>WEDG01001286.1:0-95000 GCA_017591395.1 Schistocephalus solidus
ATACCTGATATTGTTTTTTTGTTTAGGTCGAATTCAGCTGCATAGTGTTGATCGGGAAACGCGTAGCGTTCTATTCTAACGGAAATTTTTTAATAATTAAAATAATGTTAGAGATCTCCTGGGTGAAACTAAGCATTTATAAATTTTAATAACTGAATTGCAGCTTGCGACATGCGACAGTTATGGGTGTGACTATGGTGTTAGTAAAACAACTGCTGCTAAATAATCTGTTTGATATCGCCTCTTGCATCTACGAAGGTATTATTAAATCAAACTTTCCCTTACTATATGCAATATAAGCATATACCTACAGAGGCTTTCACGGGATAACATCTCGTTCCAATCCTCATATAGGATCTTTGCTTCTAAAGGATTAAACAAGGATCTGCGCTGTCAGCCTGGTTCCACCGGTGACCGCTAAATAAAGCAGAATTGAAAAACTGAAGGGATTTTTGGACTACTTACTTAATTGCAAACCTGAACTTAAAATATAAACATATTGGAATGAAATGTACACTTTCATTTTATTTTCGAAGTTGAAGATACTACTTAATTACATAGTAATGCGAATGGAGGCTTACACATGATCTTTACTCGAGTTACTGAAATATGCGCAGTAATATTAAAATATTAATGACCTATCTGTCACCGTTTTGGCCCAAACAAATGGTCATTTAGCTGTGAAGAACGTTTGACGCTCTAGCAATGGAGACCCTCAGGGCCTCAAAGCGGTTGTGAGGCTTGTTGCAGGCCTTCCCCTCGACATACGCCCAAATGCTGTAGTCGATGGGATTTAAGTCTGATGAGAATGGTGGCCACATATCCGTGGGTCACAAATAAGGTGGGTGGTGTTCCAATCACTTCTGTGTTCTCCATGACGTATATTGAAGCGCAACATTTTGCTGGAAGACCACATTATCGTCTAGAGTGTAGTTGGAATCTATCCTAGGCTTGACATGCTTCTGAAGAACATCCAGGTCCACGTCTGTGTTCACTTTGACAGGGGCATGGCTTTACCAACTGAGACAATCAGGCCAAATGCCATCACAAACGCAGGATATTTGGTCTGAAACTTGTACCCAAGAATTTGAGGTACCCCGTTGACCTTCAGGGGGCTTATGTAGTAATATGTCCGACTGGTGGACACCGAATCTACCGTAAGAAGTTTTTCACCCGCGTGTGGTCCTTTCGTGAGAAAGATTAAGATTCTCTTACTTCTTTGCAGTCTCTTCTTTTTCACAGTCCCATTAACGGGGTACTCCTTTGTCCTAGATCTTGACTTAACCTTCAGGTTCTTTTTCAAGACATTCCTGACCCTTGTGCTCCAACACCTCAAGCTTCAAAACCATCTTCCTCATGCTCCGAACTGGATTACAACGAATGTGATCCTAAAGCCCTTATAAGACGAGGGGTTTTCATTTTTTTATTTTTCCACAACCAGGCTTCCTTTTGATGCGTACGAACTTCTAATAGCGGTCGATAAGGGTGTAAACTGTTAACCTGGCCATTTCCAACTTCACAGTGATGTCCGTGGGCGAGAGGCTATTGAGACTGAGCTTACTAACTGCCACATTTTGATAGCAACATCTTTGAAACATTTTTCTAGAAATTATTATTGCATTTTTATCGCGTTATTCTGACAAAAAAACGCCGATTTCAATAAAAATATTCGCAAAGAGTAGCGACAAAAATAGTACGAAATTTACGATGGGGACACTGCAGATTGAATGTATTAGTTTAATCGACAGTCGTAAAGCATGAAGAGGTTTGCCAGACTTCCCCATCTGTTCACCCTTTGCTCCTATGAGTATTTGTTCCTTTATAAGTGAGTTCAAGTGCATTTCAGGACACAATTATCTCTCAGCCTCAACCTACTCTTCTTCGTAGGAAATTTCACAACTCGGAATCTACCGCTTCATGACTCAGTGTCGTTCACCGGCATTTCTTTTGTGATTAGATGGTCCACTGCTCTCCTCTTCATGAAGGGAATAGAACGATTGCCACTTAGGTGATCACTAATGCTCTAATTCCCCTTTGTCGACACTTGTGAGAATGCGGGCGGTGATTATGGTAGGGCTCCATCGTTCCGCGAACGCTCACTAGAGAATTGTAGCCAATTAACACTCATTGCATTATAGATGCTGAAGGGGTTCGTTTCGACTCCTGCTGGCAGTCAGGTTTTCCGACAAAACCCTTGTTAGGACGTTGACCCCCATCGAGGGATGTACTGTAACGAGAAAACTGGTTTCGGCGTTTAATTGGATCGAGAAACCATGCAAGTGTCTTTTTTAGGGCAAACTCAATTAATTTGAGGTTGCTTACGTCACGGGGTAAGCATCCGTTCCAGTTGTAACATTCCTTGTTCCAATGTCATTAATCAGGCGGATAAATTATAATTTTTATGGTAAAAATGATTTGTATGGCCGCCGGATCAGGACGCGCGAATAGGAACCGCCCCGCACACTTAAAATAGGTGGTCTTGCCGTCAATTTCATGAGGGGTAAATATACCCGCTTCTTAACGCTAACACGAACCATAACAAAATCAAACTGTCACCTTCATCTTAACCCCAGCCCTACCCTAAACCTAGATCCTACAGTAAACACGATATTACCCTTAACCCTTAGCCTAATCCCGACCCTAACCCTAACTCCGACCTTAACCACTAAATTAAACCTAGCTCTAACCCTAACCCTAACCCTCATCTTAATCCTAAATCCAACCTCCCTGGAATTTGTCGTAAATACACAGGTAATTCGGGCGGTTCTTGTTCCCGTGTCCTGCTTAGGTGGTCACACAAGTCATCCTACCTTTTTTATCTCAAGCATCTGCATTTAATTGTCATGCAAGAGTCCGTAACCAGAAAGGCCTTACAAGAACTTAAGTAAAAGCAAGGGTCTTCAGGGCTACGCTAATGCGTCGTATTCCGGACAGTTGCGTTGTTCAGTCGATATATAAGAGCGAAACGCCGTCTTTAGTGTTAGCATAGTGTTGCAACACAAGTAGATTACCAAATACTTTAATCAGTGGTCCGAAACTCACGCGGCTATGCCGGTGAAATTGAGGGCATAATTCAAAAACTAATTTCATAGAATCGCACTGCTATACATGGTAAGGAATTGCTTACAAGCCCTCAGCCCGGAAGGCCAGAGGACTAGGAACTTTCCGAAGTAACACAGGTGGTCATGCGTTAAATTCCAGGAAGATCAAATATTCCCGTGTCCTAACCCTGACTCAAACATTAACCAAAAGCCTAACTCTACACTTAATTCTAACCCTACCTTTAACCCCGATTCTAATATTCCTGGAGCTTAGCGCAAGGCCAAATGTATTACATGCTGTTCTTGTTCCCTGCACATCGTGCACCGCCGTTATTTTATCAAAAGCGTTGGCTTAAATTTAGATAAGAACAGAAAGGCTCTTCTGCTGTTAGGGATTACAAAATGATATCTCATGGTGAACAGTACTTACTAGAGACCGGTCACAGCTTCTATCTCCAGGATTTAATTGCTTTAAGGAGACAACAACGTCTTCTCTGCGACTATTCAAACGGCTCTGGATTGTCCGTATTAATAAAAAAAAAAGGATCTCAGTATCCCCAGAAGGACTCAAAAATTGACGGTAAGAGCACCCGATGAAGACAAAAAGGGGTTCTAGCGTCAAAAATTCCAGGGTGATGTTCGAATTCTGACGTAGTGTTAACATTTTGGGTGATTCCCTTGCAACGTTTGAATTCTCTCTCACATTTGTCATTCCGCTCTCCTTCACTAGCCCTGGTCTAACCTGCTAAATTTGCTATTCTATTTTCTTTACAGAAGCTATTGTTTTATACTAAATGGTTCCCATAAGTTACTGTCTTCACGATACGACCGCCTTCAGAAAAATCCGATGCCCGTTCTCACAGCATCATATCTGTGAAGACAATATTTAAACGCCCGATGCAATCATTTCCTTTGATCACATTATTTCGCAGTTTTGTCATTTGTTTAAAAGGCTAGCCGTAAGGGATGTGACGAAGCAGCAGGAGCTATTTGAACCGGAAGTCCACCCAGCAATCATGCTACGTCAGTAACCTGCAGTTTTACTCACTGGTGATAGCTGTAGTTTTAAAATGTTTTAAGCACGCACGGCACAACATGAGCAGTCAGGCAACATCGATAGGCCTTTTATACAAAGTGTAGTTCAATTTCAAATACGCAATCATGCGGGTAAAAAACCATTAGACATAATCTGTAATTTAGGCAATTACAGCAATCTATGGGGAAGACTATGGGAAATAGAAAACTCTCACAACTATGAAACACTTGTCGTGAGGCAGAATATTACAGCCTATTTCAGGAAATGGTAAGCCCGTTAACAGGCAGGAAGGGAGAAATATTTGATAAGATACGGAAATGGGAACCCGATGCAATGCACATATCCTTGTGCTAAGTTCCAGGGGGGGGGTGAGATATGCGTATCCAAACTTTAACAAGAACCATAACCCTGACGCCAGCACTCCTAGCTCTAACACTGAGCCATGTGGTCGTTATTTGATGCTCGTGTTCTGTCAACTATGATAGCGGATATCTAGTAGTAATGCTGGTGAGCCCCAAGGCAGAACGCGAGGCCTGAGTCCCGTAACCGATCGGTGAGCGCCTACCAACCAATGCGAAGATTCCGATCTAAGCCAGCAAGACTATGGGCCCGTGGCTGAATGGTTGGACGGCTGAACTTCTAATTAACAGGTCATAGGTTCAATCTTCGGGTTGCACAACACCTGGGATTGATTATGGTGGGCTGATAACGGCTAATAAGCCAGAAATGGCCATTCCAATCTCCCTGGCCTTTGTCAGTAATATTCTTCTGACTAACCTTCCTAGCCGTAACCCTACCCCAACGCTTACCCGGACCTCCTCTGGAATTTTGCTTAAGGCCACTGTTAGTAAAGTAGAGGTACTTTTAAGCCCGCTCTATCAAATTTTGCTTAATTCAAGCAGTGGCTAGGCGTAGCTGTGATAACTAAGCAGTAGATAACTGGAGTGAATTCGGTCCCGCCGCATCACATACTGCCTAGCCTTTTCTGCGAAATATTTTAGCATATATGTAACAGTAAGCTGTAATCGCCTCAGTTTTTGGTTTCCACATGCCTGCCTAAGTTGGCATTTAAAGGGCACCTTTATGGTTCGATTACAGCATTTTGTGTGCATGCACGGGATGCGAAAATTCCACGGCCCTAAACGCTTATAAGGACAAGGTTGGAAATTCAGAATGCAAGTGCTTTTTGCCAGAAGTGAACTTCCGGACGAAAATCCCGAGCCTAGAGTGGGCGTTTATTCTTCTGTTCGGCTCATTGTAGGGACCAATAGAACTGAAGGAGGGAGGAGCTGAGCTTTAAGTGTCTGTCACCGCCTGGTTTACGGTTCACTTGCCAGCGGTAACTCGCATGGTCAGGTTGGACCTGTCCTACCACTCATCGGCTAGACGCAGTTGCCCTATGTTAGATCGTATCACTTGGGGCGTGCTTCCTCTGACCAGGCAACCCCGCCAGTGTGTGTCCCGTCGGAAGATGGTGTGTGTTATTAATATTCTAGCAGGTCATGCGATGAACCGGATAAGTTTCGCTTTCACGGCTATCACCAACGGGATTTATTAAAATGGTTTCACCACCACCGAATATCTTCAAACTCGTTTATCTCTCACACTGCGACAGGTGGTGGACTGGAACGACATCTCGGAGACAGTGTGACCCAGTTTAATTGTTCGAAGCTGAGTACGGTGCACTGAATTTCCCAGCGCTTGTTAGCCTATTGTACCCACGGTCGAGCGGTACCAAAGAAGAGAGAGAGCCTGTAAGAGTGGGCACGAGTCTCGAGTGGGTGTCATGTGCTACCAGTTTGTTTACCAATTTCGCGGAGTAAACTCTCCCCCACTGAATCGGCCAGGTGTAGTGGAGACGTACGTCCAACAAACATAGTGCAAACTAGAATGTCTTCTTTTGATTTATTCGTTTTTACCAACCAGCCATACCCTTAGCCCGAAACCCAGTGGACCTGAGGTCGATACCCTAGTTTACATAGGGGTTACAATCAGATGCACACGCACAGCCAGCGGATGCCGAAAGCATCCCGAATAATTTAGGTCCTTCTTACATCGATCTAGCTCGGAACGTTCTTTTTCAAATCCAGTGATCAGGTTAAATTAATTAATTCTTGTCATAATTTATTTCCATCTTTAAGTTGTGGTTACGAAGACAGTTTGGTCAACGAAACTATTTCTTTATGTTCTGAGCTTCCTAACTCACACAGGGGTTCTATTGTCAGAGATAAAACAGCATCAGTTAAAGGAATATAAAGTAATCAAACTTAAGTGAAACAATTCTGGAGAAGCCTGCGCAGTGCTCCGTATGCCGGCGCTATATCAATAGGTCGTTTGGCTCAGTTTTCATCTGAGGCCCAGGCTTCAATCCATTCACGGCCTGTCTTGCTTCTGGTGTGAGCTATTATCTCCGAGAGGGCGGAGTCAGACTCGTGACGCGTTCCGTAGACATGGAAAGCCACTTGGGATAATCCGTCATCTGGTCGCACAGCCAGCTTATGCATCCACCTAGTCTGACCTGCCTAATTACAAGGACGTTTTGTGCAGGCTATATGATACAATACGCCCAACTGCTCAATGGGATGGAACCGGCTCTTGCTTTTCATGACCTTGCTATGCAACTTAGTTTTGGGCCTGTGTGCAACTCCCACAGCAATGCGTTCGGTTGAGCCGACAGTCCTTGCTATATGGCAGTGCATGTCATACATCTGGTTTTGGTTTATGCGTTGGCTCATAAATGCCTTCTGATATGCGCGCGGTTTAGGAGCCATTAGGAGGGGCGATACCTGGTGTCGGATAAGTTTCTTCGTCTCCTCCGTCGATTCAGTCTGATTTATGACCAATTCCACTGCTGCAATCACGTTAACAGTTTTAGCATCAGCTTTGTTGAAAGAGGCTTCGTGCCCTAACACCTGTACTTAATCTTCGTCACGTCCTTTGATGACAGGTTGTTTACCAGTATGTCATTTCTGGATGACGTTGGATTAAGCAGCTTGCGAAATTTGTTCTTGAGTGCTGCGTCATGTGTCACTTTCAATTCGCGGGCTATTTCAGTCACCCTCTGCTGAAACAGTTTCATACCGTCCTCGCCCATGAACTCACAGCATCTGGCCTTCTCTTGGTCAATCCTCTAACGGTATTTGCGCAGCCTCGCGTGGCAATCTTGAAGGAGCACATGGATCATTCGTCTTCCGTGTTGAAATACTGCTCCCCTCGCCAGCTCCGTGCTAACCGGGGATTTGTCTGAAACACATTTCGGTCGCACGTTATTGTCGAGACACCTGTGCAGAAGCCGAATCTGCGCATAAGTAGAGGCCTCTCGAAGGGCAAATTTTTCCCATCATCGGGCTGATCGGAGCGCGTCGCGCCCAAATAAATTGCCGATACAAGCGAAAATACGGGTCCCAGGAAGTAATTGAGAAGAAGTAGATGCGATCGCTGGGATAAGAGCTTTATTCGCCTGACGTTTCGGATTCCAACTCGAACACATCATCAGAGACAGTATCAGATACGGGTAATTCGTACACAGGGAGTTGCAGTATTTATAAGATGCCGTCGCTATGCGCTCTGGTGCGTTAATTGTTTTATGGCCGGCATGCGGGTCGTTATCCGCTGAAGTTTCATCACCCGTGTTGGAGGTTGGCGTGAGGACTGCTCGGTCAGCTGGCTCACCGGCACCGGCGTTGGAAAACATGTTCACCTGAGCGCTTCCCGAGTGGCCAATTGCTCTGGCAAAACTAAGTCTCAACACCAAATATGGGTTGGGTAGGTCATTGCACTTGTTAATATACTGGGGGCCTGTAAACAATGACTCAAGGAACTCGCAGCTCATGCGAGTATCACCTCCTGCGAGAATTTTGGCTTCGTGGAACTTGAATTTGTGGCCGGTACTCGCCGAATGAGCCACGACTTGAGAATTGGCATCATTTCACCGCACTGCTGCTGCGTGTTCGGCAATTCGCGTCCGAAGCAGCCTTCCGGTTTCTCCGGCGTAGATGCTTTGCTCGCAGCTGCAATAGATTCGATTAACAACTCCATATGATTCTTACCGCGGCAGTGGGTCCCTTGGTCCCATTACCTGATGCCGAATGGTGGCCTCCGGTCTGTGTGCTACTCCAACTCCAAGTGGCGCAAGAAGGCGGCTGACGGCCTCCGATACGTTTTTGACCTATGGAATCGCATGCCAATATTTAGGTTCGGTGCGATTTTGTCGTTCGTACCGTTTGCGCATGCACCGGTTGATGAAGTTGCGCGGGTAGCCATTTTTCTGAACACCCATCGAAGATATTGTAATTCAGCAGCCTTCTCTTCCGGTTCACTGCAGTGCGTCTCAACATGCCGATATAGCGTCCTTACACAACTGCATTTGTGGCTGATTGGGTAGTTGCCGTTAAAGTTCAGTACTTGCATCGTATTTGTCACTTTCCGGAACACTTTGGTCTTTAGGCCACCACAATCTGTGCGACAGACCAGGATGTTGAGGAAGGCCAGCTGGTTGTTTTCTTCCTCCTCTATCTTAACTTGTATGTCCGGGAAGAGGCTGTTGAGACAATGTTTGAACGTAAGCACCTGATCCCGTTCGATTACGACGAAGGTGTCATCCACATACTGAGCCCAGAATTTCCGTCTGTGGTGTTGAAAGACCAGCGACTCGAACCGTTGTAGGATCACCTCGGCTATCAGTCCGGAAATCGGCGAACCCATTGGTGTTCCCTTCACCTGCTCGTAGCTTGTTCCGTCAAATGTGAAGTACTACCTGAAACAGACCTTCAGGAGCTGAAGGACTTGGGCGTGTCCGAGGCCATTCTCGGTTTCTTCGTGTTTTCTTCGTAGGAGTAGTTCAACGGTTATGACTGCCATTTCCTGCGGAATAGAAGTAAAAAGGGCCGTGCCATCAAAAGATACCATGAAGTCGCTTGGCAGGAGGGTTACCCCTTTAAGTTTCTCCTCTAACTGTGTTGAGGAGCTAACTGTGGTGTCCGAATCAACGATCAGAAATTTGAGACGCCGAAACAGCCACTTTTGTCAGCCCGTACGTTGAAGTCGCTTTTAGCGATACGATGGGTCGGAGAGGAGCACCCTCCTTGTGTACCTTGGGAAGGCCATAGATCCGGTCCAAGGCCGTGTCCTGGACTCTCGCCATTCGTTGGTCAGTCGGCGTTATTGCACCCGAGGTCTCCAATGCCAACAGCGTCGCATTAATTTTGCGTGTCAGCGTTTTTGCAGGGTTTATTTCGCATGGGACATAAAACTGGTGACCCTCCAGTAAGTCTTTGGCTTTCTGAAGGTAGTCTGTTCTATCCAATACGACGGTGGAACGCCCATTGTCCGTGGGCGCGATGACGATGTCCCTGTCGGTCTTGAGTTCCCTTAATGCATCACGTTCGACCTTCGGAAGTATTTCGCGCGGTTTATGAACCATTAGGACAAAATTGCACCGAACCTAAATAATGGCGTGCGATTCCATACGTCAAAAACGTATCGGAGGCCGTCAACCGCCTTCTCGCGCCACTTGGAGTTGGAGTCGCACACAGACCAGAGGCCACCATTCGGCGTCAGGTAATGAGACCAAAGGAACAACTGCCGTGGACAGAAATGCACCAGAGCGCAGTCGTCATCACTGAATTTGGAGCTGCTAATTGCCGTAGGCGTACAGTAGGATAGCGATGGCATCCTATAAATACTGCAACTCCCTGTGTACGAATTACTCGTATCTTATACTGTCTCTGAGGATAGGTTCGAGTTGGAATCCGAAATGTCAGGCGAATAAGACTCTTGTCCCAGCAATCACATCTACTTCTTCTCGGTTGTAGCCCTATTATGAAAACGTTTTAAGTGCGTGCGGGGCAGTATCGGCAGCTAAACAACATTATTACTACTATTTATACTACTAATACGAATATTACTAGTACCACTTCTAATCCTACTACTACTACTACTACTACTACTACTACTACTACTACTACTACTACTACTACTACTACTACTACTACTACTACTATTACTACTACTAGTACTACTACTACTACTACTACTACTACTACTACTACTAATACTACTACTACTACTACTGCTACTACTAATACTACTACTACTACTACTACTACTACTACTACGACTACTAATACATCACTACTACTACTACTACTAATACTTCTACTACGACTACTACTAATACTACTACTACTACTACTACTACTACTACTACTACTACTACTACTACTACTACTACTACTACTATTACTACTACTAGTACTACTACTACTACTACTACTACTACTACTACTACTACTGCTACTACTACTACTACTAATACTACTACTACTACTACTAATAATACTACTGACTACTACTACTACTACGACTACTACTACTACTACGACTACTACTACTATCAATACTACTAATACTACTACTAATACTACTAATACTACTACTACTACTACTACTTCTACTAATACTACTACTACTACGACTACTACTACTAATACTACTACTACTACCACTACTACTACTAATAATAATAATAATAATAATCATCATCATCGTAATAATAATTATAAGTATGCTTATACTACTACTACTACTACTACTACTACTACTACTACTACTACTACTACTACTACTACTAATACCATCCGCAGCCGGAGAAATATCCGGAATCGAGTGCTGTTGGTGATTCAGGGGATTGAAAGGGACAGCACAATTGCCCTCTTAGTGTCGATGATTTGCACCTCGCATCATGTATGAAATTGTGTCCTAAATTAATGCTCTTCCTTTGTGCAGGTTAATAATATAGTGGACTTCTAGTCAACAGGTCATGAATTCGAGTCCTGGATGTTGCAACGCCTGGGTTGGGTTTGACTGGCTTATGACGGCTAATGAGCCCAAAATGACCATAACAGTTTCCCTTGTCTTTGTCAGTAATGTTCTTCTGCCTATACTGCTAGCCGCTGTGTGGCTGCTAACAGGGCTCGAGAGTGATAGCGATCGGTGAGAATCCCCTCTACCAGTCAACACGTCCGACAAAAACCAATAAAACAACAAGCCCGTGGCTCAATGGTTATTGTCGGACGTCTAACCGACAGGCCGTGAGTTCGAGCCTCAGGGGTTGAAACACCTGGGTATGACTGACTGATGAATGTTACTAAGTCAGAAATGGCCATTCGAGCATCCCCTGTCTTTGTCGGTAAGGTTTTTTAATCGAGGGAATCTCCCATGTTTATCCGATTCTGATAACACTATCATTCTTAGCTGAATCCTCACTTATCTCTTGATTGCGGTTCATCCTTTACGGGTATATTGTACTCTTTTAACGGAAGGTGAGACTTCCAACTCTATGGATAGGAGAATACTTGCCAAGACGACGTCTCCACACGCAACTCTTAGGTTGAATTTTGAGTAAAAGCGCACGAATCGAACACTAATGACTTCTATGTATGTTCACAGAGATGCGGAAATTTACCTGCCTCTCTATTTCTTCCTGCAAACTTGCTACTACGATTGCCTGGTTAAACTTTGAGAACTGTCAGTCTTAAAGTGGAATATTAACAAAATATTGATGGTGGAAATGCTCATTGTCAGTTACTTGAAATAGACTGTCGACCATTCAAATTATGCTGTCGAATATTGGTGCATTTTGGATTAGAGCTTAAAGTACGTCCCTTGAATGAATTGTCATGCTATTTGTAGAAGGCGTTTGCTCAAGGCGTAGTTAGTGCCCACAATTAATGGTGTAAGTTATGGTAGGTAGCTATAGCACATATTTGGCGTGTACACATTTACTCAGCCATGTCACTAAGTTATCCACTCCCATACACCCGGGACCAAAAGGGCTGCCCTTTTTGTCCTCTTGACGACAGGTCTTTGATGTTCCCCTACGCAATGATGTGGGGACGAGTGTCTGCGCGTGTGTTCTGTGAAAGAATGAAGAAGGCGGCCCAACGAACGTCATTTGTGGTTTGTGTGTGGCGACGAGACTGGCGCCACGGTCAGTCACACATCCCTCACCACCCTCAGTGGTGCGCGTGGCCCAGTTCGTCGGCTCCAGCCGTTATGGCCTGCCTTTTTCGATGAGCGAGGAGGCAAGCTTTGCGCAGGGTCGACCACCAAGCTAGGGTGGTGGCGATAACTCCATGATTGCAGGGTAGGTGGATTGGTGAGCAAGAAACACACACACGCACCCACTCTACCTCAATGGCTGACCGGTAGGGACCCGAGGGTGGCGCCTCTCCTTCTGTCGCCCTCCCTCTGCCTTTCTTAATCGTCGTCGTGCTTGAACCAATCAGGGCACGGTTGCACTTGTCAAAAGCTGGTTACTGCGCGATAGCTGATTAGCGTTACGGTCACACTGGGGATTGTTGTTCAGCGGTGAGCTTATGATGTCCGGCACCTTTATCAGCGCCGCAGACACACATGATAGTTCGATTGTCACAAACGAAGAGGTTCACTTCTGCCTTGTGAGGTGAGCGCGATCATGAATTGTGTGTGAAATTGGTTTTAACCAGACAGACTTTCGCTGGATTAACCAGTCTTTTCTCGTACGTGCACCGTGTTCTGATGTAAAAGTAAGCTGACCAGCAATAGACTTTGATATCGCGCTGGCAAGTTTAAATCGACCATCTACTCGTATCACACACGACCTGGTCCCTAACTCCACGCGTGCTGGGCTTTCTTCGCGGGGGCTTAGGTCTAATGTAAGTGGGACTGCCACAAATGTCGAATTAAGGGAAAGCTACTGCAGTCTAACGCACAGCTCCGAGAAGAGCCGACTTATTCTTCCAGTGCGCAACTGGCCAGACCTCGCTGTGTAGTTTGTCATAGTAGGTTGCAGGCGCGTTTGATTGTTCACAAAGATGAGCTAAGGGATGGGCCGCACGTCGCATCGGCAGTCGGTCACATTTACTCGGGAAATTCGGAAGGTACTGCTTGTATGGCCCTCTAAACAGAACACGGGAATAGGAACACCCCGCCCAAGTGATAAAGGTTGCCCTGTGCATAATTCTAGATAGGCTGCACATTCCCGTGTCTTAAACCTAAAATACGCCACAGCATAAAAGTAAATCAAAGTCCTAGTTCTAATCCTTATCCTAACTTAAACGCTAACTGTACAGTTAACACTAACCCTAACTTGGTACTCTTAACCGAATCCCGTTTTCCGTGGAATTTGGTGCAATTTCGTGTATTGTGGGAGGTTCCTGTTCATATGTCCTTATCTGAAATTCCACATGGTAACTGATACAACACGAAGTCAGTATCTAACGTGTGCCACACACGGGATAAACACACACGCACGCACACACACACACGCACTCAAAGGCCCTTCCAGGCGTTTTCTCATTTCATACGCGCAAAGGAGTCGCCAGTTGTGTTGTCGACTCGCATCGCCTTTTTCATCCTCATCAGTACCCAGGGGTGGTGAGGGGGAGAGGTGGGGAAGACTTTAGACGGTCGCACACACACACACACACACACACACACACACGCGCGGTACTACGAAAGTTTAGCCTTTTATCTTCAGAAAAATTGCTCGTACACACACCCACTTGACATCATGTAATTTGAAAGGCAAGGGTCTGTGGTTGACGGGTGGAATTAGAGGGGAGATGAGCACATGTTTACAGGGATGGTGCGTTTATCTGGACAGCTAGGAAGTGGCGTCTGCCTAGTGGATGCCGGACGGGGGGACAATGTGCCAACAGAGGGGTCGGAGGGCGGGGGTGGGAGCACATTGTTCTGCAAAAGGTTCGCTTACTGATGGTGTGACCCTCCGATGAGAAGACTGTCTCACGGAAGTGATGAGAACTGAGTCACAGTGAGCCGCTGGCTTGTCAGAAAAGTGTCCTTTTCAACTGCTCCTTCGAGAGCTGTGAGGAATTATTACGGTTACTGCCATTCCAGCGTAAATCATGGAAAGTTCCACGAGAAGGCTTAGCGTTAGGTGGTGTTTAATGCCTGTTCATGCTCGTATGAAAGTTCAACTTGGAACGCTCCCTGATTTTCCTAGATCAATATGACAGCGCCAACATTGGAAGATTAGTCATATAGTGAGCGCGTGTTTGTGAGATTAAATAAAGGATTCAGGAACTTCGCGGTTGCACTCTGAAGATTACTAGAAGGCCTGAAATACCATCACACTGGGCAAATACATTGAAGCAGACTGCTCTAAGTATTGCTATAATTAACGCATTCAAAAGGGTAAATTAGCTAACTCTTCACTTCACAACTGGGGTCGCATCCTTCGAGATGCAGTTCTCTGCAAACAGCATGTCGTACAGCAGGTGACTACTCCCATGAAATTTTAACAAAATTGGGAAATTTGTTTTCAATTGCTTGTCGTTGCCATGTTAATAATCCCAAAATATTTGAGTCACACCAGGATGCTGACTTTAGACTGTTTCCTTCTGGCCGCCTGCGCAAATCCAACTCGATAAAATGACTTCTTAAGTAAGGTGCATTTTGATGTTGCTTCTCGAGGCCTTTATGCATGAAAATATTTTTTTGAAGGCAGGCATCCCAATAAATATAAGTAGAAGGCAAATAAGCTTTTGGAAACAAATAGGAAACGTCGTGGGTACATTTTCGAAGCTGGTTCTCCGAGTCTTAGTCAAACTTGAGTTGACTTCTAAGAAAAATAAGTTTTACCCAAAACAAACACAAAATGCCCCTTTTGTTAGGTATTTGGTGACAAATCATCTTTTTAAAAAACTCCCACATTTGGCGAAAAATTAGCTTTCGGTCTTAGAAAATTCTTGCAATTCACGAATAATTCTGAACTCGACCTGCCATTAAACTTGCTTTTATGATTTCCGCATAAGAAACAACAGGCGTTTCATGTAGTTGAAAGCACATTTTCCTCTGTGTTATTAAAAGTTGTCAGGTTGGACTCATCAAATTTTCCAGGGGATATGTATTACGGTATATTTTATAAAGCCAGATACTAGGCTGGATACCTGAATATTAAATAGTCTTAAAAAGTTTCATAATTACAACCATTTTAAAACGAAAAGTACCCTTTCTTAGAGCATAAAACTCTGAGAGGGCATGAGTTGCCGCAAACTAAGTACAAGAAAGTATATTTGTGCATGCTTTCTATAAAGCACGTTTTAAGTTATAAAACCTCGTTATTGAATAGAAAAAAAATGCACTCTACTTGAGTGGTCATTTTTACCGAGTTTGGTTTTTGCAAGCCGTCAGAAAAAATGATATTCATAAGTCAGCATCCTGGCATCACGGGTATATTTTGAGATTATGCTTCGCGATAATCTAATTCACTAATTAATCCTTTCTAAACGAAAGCACATTTCAGACATGTGGTTTACAGTTCATGCTGCATGCCACGCACTGAAGCTAACTGCTGGGAATTCTGCTTCAAGTCAGGTGAAGGGGTGGTCATTTCCCTATAAAATAGCCGTCTTCTCTGACGGCGGTTGATCGCGCCATCACTGGAAACTCTTCCACACATCCCACATGACTTCCGATTTACCTTCAGCACCTCAGTTCATCTTAAGCCCGTGAGTTAAAACACAACATGGTGTCGATACAAGCGGAAATTCGAATCCCAAGACGTAATTGAGAAGAATTAGACGCGATCGCCGGGACAGGAGCTTTATTCGCCTGGCGTTTCGGATTCACGCGCGAGTCTATCGTCAGAAACAGTATCAGATATGGGGTAATTCGTACACCGACAGTTGCCGTATCGATAAAATGCAGCCGCTATACTACTACAAACTTAGGATGAGTAACATTCCCCCGTCATCGTCGAGACTGGACGCCCGCTAGTGCGCCAATGGCTTGAAGATCGGTCTGCGGGTCGTTACCTGCCGAACTTGTGTCACTCGTCTTGGGTGTTGGTGTGATGATGGCTCGGTCACTGGCATTGGCGGTGGACGCAGTGTTTGGCTGCACACCTCCGACCGAGTGGCCAATTACTTTGGCCAAACTAAGTCTCAGCACCGAACGGGGGTTGGGGAGGCCACTACACTCGCTAATAGACTGGGGCCCCGTAAACCATGGCTTAAGCAACTCGCGCCTCATGCGGTCGTCAGCTCTCGCATACAACATATTCCCCGATTGCAGTGTTAACGTTTTAGACTGACCGTTTCCCTGGCACCAGTACCAATGTACTTCAACTCCACAGAATAGCATACCACCAGAGAAATAGCGAACCCTGTACTGATACACCATTCCACCTACAGGAGGAAGTTGTTTGTGATTCACTGCTTTGGGCCCATGCAAGGCCTATAATCTTTTGTCCCTTTATCTGGCCAATAGAAGCAGAACTCTATTCAATTATGCGCGTAAAGCATCAAAGGCAGGGGACGGAGGTGGCAGCTATGTCAGACTTAGTGCATCCTTCTTCCGTCGAGTATAACCTGGACCGTAAACGCAAACTCACGTGCACACAATGCCAAGATATTCCACAGATGAGGTCTGGCCTTACTCTATTCGAAATCCACAACATCTGGGCTAGTCCAAGCAGGATTTAGCCTCAATTAACTCTAAACCGTTGGCATTTGCACCAGACACCCGCTAAAGTCCATAATTTTGACAAGCAGAATCCCTGTGTTGCAGACTGTGCGAACTGGAAATCTTGCACAGCCAAAGTAAAACCTTTCATTGGATACGTGCTCGAAGTACAGATCAGAGGACAGGACATGCGTGACCGCTCTCATGTAAAATTAACTGAATTTCTGAAACGAGTTTTCGATTAGGAAGTATTCGGTAAATGGGGCACGGCAAGATGCAGGCTTTGGAATCCCCTGCTTTTCGGTCACTTGCAGAACCTACATTTTTTCCATGGATTTTGGTTGCCCTTCAAGTAGAATGAAATGAAAACCTGCACAAAATATTTTCTCTTATACACATTTGATAGATATGCACATCCTCCTCAAATTTTATACTTGAATCAAGGCTATCTTTAGGTTTTAAAAAGTTTGTAATTAGGGAGAATTTTTAAGACTGTACAATGTCCATTTGATTAGCTTCGTATCCGTCCATTTAGCAATGCCCCTCATTTAGTATAAAACCTAGTCCACATCCATTGCAAAATTGTAGGAGCACTATACGTTATCATCTTAGTGATCTATAGGAATACACAATTTTACCTGGTAGAAAAGCATACAGTCAATAGACTGAAAACACTACACGTAAAGTATATGGTAAATTGGGCTCAGGTATTCGGAAAATTAGAAAAGATTTAATGCTTAATTATATTCGTCCTTTAAGCATAGAATGTGATGAAGAAGAAGTTGTGATTATCTACCATATGAGTAAAGGGATAAATACGTTTGCTCACGTTTTCTGTAAAATATATTTAAATTTAGAAGGCCAATAGAAAAAAATGATAGTCATTAAATAGTAATTTTTCCCCAAATACGATTTTTGCAGGTGGCAGAAAAGCAGTGCATTCAAAAGCTGGCACCCCGCCGTGACCGCATTAGGTGACACGGTAGTTAATTTTACAACTTCCCTTAAGTAGCTCTTCCCAATCGTAAAGGCAGTTTAGAATTGCAGGCAGCAATTCTTGGGATCGGTCGGTGACTGTGGTTGGTATTCCCTTTTTCTGCTCTATCACGCCAACCTATTATAATCTGAGTAAATTTTCTGTTGGACTTCGTTAGCAAAGCTTATCCCACGAAAGTTGAGGAGCTCAGCAGACGAGTGCCGTAGCCCGCGATGGCAACAATCGAAGCCTGCCCCATGGTCAGAAATTAGGAAACAGGAAAAGGGAATAACTACATTTTTCCTTTACCTTGGTTCATGTCGGACTCATGGTAAACCAGTGGCCCTTATAGGGTTGCTGAGGATTAGTAGGAAATCAGACCGGTTAACGGGTTACAGGTTTTAGTGGCTGAATGGCCTCGGGTCATGGTTTTCTGTAGTTAGGGCGGCGTTCAAGCGTATGTTCGGATCAAAATTATGGAAAAGCGAAGCAAGTTATTTGCACGTGTTAACAGGCGTTAAAGAGATATATGTATAGTTGTTTTTGCTCGTATAGTTATGAGGTGATTTATTTGAATCTATGCTGTCTAAATGCACTTATATCCTTCAAAAAATAAACGTTCAATTTTCGCATTTTCTTACACAAAGTGGTTACGGTGACAACACTATGCCTACAAAGCATAAAACTGTCAACGTGATGCTTTGTGCTATTCTTATATGAGCATATTTTTTCATCTGGTTTCCTAGACTTATCTCCTTGGAGATGATAGAACTGTATATGACAGGTCAAAATTTTTCAGTCATGTATTCACCTTTACAACTGTAATACCAATAAGCATAGATGATAATGAAAGATCACTTTAATCCTACTGACATTATGTTTACCTGCTGAACACTTTTCAAGCCACCGATGCTTATCTCACATAGAAAAGACCGCTTATTTGACTCGAATTTTGTTTCAATGCTGATATACGTTATTTCTTCAAAAAAAAAAAAACAGTAAAAAGCTCATTAATGCGGTCATTTTTTAAAAAGACTTCCGTAAAAATGGCCTTGGATTGCACAAAGTACTTCGGTTCAGCGAACTACCATTTAAAGACTTTTCAGCGCACGCTTACATCAACCTGCTGTTTGGAAAACCGAGCCTTTTTGACCTAGGACAGAGACAGTCACTGGGTAACTATGCCCTAGGCGTGCCGCAGACATTGGATTGTGAGATAACTGACTCATAAAGATAAATAAATCGAAAATATTAATTCAGTGCACTCTTTTGTCGTCTGAAAGGTTCAGTAAACATTTCAATACTCTTTGTAGCCGCAGGATAATCATTTCGGATAGGTCATACATATATACACTATCTAGGAGTTTGGCCCGAGACCACCGATAACATGGGAAAGGTAGTAAACGAGGTTTAATGGATAGGGCTTTGCCAGTCTCGCAGAAAGCTCATTGGCTATTCTGATTTTGGAATAACTACCAGGTCCATCAGGGAATAGATATGATAGACAGTCTGGAAATCCCAAAAACGGCATAGCTCGTAAGTACCAGCATCTAGATCTTGTTTAAAATAAATGTATAGACTATGGTTCAATGTAACAGTGTATGAAAATGCAATATTCAACGAAACTGCCTTAAGGAAGTAGGTACACGCTTCGCTGAGAATAATTGTTATGGACAGTTGATAATCCGCCATGCGCCTATGGTCGCGTTATTTAAATTCGAAATACAAGGAAAATTTCGGTACGGATTACTTATATGGCCTCCTAAAAAAATGGAATAGGAGCGCTTCGCCCAATTAATAAAAGTGGTCGTGCGCATGCTTCCAGAACGAGTTAACATTCCCGTCTCCAAACCCTAACTCTAACATAAACCTACACCCTGCCCTTAACTCAGACCTGAGTTAAGTCCCATACTTAACCTTAACCATAATTTCCCTAAGATTTGGGGGGTCCCTGTTCTCGTGTTCTGGTTAGGGGGTATATAGTTTATCCCTATCAGTGTTTTTACATGAAAACACGGGACTTAAGAAGCAAAGCTCTCTAGTTTTTTTACATTTCGATATTTCCTGAAATCTATACCACCAAAACAGCATTGATACCTGCTTTCGTTCGGTAATTCATCAGTTTGTCTGTCCAATGCAATATCCAGTCTCACAAAAGCGAAATTTCTGCGCTTTCTGCTCTTTCAGTCGACGAGCAGCTTGTTTCGAGTTGACCGTAAACGGTTCTATTGGGTTCGTCAGTGAGGGCCTCGGATAATGTTCGGGGTCGGTTCGCCTGCCACTAACTTGTTAAGCCCGACAGATGACAGGAAAGCGTCACCTGTCCTTCGGCTAAGCTGTGACCTCCGTTCCAACGAGACCCACCCACCCCTCAGTGACCCCGTTACCATGTCCCTCAGGTTTGGCTACAACTATCTCGCCGATTGCCAGCTGATTAGTTCCTCAACTCTCTTATACGTCGACAAATGCGCGCAAACAGATATAGTCCGGCAATCGGGTAGACACCAGTCACTATGTAACAGGCACGAAGGTTGGCTTTGGAGGACGGTCAAATTTTCTGCAGGTAGACTGATAGGCACCAGGGCACGAGCAGCTATTTGAGAGTTAATATTTCTTGTCAGGAACTAGAAGTTCCTTCTGAGTGAAAAGCTATGAAATGCCTATTTTTAAAATCCCAAGATTTCTTCTCACAGCCATTGCTATTGAGAAAGCTTTTTGTTTTCTGCGGACTCTTACCGCCTGAACGGTTATGCAGACTAAGCTTTCCCGGCGAAGAAGGTAAATGCGCTGACTGTACATTTGCCTTCTTTAGTTGTAAATTTTCCTTAGGTTTATTCTTCCGAAGACTTTTCCTCGGAAAATAACTCAGGAGAGCTATACCCTTAGTATCTTGAGGTTATGGAACTGCCTGAAGCAAACGACCGCAAGGTCAGATAATAAGTCACAGCGGCGAACTCACCCCACCCATAACTGGAGCTTTTCTATACATCAAAGGATTGCGAAAGTTGCACGCCAGACGGACCTTGATAGATTTGTCTTGCGTAGTATATCTCATGAACTGTTTGTGGATTGTCTGACACACATTATGCCCGCTTTCCTTCCCTCCATTCCGCCAACTCGAAATGTACCTTCCGTTCTTCCATGTACCTCCCGCCATCAATTAGCGTTCTGAGAAACGAAACTGACATCGTCCGCACCATATGAACAGTGATCATAATAGCCACGCGACCAGCTGGAAGCGGGGTTCACACAATCAGTCCCGCAGTCGCGAAAATCGACGGCGTCGGGGGGATGGGGGAAGGGGATGGGGTAAAGGCGATGGGTCGGGCGAGACTGGACGCCTTTTTACCCGTGACCCATATCGGCTGTCAGGATGGCACTGCTTGTGGCTGCCCCGAAGCCGTTAAATAAAACGGGACTGTGTCCCTCCCCCGCATCCAACCGGTTAGCACTGCTACTGGCAAGGACGTCACCGGAACGCCGGGGGTTCTGCACGCAAGAGAAGGGGAAACGCGAGATAAACCGCATCGTTCGACGTCCCACCCTTCTCTCCCTCCCTCTGCCGCCACCCTCGAAAAACCAGTCCAGAATAGGGAGATGGATGCACAGATTGGGGGCTCGGTAGCACCTGGTACCGGATTCGAGGCTGGGGGCCATGGAGGAGCGGGCATAACGATGGTAGTGGTAGTAGTTTTCCCATGTCCTCTATTACTGCTGAGCGCGAGACAGCGACAGACCCCATAGAAAGGACGGCTGCGGGAGGTGGAGGGGAGGTGCTGGTTACGGATCAGCCCTACCCTCATGGAGCGAGGAACAGTCTGGTGGTAGTGGCGCCTCAAAGGCGACAGGTGACTGCAAAAAAATGGGTTGTACATTTTTGTTTTGACTGCTTTTCTACCAACGGTTTTTGTGCAAAGTCGTTGACTGGACCGCCCGGCTGTTGGGAGGCTAAACGCTACATGCCTCACAGAAAGAACATTGTCTGTTCATAAAACTGGGATTTGGGAATTACTGCCGGCCAGTTGCAAGATTTTTGTAGTTGCCCAGCTACTTCCGCCCAGAATCCCATCTAAAATCTCACGTGGGTGTTTCAGCGAGCAAACTGCATCCTACATATAGAACCAAAGGCGCAGAAAGGATACGATCTTAGAGGCTCGGCGCAACCGTAGTATTTCCACTCTTCGAGGGACTTTGATGATCCAGTATCCCCTAAAATTATCCCACGGCCGACATTTACCTGCATTTATTCGACAGCTAGTAAGTTGGTTTTGTAAAGGGAGAACGACGATGGGTCGTCCCCAGTCGCTTTGATAGGCTTGGCGTTTGATTTACTTTCGCCGATCCCAGTCTAATTTCTGTCTGTCAAATACGGAAACAAATAATATAGTTTCTTCCTAGCTGGTGACATAATAAATCAGTTGTATGTCCGAAGGCCTATTTATGAGAATTCGAGTAAGCCTTATGTGTGTAAACTTAACATTAAATTCAGACTTCTCCTAAGGTAATTAGGTGAGTGTGTACATTGTGTGCCTATTGAGTTGCTCTTTAAATACTCTAAAATGATCGGAACTTTTGGACGCACAGACTTTGTCTGGGGCTCACACCTGTTGAAGTGCAACTAGCTTTTGGCGCAGAACAACTTATCCATGACAAATTCATCCGTGGAAGATGCTCAAAATATACCAGTAAAAATCGGAAGTCCACCGAACTGGGAACTTGATTAACAGATGGGTGGGTTCTGATACCTTCGTTCAGGAAGTGAAGAAATTAGGGAGTGGGCAATAGATCGCAGGTAGTAACACGCTGACGTGCACTCTTCGTAACAGGCCACCTTTGGCGATTATTGGTCAAATAATTGCTAACAATTAAATGCTGATATGTTATATGTGGAAAAATAGTAGACCCAATTATTTAAGACAAAGTGGCTTGTTTGACCCATAAATTGTTTTGTTTTGTGCAAAAGAAAACCAGCTGGCCTTGCCTTCACGAGCCTCACCAGCAGCCAGTCGGCATCTTGCAATTTCCGTGGACAAAATTGTCAACATCCGATGATTCAGGGGCGAAATATAAAAGTCATGTTCATTGAAAGAAACCGTTTTTTTCTTTGCTCTGGCTAGGTACAAAATGAGCAGGCTTCGGCCTTGGCGAAAATCTCCGATAAACATTAGGTGCAAGAGCTTTCTCGTTCAAATTAGTTTCTGACGAATGGATGCAAAGGTTTGAGCTCCAGGTGTTTATATGAGTAAAAAGGCTGCCCGAAGAGCTGAACAATTTGTTATTATTTTGAGTTGTCGAACTCTTGCAAGGGTTCATCGTCAGAGATAGTAGTGAAAATAGCAAAAGGCTACTCTTATAGAGGGTACAGACCAATGAGGCAAGCCTGGAAGTGCCCGCGCAGGGATCTGTGTTCCAACATCAGAGAGATACCATGATGGATTGAGTTTCCATCTGAGGACCGGGCTTCAAGCAATTCTCGGCTCGTCTTGTTTCCGGCGCTGGCGATGATCTTGAAACCTGCTAAGTTTAAATCCTTGTCCGTTTCCTAGGTGTGGACAGCTACTTATATACTTATATATATACTTATATACTTATATATATATACTACTTATATACTTAGCCGCCCAGTTGCATAGCTAACTCGTGGTTATGCATACGCGATCAGAGCATGCGTTCAGTCCTACCTGTGTAGTTAAGAAGGATGGCTTATACACGGGGATGCGATAAAATATCCAGATAACTCCTTGAGATATAGTAGGTTTTCGATTTTCATTAACATGCCACGCATGGTAGCTTGGAGAAATTTGCGTGAGTGACTCCCTGAAAAACAGTTTAGTCTTGCACATCTTTCCTTTGGAAATGAGTAGACTTGAACTACACACGAAAAGGTGTATTTCATCATTAATCGAGCATGAATCTGGGGTATCAGGCGAATATAGTTCTTAGCCCAGTAATCCTTCTTTCCCGGGATGTGATTATTATGAGCTAAGCACTGAAAGCCCTTCTACCTGTCTACACACAATTTATCAATCCACCAGAAAGCCAAGACCTAGTTACACATGGAAGTTTATGTTCTTTTGCTTTTTATTTCAACCAAGACAAATTAAATAATTATGGGATGAAATAGTATTAAGAAAAAAAAACAAAAAAAAACAGGAGTTGGAGAAGTTGAGCCCATGTCCTTCCGATGTACTGCCGTAAAAAAACTTTCAATAGCGGCAACTCGGAGCAAAGCACATAGCATGTTCCTAAACTCAAAAAGCCTATAGCTGATCTCTTAACGTACTGTCTATTAGATAACAGGTCTGAGAATGCCACACTGCCCATATAAATAGGGCATAATCTGAAGCAAGTTCATAATCGCTTTAGCCGTGCACTCCGTTGACATTTTTACGGTCAGTGACGGTCTTCTCGAAACTCAATTACTTAATTTATGTGCATTGTCACATTTTCCAACAGTTTTCCCTTGATTTAACGACTTTCCGTGGGTGAATTGAAGAAGGTTAATTATTTGTAATTGCCTCATGGGAAGTAATGTCTTACCTCTTATTAGCGACAAGCGAATATTTCGGTTTGAAGCTGTGCGACCAGAGACCTAACAGGTCTTTTTCGAGGAAAAATTTTCAAAATTTTCCGAAGTTCCTTCATAACATTCTGAAGACGTATGAGGGTGTGATATTAATAAAAAAATAAAGATACATATGGTGTTTTGAAAAAGGGCATGCAAAGTACGAACATCGTCTTGAACCTAACAGTTAACGATTAACTCTAAGGAAGGCTCATTCATTGGAAACACCATTGGAATTAACATGAGCAACTTATTTTTTATGTTATTCTTATTTTGACCTAAAATCTCCTAGAATTAACCACCTGTAGCTCCCCCTAGCTATTTGACCGCTCGTAAGCGCTCTGAACTGTAATCTCCTGTTAAAAATTGTGTTCTTAGTCACCGCTTTTGTTCTCCTTGATCGTGTTCAGGCTCCCGATATTACAGTGAATGTACGTGCTCACGGTTGACAGAGAGTGAGTGCGTGCCTCAATTGTTGGAGGGTTAATCTCGACTTCAAACTGGACCCTAGTTCAAAACGGAGGTCCTCCTAGCATAATTCTATTGCATGACTAGCGAATTATAGGGAAATCAGTTAGGAAAAACAATTACTGTCTCTGCGTTTTCTAGTACTTCGCGATTGCTGGTAGATCGTCATCGTACGACCTCCTATGTCTGCTTCAAACAGAAGCCAAAGGACAAAAGGCAACGTCCCCATCCTGTCCTATAAGCAGACCAGACAAGTCTAAGCCATTCTCGCATAAGAGGCACAAGGCTTTCCAGAGCATGTGTCGACTAAGGGGACATTATAAAACTTTGCGTTCTCAGAGGAAAACTATGCTGTAGTTGTCAGCAGTTGCATTTCACTCAGTGAATCGGGCAACAATTACGCAGTTTTCCTCGATTTGTCAAAGGCAATTAAAAACCAAAGTTGTGGAGCATTCGTTTCAGTGACTACATGAAATCGGTCACTTCTAGGAGACATGGAATCGTCAATTTCCGTCTTGGTTACCGTCATTCATTGACCATCCCTCAACCCAGTATTGGGGCACTTTAGATCTTAACCCGGTTTAGGGGGGCCACGTAGCACTGTAAATCCAGTGTTTTGTTTCCCTGGGATATCTGCCCCATCTCTGTTAGTAAAGGTCGGAAATATGCAAACGCGTCCAGGGCGGGATTCGTCGATCCTACCTGATTTTGCTACGGAACTGTCATCTCCGTTCAGAAGTCACGATAAGTCGGTGAGTACCATGCTCATGTGACAATATCTACAATTATGGTGCAACTCGGAGCAGCGAACGCACTGGGAGCATGACCTTAGCGCAACAATTGATTCGACAGGTAAAAAGCCTGAAAACGAGTGTAGCTGCATTTCTGCGACCGCATGATGTAATTACGAAGGAAAGGACACTTTAATGGCCCAGCATCGATATTGCTACTGCTACCCCTTCCACCTCTTTCTGCTGCTGCCCAGACGGTGGGCACAGAAAATGTTGGTGGGCTGAATTCTGTCTGCCACATCATCACTCGTGCCGCGCTCATTGGTTGTCTTTGTGTGTCACAAGACCGGCACAACACCCCACAACACCCTTTCTGCTTCCTGCTCTTAGCTCTGACACCTTCACCCGCCCTGGGACCTGCTGCTCGCGCATGCCCACATGGGCACGACGGCACGGGTGCGGAAGTCTGGCAAAGCCCCTTCAGTTCACCTTTGCGCCGCCGTTTCACCTACCCATTCTCCCCTCCCCTTCAGCTCAGCTTTCTGTCCGCGCACGACCGTGATGTCCTCTCTTTTCGCGCGTGCGCGCACGCCAGGCGTCCGGATTGATGCTAGTGCGTTCCCGCGAGTCTACGCGCCCGGGGTGTGTAAAACCACAGCGACACGCTAACACACCACACGGGAAACACCAGCGATAGGCGCTATTCTTCACGCCTTCCATCTCACCAAGCCACCGAGTCAGCACGTCCTACCAATGAGGTGTTGGGAGGGGGTAGACCGATTCCACTCGCCGCCTTCCTGCCCCCTTCCTCTCCCATTGCTTGCTCCGGGCGCAAACTAATGGACCCCTACGAGATGGTCCTGTTCACCACATCATTTCCCTGTTGGGAGACGGAGGCAACAGAGGTTTGCGAAAATATTCTCATTCACGTCGACCGCAAACGCACACATCCAACGAATGACTACAGCTGTGCCACGCGAGGAATCAAACCCAAAGGGCTGCTTCAAACTGTCAAATTTCATGGGTCCTTCCTGGGCTGGTGGTATGGTGGGCGAGGCCAGAGTGCTGGACATGTCCTTGAAACTCAAATCCCCACCCAAGACGTTGGCTTTCGAGCATAGTCAGCGGAGTCTTGGTTCCTCACCGCTGTCACGCATTGGGGGGCCAACCATGGAGACTCCTCTCCCTTGTCCACTGGACATGTTGTCATCATCATTGTCAGCGTCGCCCAAGAACGTGACAGCAGCAGCAGCGGCGGCAGCGGCAGCAGCAGCAGCAGCAACTGCATTGGCCACCGCGATGGGACTGCGCTCAGGTATCAGTTCAGTCTGCAACCCGGCGCCACGGCAAGCCTTCTTTCATGCACCGCTGGCCACTGCATCGGGTCCTTCCTGCAGCAGCAACGAGGTTCGATCTTCGGGCGGACCGAAGGTAAAGTACACCTGGAAGTCGGATCCGGAGCAGGCTGCATCCCAGAAGCAGGCACTAACACCGGCCTCACCGTCGGTGAATGAAGTGGAAGAAGCCACAGCGGAGTTGGTTGACAATCATCTGTGGAAACGGTTCCATGCCTACGGGACGGAAATGGTCATCACAAAGAGTGGTCGGTAAGTGTACTGTGAGTTGTCCCCTACAGTGACACATTATGTACAATGGATGAGGGCCTGCCTGTTTTTGGAAAGAATGTGTACTGACTTATAGGAGGCAGAAATGGCACAAGTTACGTTTGACATGTCTGTGCTAGTCATTTCTTCCCACAGAGTATCTACGAGACGCGAGTGAAGAGGTGCCATAGGACTTCGCAATTTGCAATTTTTCGTCGGCTGGTGCTTGAAGGGTCGGCGTATGAATTCCACGGGGTCGATTTTTCTGACAGAAAAACTTAAGTATTAATACACTCAGATAATTTCATAATTCTGCAATCACTTCAACGTTAGATTGTAAGTCAACGCCAAAATTTCTGCTCCATTAAGCATGAATCAAAAAGAGGTCTGTTGACAAACACATATAGCTATTCACAGAGAGTGGATAGGCAATTTGTTGCTCCGATAAGAGGAGTTTTTTTAATGACAAAAGTGTATGAGCAGTAAATTTGGCAGTCAGGTTCTACTCCTTGTCGATGACGTCTTCGCAGTTTGACGAGGCATTATTCGTGGCTCGTGTACTTTCCCTCAGGAATTTTCCGTACCATTGCCGCCCGTGCCACTAGTACTATGGTTGCTCAGTGGTTAGAAAAATGTCTCAAAATACCAGAACGCCTGTCTATATAGTCCTTTCTTCCTGTCTTCTTATCGAAAGTTGGACGCAGTGTACGCTTAATAGTCTGCAATGGGAAATACTGTCTTGCAAAGGAAGAATCTATCTCGTTCTCTCTCTCTCTCTCTCTCTCTCTCTCTCTCTCTCTCTCTCTCTCTCTCTCTCTCTCTCTCTCTCTCTCTCTCTCTCTCTCTCTCTCTCTCTCTCTCTCTCTCTCTCTCTCTCACTCAATGAATTACCTCATTCTCACCTAAAAAGCACTCCCTCCCAAGGTTAAGCACTAAATGATGCCACACATAAGCAGATTTGCGTTTAATAAAAAAGTAGTAAAAATGAAAATCTGAAAATGATGGGATTCTGACCGGGAAAGATAATAGGGTTCAAGAATGCCCTTTTGTTCTTCCCTGCTAAACGCCCTTACAGGCGTTTCACCGACCCTACAGAGTTTATATGCTTATTTGCAGTCCGTGCCTTAGGACAGAAAGAAGCGCCAGACTCTTCTCTGGGTGAGGGTAAATAAACTGCCTAGACGGTAGGTTGAACGAAAGTTAACAGTTTATCAGGGCAGGTTTTGAGAATGCAGCGGGATTCTTGAATGTGGTTTTATGATTAGGAGTTCATCCCTGGAAAGCAGTGTGAAAAAGCATGCCAGGAACAAGCATGCCAGGAAAAGCATGCCAGGAAGCATGCCAGGGTCACAGAATACATAAAATTTGTAGATGACATTTGTAGTTTATTGTAGGTTCTAGGCGAGATACATGGGCTAACCTGTGCAATCTCTTTTTGTGAGTTCACTTATATAAAATGCGTATCCGGACGACTCATGGGTCGTAATTTTCGCACGGATGCTGGCTTGTCTGCAACACATTTGGCAGAAATGGGGCTAAGTGAGAGTCTAATTTATCACTCCCATTTGGTTCAGTCTGCCAGCCCCTAACTGGGGGGGAAGGGGGTGGGCTGGACGAACACCGCTCTCGGAGGAAAGGAACGGTGAGACTTACTCGACCACCAATGGTGCCAGCAGACAGGGCACCTGTGTGGGTGTTTGCATGTTCAGTCTTATCCACCGTGCGGCTTGCAGATGCATCCTCCTCTTCCTCTTCCTCCTCCTCCTCCTCCTCCTCCTCCTCCTCCTCCTCCTCCTCCTCCTCCTCCTCCTCCTCCTCCTCCTCCTCCTCCTCCTCCTCCTCCTCCTCCTCCTCCTCCTCCTCCTCCTCCTCCTCCTCCTCCTCCTCCTCCTCCTCCTCCTCCTCCTCCTCCTCCTCCAGTGAATTGGTGCACACGTGTCCCACTGGTGACTGAGACTAAATAAGGCGCTATTCGAGGGCGCTATCGGACGTACTTCAACTTCCCATCGCCTAATAACATAATATTTCTAATTTTTAAAATTGCTTCTGTTATTCGTGTGTAGCTTGCTGATTGTACCACTTGCCTTGTATACCTTTTAGATTGTCAGTTTAATGATTATTCGATTAGGCGACTTTGGGGAATTAGCAATAGCGAATACATAGCAGGTGATACTGAAGGATTTTTAGACTCGAAAGTACTTTGTGTGTTCAAGTCTACTTTTATTTATGAGTATGCATATTGAAAAGTCATGTAGGGTTTAAAAATATGCCGGCTATATGCTTCAAATTAATTTAACACTATAAATAAGTGAGATTAAAACGAAAGGCAGTAACAAATGGTAAATCAGTTTATGGAATCTGCTGCACATACCATCGTATGTCTTATCCCTAAACCTAAGACCTTGTGTGAAACCTCAAATCACAACATATGTCCTATCCGACACCTGAAATTCCAAACTAAATGGAGCGTTCTTTCCAAGATATTAGGAAATTAGTACAGCATCCTTTTATTTTTGAGTTATCCGCTCTTTAATTATTCGTATGCATATCTGCTCAGTTCCGCTAAAAGAAAAAAATCGGGGAGCAAACAGCTCTTCAGTTTTCCAATACTTTTTCTTGATTAATTTCTGCGCAAGCATTTGAAGTGTAGAAAGCCCGGCATTACAAAAAGCTCCCGGATGTGTCGTCTGAGAGTCCATTAAACAGATTGGACTATTTTTTAATTTTATAGTAAATATGTGCACAATATCACCGCAGTTAAAATAAGCAATTTCAGATTCCACATTTGGTAACTTAGTAATCGCTTCGGTAGTTGCTCAAGGAGCCTGCTTGCTTATGCGATCAGTATAAATGTGCAACTTTTTTTGTCATAAATGTCTATGAATAGCACTTGATGACAGGCTTTCCAAAAGTGGTCCCAGGGTCTGTAAGGAGCATTGCTAAAAGTACCAAAGTACCTCCTACGAAGGTACGCGAAGAGACTGAGTCCACCCTACGTGTTACGGCACGACGTAAGTCTCGAAGCCAAAACAAACCAAGAGCTAATTGTTCCTGCTAAACGTTATTTAATAATTACGTCAAGTAGAATACCACAAAAGTAATGGGTACAGAGCTAAAAGACAAGAAGACCATAATTGCAAACCTATCTCATTAATTAAGTATTCAATGTGGCTAATACGACCAGAGCTATGCCAGCTCATCGGAAGGAATGGTTTGTCCACAGTAAAAAAAACTACCGTTCTGGGACAGTCTGAATCTTCAAGCTATATAAAACAAATCTCTTCACCTGAGGCCGCCTCTCCAAAGTGAATATGACGCCGTTATGTCAGACAGTCCCCCTTTCCTTCCCTGCAAACCAGTGCCGGCCTACTGTGACGCGCTGTGTTCTTTAGCAAGGTCAGTGTATTCACCATGACCCCCTCTCATGGACCTGAGCGACCACGAAGTTATCTTGGTTAATTCACCCTATCCTCCTCCTCCTCCTCCTCCTCCTCCTCCTCCTCCTCCTCCTCCTCCTCCTCCTCCTCCTCCTCCTCCTCCTCCTCCTCCTCCTCCTCCTCCTCCTCCTCCTCCTCCTCCTCCTCCTCCTCCTCCTCCTCCTCCTCCCTCCTCCTCCTCCTCCTCCTCCTCCTCCTCCTCCTCCTCCTCCTCCTCCTCCTCCTCCTCCCTCCTCCCTCCTCCTCCTCCTCCTCCCTCCTCCTCCTCCTCCTCCCTCCTCCTCCTCCTCCCTCCTCCTCCTCCTCCCTCCTCCTCCTCCTCCTCCTCCTCCTCCTCCTCCTCCCTCCTCTCCTCCTCCTCCTCCTCCCTCCTCCTCCTCATCCTCCTCTACATTAGCGCATTTTCTCACACGTCTTGACAGCCATGCATATATCCCTTCGTATCTCAAATAATCTTCGTTTATTCGAGGTGGTCGTGGACCCATCAGACTAATGAGTACGTTCATGCCCACCTCCTGTACTGCTAACACAACCTTTATAAGGTCGTCGCCATCAGCTAGGACTTAAAACTACATTTTACCGCCATCGTCGTCACTCCACAGGGAAGGTGATAGGAGCGAGCAAGATATCGGAGCGACCAAAATAAGTCGCAGGGGAACATATCCGGTTTTACTGACCAGTGCTGTGCTTGCGTGAACCGCAGGCCAAATGTCAAATTTACTTGAGGGGAACAGGCCGTCTTGCCTATCACCAATAAATCTCCTCCTGCTGATGCTTACGTCTCCCCCGGAGGGTGAAGCGATGTTGTCGGCACACCTCGCCCATACTCGGACATGGAAGGGTCCAGGCGGGTGGTGTTTTTCTTGTGCTACCTCTTGCTCTTGCCCTGTTTCCCTGTCGGCTCCTCTTGACCTAGCTGTGAGCTCCGACGCCAGCGAGGTAATGGCGACGACAGTGGAGACGAAGGGCTAGGTTGATTCCGCGTCGGTGATAAGGTCGGTGGGATTAGAGCCGACAGGGCGGAGGGGGCCTACCCCAAGCGCTGACATGGCAACTCACCGATGGCGACAGCGGCGATAGGAGGAAACGTGCATTTGTAAATCACCCACCACCTCCCTGCGCAATTAGCACCAGAAACCCCCCGAACCGCAAATGGGGGTGGGGGCAGTTTACCGCACCCTTAATGGGCCGAGTGGTGACTGGTATGGCTTCGGGTGGCGCTTCTGCTTACTTCTTCGGACTCAACTTCCACTAGGATGAAAGGCACGTTGAGTCGCAAGCGGAATATTTTCACCGCTTGCTTCTATCAGCTTCCCCTACATAGAGGCACCCAATACCTCTCACAATAGTCGATGCATGCACTTGTTGAGACAGTTTCCTGATAATCCGACAGAGCACAGTCATAAAGAGTTTATTACGAGACAGTCGAGGTATCCGAGCGTAAGGATGACTTTTGTGGCCTCCTAATCAGAAGACGGGGATAGGAATGCCCCGCCCACTTAACGGAGGTGGTCTTGCGATACATTTTGCGATGGGTAAGAATTCCCATGGCTTAACCTTAACGGTACCTCGAACATAAAACTTAACTGTACCCTTAAGCTTAACACTAACCCTGCCCTTACCCTAAATCTGACCTTAATTCTAACATAACACCTAACCCTAACCCTCACAGTAATCTAAAATTTAATTTCCTCCGAATTGGGTGTAAAGTGACATGCACGACGGGCGGCTCCTCTTCCGGTGTCCTGAATAGGCGGTCACACAAGTCCTCCTTACATATGTGAGTTTTTTTATTTCCAAAACTTTGCTTCAATCCGAGTACTACAGCTTAAAAGCATACATGCTGTCCAGGGCCTGACCTTAAACCCTTTAACAGGCACATGCAAACATACATGCTTTTAATGGGATACCGCAAGGATTCTGGCGTCATCTCGCAGCTGACATCAGCTTCTATATGATTTGGAGTAGGCTTCTGTCCTTTGTCAGTTACTTCCTTTGTCTTGGCAGACAACGGAGATTTATGACGGCGTTTCATGATTACTGTCGATAACAACTGCTCCTACACAAACAATTTCGGTTGTCTTTTAGGCATTAATTATCCAATGGGCACAAAAACTTACTGAGCCATCCGTCTTATACATGCACAGAAATGAAGATTTCGAACAACTGGGCGAGACCGTGACGGTATCAGCTGACATTGGCAAAAGACAAGCTTCCGATTATAGCAGAAACTTGCAGCGCAAGCATGTGGTATCCTACTTGCAAGTAGAGATAAAAGCGTGCAGACTATGAGAGTTGTGACTTTTTCTTTTCCTCTTATCCGAAATATTGAAGTTTTGTAGAAATGGTAATATGCCCAAGCCGTCAATAATTTTAGACTCAGTGTATGACTACTAATTCGGGTTTCAAAACCCCAAAAAGGGAGGGAATCGTGCTAACGATAGATAATATTTACCGAACACTGTTTCTGCTACACATCTATGGATTAAAATTCTGCCTTCAAAGGCTTGTTCGGTATTGCAGAGAGCTCTCACACTGATGGTGATGATGATGGTGATTGCCAGGGTGTCAAGGTGGAGTTTTTTGACAGAGTAGGGCATGCTTGGGTTTTGGAAGTTTAGTATGTTCTAAGATAAAGGAGGCAGCTGGACAAACACGTCGTAAGAGAAGGAATCTAGGGTCGCTTTTAGATGTACTTCGGCTCGTCTGGTGCCCATTCCAGTATGAATCATTAAGCATGACCTGCTAGCCAATCTGATGTAATTATGTATAACTGAGGTATCCCAAGACTACGTCCTCCTCAACACAAATATTATAAGTAGGGAAAAAATGCAAATGGAATTACTGACAAAGACAAGGGAGACTGAAATGGACATTTCTGGTTCATTAGCCCTCGTCAGCCAGTCATACCCAACCACCGGAGAAATGCATATTTCTGGAGTTATAATTCTATCTTTTTGGAACTAAGATCGTCCTGGTGGCGATAGCAATCGAATAATTTGTATGAACCAGCACCATAGGACATACAATTTCATACTACCCATGGTAAAAGACTGCGTCATGTGCTAAGAACAGGATAACGTAAGACATAGAAGGACTGCGAAGATAAGCTTTCAGTACTTATAGCGCAGCCTATACAGTAAAGTTTGACTGAAGTTACGCATAAATTTCGAAAATTGGAATTGTGGCTTCTATAATCAGTCTGCTGACTTACAATATGGACAATCAGAATTGGTAGATAGGCTCTAGATAAGAGAAAGAAAACATGTTCTATATACAGGCATTGCTAAATTCAAAAGCTTGTGTAAGCAGCGTCATGTTCGAATTACTTTTGAATCTATTGACGTTTTCGCAATACTAATTCGCTAAAATGCCTACTATGCTTATCAGATAATTATGAGCTCGAATATGCATACTGTAAAGGATCTACACCAGGTAGATATCTGCGGTAGTTGAGACGATGGCCAAATGAAGGCATTTAAAATAATGCCAATGGCTTACAGCGTAAGTGAATGGTTCCATTCTTATTACCTTTGGAACTCTCAGGATGAAGAGTAAGGGAACAATGGTTCCCTCTTAATGGGACCGCTACTGAACTCGCACTCAGTTAGAATACGAGGCCGCCTTGTTTCTTTGAAATCCTGGCCCGTTGCGCGCAGAACGTGCGTTGATGGCACGCGTATACGGGTTATTTAGCCCTATCAGCCACTGCGCCCAAAACCGCCTCTGGTCCTGTTGACTCTGTCTTGATACTGGCTTCAGGTGGATGGGGTAGACACAGTTTTTTAACCAATTGAATTGCTTGAACTACCATTAATGCCTAGCGAGCATGGAAGGGGCGATAGGGCTCCCGCACACTCTGATTAACTATGAAAGTAAGCAGTCAGAACTCGACTGTAAAATGTCTCCTTTTGTGAATATACAGACTTTATTCGCCGTTAGCTTGCGGAGTGTGCCCTATCAGTTGGCACATGTCTGCGGGTTGATCAGGTTCATGGTCCCGCGAGTGGTAATGCGAGGAAAATGTGCCGTGGACTGCATCTCGACAACCGTGAGACGGCCGCCTGCATTATATTGTTTATCATGCTTTTGACAGTCGGGTTGCATTATACGGAGACCGTGGTTTCACGCGCATTCTGAACCCCATTCGCATCCTCGTCGCACTCGATATTAATCCCCGTTAAGACGACGGTGGATTAAGATTCTCTAACAGGCGCCCTATACCTCTATTAATATTCGGATGACAGGAGACGTCATATTCGGTCAGCCTATGGCCTACGTGGGATTAAATTACCGTGACATGTGTGGCGGGCCTCCTTACCCCCTATTGTTGTGCTCCCATCGAAAGCACCAGGTAAATCAGTGCGACAACGAACAACTGACATGGGGGTGGTTGAAGGTTGGACAGTAAATACTCAGTCCGAAGTAGCCGCCTAGTTAATGCACCACAAACAGTTTGAACTGTAAAAATGATGAACGCAGAAACAGAGCATGTTACCAGACGGGACCAAACTGTCGACGTCTGGAAACAGTCTCATGCACTCTGTAGACTAGTCGAAGGAGTTCATGTTCGCCATGTACGAACTCTTCCATATTTCACCCTTTCTGAATGGCAAGGCCAGCCTACGTTTCACCTTGGTGCTTGCATGCGTCTCCTCGGCAGGATAATGGAATAGGAACGCTCCCCCCCCCATGTAATGCAGTTGGCTCCCACGCTAAATTTCAGGGAGTGTAAAGATCTCCGCGATCTAAACCTAACACTAATCCTAACCCCAGATTTAATCTTAGTGATAATCCTACCCTTAACACTAACCCAATATTCGTTGACATTCAGCACACAATCACCTGTACTACGGGTGGTTCCATTTCCCAGGTCCGGTCGTGTGGGACATAGAGGAAATTCCAACCTTGTGTTCCTCAATCAACAAGGGTTGTAAAGTGGGTTATCCTCCCAAACGGCGCACGTTCTACTGATAGTAACAAGGTAGGATGATCCTGGTCACAAACGGACCCCAAAAGCAATAACTGAACTTGATGGTAGTGCAATCTGTTGGCAAATCAGGACCAGTAAACGCATGGATACGGCAATTCCTTCATTGTGATTCGACGTATCAGAGTCAAGGGAACTCTCGGCCATGGAGACGTTTAGCTTCTGCGACTTCTGTATCTAGGCTGCGGGAGGTGAAAGGAGGTGCGCCTGTCGTCAAGCTGCTGTTCTTCTGGCTGGATCATTCTCGCTCTCGCTCTCTCTCTCTCTCTTTCGCCTTTATTCCGGTTAATTCGACTGGGTGAGCGGGTCCGTTTCTGGCAGACGAAAGCCTGTTCAGTCAGGCGTACGTGAAGTGGATTAGTCGCGCGTACTCAAGCTGCGGACACAGCGGTGGTTTGGGTGGTGGTGGTGGGTGTTTAATTCACTGACGTGTGCACGCGTCCTGCGTGTTGTAACTAGTCCGTGTCGAGAAAACGCCAGTTGGTCCCTGCTACGGCATGACCGTCGCGGTAATCCCGAGTGCCCTGTCAAACTAATGTTGGTCACACGGGGACCGAGGGAACCCACACATGACCCCTATCCCTGGTTTATGTGTCATGGCGGCAGGTGGCAAATGAATGTTATGAGTGACATTGGCTCACCACAACCACCCTTCCGAATTTAAACGGAATCTGACGCGAGAACTGTTCAGTGAGCCCAAATACGCTGCCGGAATCTCACTCGAGTTCTTTTCTTCCTTAGACAATTTTGACGTAATGAACACAATGTCATGCGTAGAAGTGATTTGATGTAAGGAAGACAGATGTAGACGGATGTTCATAGTCACAAAATATGACTGACAAGAACTACAGAGACTGGAATGACAACTTCCGCCTCACAAGCACGACCAAGCACCGAATGCATACAGCAAAGACATGGACATCGAACCCACCCACCTTGGCTCTCGAACATTGAAGCAAACTTGGTACAATCAAACAAGGAGCTAACATTTCTTTGAGTTTGAGTGGTCGGCGCTAGCAACTAAACCAGAGAGGGAATTACAACCCAGCTGGTACTGTTAATGATTTTTCTATTATGCGGCCATTTTTCTGAAGGTTGAGACTCAAAGACGAACAACCAGTCCGTATTCCCCTTGTGATTGCAAGATCCCACGTAGGTATACCGCTGCTATGCGTTAAGGCAGATGATAGTTATCGTGCAGTGTTTGGCGATGAAACTCATGTTTATGATATGTTGTCAAACTACCCAGGAAGTCCCCAAAGGCAAGAGTAACTATCTCCTTCAAACTCTAGTTCAATACATAAGATACTGTTTTATACTAGGAGCTCGCTCTTTCAGAAGCATACATGCGAATTCTCTTAAGAAGCTAGAAGTATTCGAATGTGATTCTCATTCCTCGGAAATTTTAATGCTCAGTGCTAGATATATCCCAATCTCTATGTAGGATGCCAGGGGTTCAGAAAAAAACTTAAATTTCGTCTGCATTTGACTAGTTGTTTAGGCAGCTAACTGTGGCTTCTACGGGGATGATGACGAAGACTACTACTACTACTACTACTACTACTACTACTACTACTACTACTACTACTACTACTACTACTACTACTACTACTACTACTACTACTACTACTACTACTACTACTACTACTACTACTACTACTACTACTACTACTACTACTACTACTACTACTACTACTACTACTACTACTACTAATACTACTACTACTACTACTACTACTACTACTACTACTACTACTACTACTACTACTACTACTACTATGCTGCTACGCTGCTACTACTGCTGCTGCTGCTGATGCTACTGCTGCTACTACTTTCATGCTGCTAATGCTGCTACTGCGACTACTACTACTACTACTACTGCTGCTGCTACTACTACTACTACTAGCTACTACTACTACTACTACTACTGCTGCTAGCTGACTGCTGCTACTACTGCTGCTACTAGCTACTGCTACTACTGCTATTGCTACTAGCTACTACTGCGCTACTGCTGCTGATCTGACTGCTACTGCTGTAATGATGCTGCTGCTACTACTGCTGATTCTACTGCTACTGCTGCTGCTGCTGCTGCTACTGCGTTACTGCTACTGATGTGCTGCTATTATGTGTTTGCCATTCGGACGATGACGTCGGTTTTAACACCTAACACTGTTTGATTGTCGATATGTGTGAACTTGCAAGATCCAGGAGGAAGTTTGGGCAACTGTATCGTATGGAGCCTACTGATAAAACCAGCAGCAAGTATCCCTGCAGCAAAGTAACTGTGCTTATAGGGGTTTTACGGGTGCAACTAAAGGCAGCGGTAGGCAGCACACTCAGAGAATATGTCATAAAATCAGTTAACGTCGTTAGCATGTTTACGTACACGACGGCCGGTGCGAATTCAAGGGTGTAATTTAAACAAATATTTAAAAAGTTTCACTGGCTGATTAGCCTATCCGCGGTCAGTTGGGTAATCAAAATTAAGTTAAAAGTAACATAAAGATCAACGAAGTAAAATAAACATTTTAGGAAAAACAAAACAGAAATATATAAAAAGCAGCACATAAAACTGAAAATTAACGAAAAAAGATAAAACTATTCACGAAAACACTACATGCAAGTTTGCAGTCGGTATAAGAGCTGTTATGGGTGTCTTCATGAGCTTATTATAGTACACCCCGCGAAAGGTGACATTACTTAAATCGGTGACTTAGGAGTTAGTATATATTCCCTTATGCACGTGATCCGGAGATAGTTTTAATCCTTCAGCCTAAACTTGAAACCCTTACCCAAACACTAAAATTTATCCGAAGTTTAACAATTGAACACTAACCTTAACCTCTTACCCTGATTTTAAAACCCTGTGTCCAAAAGTAATCAAGCGTAATCATAACCTTAACCATTACTATGATCGTGACAGTTGACTGACGTTAACGAATCACACTTTCCTCAATAAAATATATAGACAAAGTTTTCAACAACGATTAAGCGAGACTACGTATGATACCGTTGCCGAAGTTAGGAAGAAGGTGAAGTTATAGTTAGAACACGCGTTTTATTCGTCCGATGTTTCAGTTTCTCCCTCGAACCCCTCATCAGAGACTGCGTCAGATAAGACCAACATTTTCACAAGTGTTGAATTTGCCATGCCACTGCATGTTTATAACATCAGCTGCAGCCGCATTCATAGTAGATGTTCAGCCTTGGTGTAATAATTGCTTGACTGTCCACAAAGATTGCGGTGGCCTAGCAAGCATGTTCTAGAATACGCCAAATACGACGTAAGTACTCAAATCCAACAGCGACCGCTTAATCAGCCCCATAAAATTACATGCATTACGCTACGTCAGCGTGTGAGATAACCTACAGTAGTGTGGGAAGTAACGTTTCTGAATTATAATTATAATTATAATTTATTCGACAGTTGTTTAGAGCGAATAGCCTTTCGCGTAACATTGTCCACCAGTGTATGGACAAGCGATACGAGAGACCTCAGCCGCTTTCTCACAGTACTTGGAGGTGGGACTGCACGCAGACTGGAAGCAACGAGTAGGCGCAAGGCCACGAGGCCGAAAGACCGACAACCACGAAAAGGGGAGTCGGGAGTCGATTAGTGGATCTGAATAAGTTTCGAGCAGGTAACCTACGTCGGAGAAACTGGAAGATTACTTCGGAAGGAACGAAACCAGCTCCCAAGACGCTGCTCATTCAACGGGACCAGGCAATGTTCTCAAGTTTGACTTTGCCGACATCCTCGCGCAAGGCGAACAACAAAGGTGTCGACAGATGCTCGAGACATGGTTCTCCGACCCGCAGTCCGTTACAACATGTAGTGACCTCTTCCCTCCATATTCCGCATATAGCCTTCTCTCGGGCAGAGTAATTAACCACACGGGGAACGTGCGGGTGAGCATGCCTCCAGTGCCAGTGGGCCGAATTGCACACATAACCAACATGCGTGATGCATTTACGGGAATCAATTATTGCAACCAGTTCATTGCCTACAATGAAGGTAAGGCCACGAATTGTGAAAGGCATACAGAGGCAACCATGCAAAATTTATGTGAACTCTACTCTTCTTTGATGCCATACCCGATGATGGATTCGAAAAATCATGCAAGCACAACGTTTGTTCGAGCGTTTATCTCTTCTTTATTCCACTTACTCGCAGTCTTAGAACTAGTCTTGGATTGCGAAGAAATAGGCAGGATTGCTGGGACAAGAACTTTTTTCACTTGAGGTTTCTCATTATTGCTCGAACCTTCAAGAAAGACAACACCTATATCTGACGTTGTCTCTGATGGTGGGTTCGAGAGAGAATACGAAAATTATGCGAGTAAATTTTTTGTCCCAGCGATCGCACCTACTTCATTTCCGTTTGTATCAGCGGCGGGTTGGTTACCTTTTGCCAAAAATCCAAAATTGGTTGCAGAAAACCGTTTTTGGTGACCATTTCACAAAGTTTCATGCACTCGCTTTTTGTTCTAGTTACAGAATTTTGTCTATCAATTAGAAACTTTGGTTCGCTTAATGGCGGCAGCTTGAGAATGCACATACTACTTCAAATATTCATTTTGCTTTGAAGGCCAAAAACTTTGTATCTAATGATGACCGGTCAACGTTCAGACACATTATACTCTGTACAGAAGACTGTATGAGCTCAAGTGACTTTTTCCTATGTAGATGAAAGTATAAGTCAAACAGGTGATGTAATAGCGGGTGCTTAAAAAAGAACCGATTAGTAGGCAGTTAATACCATGTTATATTCTCTTGGTATGTTAATAACATCTACCAAAACAGGAGGCTTATTTGTGAAAATTCAAAATAAAAATAAAGTTGGGTTTGTGAGGTGCGTGAGTTAAGAATATACATTGGATATCGCAATTGTATGCTTTCTATTTCCTCTAGACGAATGTTTCCGCCGTTCAAGGTGAAGGTTTCGGGCCTTGAACAACATACCAGATACGTCATGCTTCTCGATGTCGTCTCCAGTGACGACTGTCGGTACAAATTCCACAATAACCAATGGCTTGTTGCTGGGAAGGCGGATCCAGAGATGCCCAAAAGAATGTACATCCATCCGGACTCACCAGCCACTGGAGAACAATGGAGTCAGAAGATAATTTCTTTTCACAAACTGAAGCTCACCAACAATATCTCTGATAAGCATGGCTTTGTGAGTTCCTGCTCACTAGTAAGATAATGATTTTTTTGCTAAACTATTACTGCCAATCAATAATTTGATAGAATGGGTGCGTGCACAGAAGAAGAAATGTACATTAAACTCTACGGGAAAGCATATTTAGGGAGTATTTAATATAAAGAAAGAGTAAATGGACAATTATTCACTTTTATTGCTGGCCTCAGGGGTATGAACAGACAAAGTTTATGGCTAATGTTCGGCAAGCACTTACGATGCCGACGCCTCTTTTACTCATTCAGGCACCCTCTCAGCTCACTGACCTCAGTCACTCAAATTGACCCCTTGGAGAGGGTAGGCAGAATCTTCCTTTTTGCAACCCACATGTCTACACAGAAAAGCACGCAATCAAGGACAAAGAATGGAGAGTAAGAGGTTCTAGGGACGAGTGTTTCTGGCTCCTGTTTTAAAATCGACCATTGCAAATTCTTGAGAAATTGATCTAGGTTAAAAAAGCAGGCTTGTCTTGCAGATCACGACCCGGGAGACAGATGTGCATGTTTTTACTCGCAAAGTATCACTCACAAAAAACGAAGGAGAGGGAAGAAGGACTAGTTTTTTTCCGGATTTGCTGTTGTCAGAAAGTCGTATCTCGATCGCAGGTCAAGCAGACCTGGTGTTTGAACCTTCTTCAGTTGGCGTTTAAGCGTACAATCTGCCCCTGCACCGTAGCCTGACGCTGTGTCAGTTGCGGTCAGGAATATGCAGGCGATGAGAGAATGAGATTTATAGGTTTATACTGACTGCAAGACAGGGTACGTGAGTCAAATTTTACCCTAGAACTCCCGTCGGAACCTTCTGCGGATGAGCTATTATAGACGAACAATCGATCACCTCAGCTGGCCTATCTAGAGCCTTTTCAATAGACAAGTTGACACAGGGAGCATGTGATTCTGACGCGGGCGGGGCATCTGGATCCTTCTGAAATTAATATCGAGGGGAGCGCGGACTCTGCGCAGTTATAACGTAATTCAGAAGTCGGATGAATCGGAAATTTTAATCAGTTGTGCCTACGAAACCTTTTCGGGGCCTTGGCTCATACATGTATAGGAAAAGGCTTGGAGGCGGACCCATAGGAAAAATGATATTCACGAAGTAGGAACTAAAATTTAATTAAAGAATCAACTAACGTACAAAGACAGAAGGGCATAAAACCTGTCTAAAAGTAAGACTCCATTTCGGATTTTCTACCATAACCAGGCGCACCACAAGGCCAAACGAACGCCCACATTTCGCCCCACAGTCACCATAGATCGGTGGGCGTCAGGTCCTTGGGATTTAATAATAGATCATTAACAAAATAAAAAGCCAAAGTATATTATAATGATACTTATTTTTTAGCATGGATAACTGGTTAGCCTGTTGGACACTTTAAATGGTCTATGAGGCAAGTTAAAAAAGGCTATTTGATATGCGGGAAAAGTGTGCTAACTAAAGGAAAAAAAGGTAGATAGAGGACTGTTTCCAGTAATATAAGAGCTAAAAATCAATTGAAACTATTCATGCTAATATAACAACCAGTACCTAACATGTTAAGGCATAAACCAAAATGATGATCATCGATTTATGAGATCGACAGACCAATTTATATAAAAACCACGAAAGTCGGATGTAGAAAGACCTGTTTATTAGAAGGCTATGGTAGTTGCGACCGTGCTTTCTATTCTTTTACCAACGAGCTTTCGTGCAAAACCCGAGGATTTTCTGGCCCATGGGTTATTAACTGACCTCCCTAATTTGCTGTGAGTTGTAATCATCTTATGTGGAAATGGTCCTGTGGCGTGGTGACGTTTCGTTTGCAATGGTGCTGTGTCTGCAGCCCGCAACCGGTGAATTCTTCAGCAGACAGCGAGCAACAGTTCGCGGATGCACCCATGCTTGGTGCAGAGTCCAGGTTCATCAAAAGGAAGGGAGACCGAAAACCCACTGCACTTTTGCTAACTCTTCTCCATTCCGAACTGCTATCAGCCCACGAGCAACTGTTATTTCTCCTGCATAACCTTACTTTAGGAAAAAAAACTTATAACTATATTCCTTTAGGAGTTTATTTTTTACTGATAGCCTGATCCCCACTGTATATTTACGACCTCAGACTGAAACCCAGTTTTGAGGTGATCTGAAAAACTATTCTAAGCAATTTGCTATTTAACACAAAGAAGTTCTGTCAGATGCTGAAGGTTGAGACGATAATTAGGGTATTTTCGAAATTCTACCTTTGGGAAGAGGTATATGACCTGGATCAAAGGGCAATTTTGTATAATTACACCGTGGTAATGGCCTGGAAGCGTCTTTGACATGGCTCAATTATGAGGATTGGGTGGAAGGGAAGGCTAAACGTCCTCCTGCCTTTATACGCTGTCCTAACCAAATGAAAACACAGTTTGCTGATTTGGATTTCACGTGAATCTGCTATTCTTTGTCGCTTTTGCCTGTTAATTGTTGCCTGTATCCCCAGCTCTGTTGGGTGGTTTACCGGAACACCAGTTCCCCTGACGAGGTGACAGTTTTGGTTTTTGTTTCTGTCATCTTCAGACCATACTGAATTCAATGCACAAATACCAACCCCGTTTTCATTTGGTGAAGGCCAAAGATGTGATGCGTTTACCTTATTCAACATTTCGAACCTTTACCTTCAAGGAAACCGAATTCATTGCAGTAACCGCTTATCAGAATGAAATGGTTAGTTTGATGTATTCTAAATCTTTTACTTATTAAGAAGAAGATAAAGCAATTTACATAAGAAGAAGAAGAAGCACTAAGGCTGGCTTCCACTGTCGAAACGCAGACATGCCGGTTTCGATAGTGACTGTGTTGGTAGCTAAAGTTGAAGCGGATTATTATGTATGCAAGGACAATTCTAAAATGAAAAAAAAAGATGAATAAATGAGTTGCCCCCTATTGGGTGTTTAGCCTGGAGAATTTCTGAATGATTCTCGCATAAATTGTTGGATATCTCATGTAATATATTTAATTAAAGTACTTGGTATTATGATTTGTTGTGGTAATTCCCTAGTTATTCCTTGCTATTTATTGTTATCATTTTTGATAAGCCTATTTCGGCCAAAATAACTCACAAGTCTTCTTTGTCTGAAAAGGTAAAATTTTAAAATTTACTACCATCTCGGACAAAACACCTCGCGGAATAAACACCCAAAAGTGGGCATTGGATTAAAAAAATTTGAACGCACTCTCAAAATATTTCATACAGAGTGATTATCCGCTTTTGCATAAATATTTTGAGCGCAAATAAATAAAATACTTCATTTTGCACATTTTCGCATTTTTCAAATACTACCAAATAGTGGATCAAATTTTCTTGCCAGTATAAACAGGTGAGGAGAGAAATATAGATAATTACCGTACATCAAACTTTAAACTGATTTGCACAGTTGTTTCTCACTACTAATTTGCATTTAAGTAAAAATTAAGTGCTCCCCAGCTAGCTGAATCAAACACTCTTTGTAAGGTTTGAGAAGTTGTTCTCAGATTATAGTTTTTGTTTGTCAGTAGAGAGATGTTTTCATAAGCATTGGGGTCAAGCTCACATTACTGCAAACCACTTAATTAACACAGGTCAAAACCCTTCTTCAAGATAAATTTTTGATAATTGGCATACAGGTAATTTTTTACTTGAAAGTGCCATTTAATAGTTTTTAATTAAAAGCAGATAAGCATCTCGTCAACAGTTCCTCATTAAAACGAGCAGAACCAACCGAATGATGTCTTAATAGCGGCCGATTTTATTTAGATAACCCAACTGAAGATCGATCATAACCCTTTCGCAAAGGGTTTCCGCGATAGTGGCGGTGGTCGGAGAGACAAAAAGTAAGTTCACCAGTTGAACAATTGAAACTTTCTATACTGAATAATTTAAAATAGCCTATTGTTTGAATATCTTGTTAAATGCTCAAAAAGACCGATTAAGCATGGGCTTTGTTTTTTGTGAGGCCTGTGAGATGGTTTCTTAAGTGCCCCACAGATGCTTAGAAGTTGCAGAGGTTTCAGACTCAGGTTCGGCATGGTTGAAGGCAAACTCGAGTTCCTGCAACAGAGAGAGAGGAGACACAGAAAACTACCCTCTGTTTGTCATCGATAATCTGCATGATTTGGGTTTTGCATAAAATGCAGTTTTTACCTAGCCATTGCATCCTCGTAATTTTTTAAAACAAAGGCCATCCTCGTAGACCATCCAGTCATTGAGAGAATTCCTCTCATCGCAATGAGGAAAATAAACATGTAGATTAAGATCACTGACCATGAGCCCAGTTATTACAGTTTGAAGCTCTTCTAATTTCATTCACCTCATCAGTCATCGCGAGCATAATATCTCAAACGAATCTTTTATGAACCAAGTAAATGAGGTAGGCAAACTTGTAGGTTTCGCAGATAGTAACATTCGTCAGCCCGAACATCAAAGTGGCTTGGTTTTCGAAGACATTCGTCTGTGTTAATGAGATCGAAGGAGCACAGTTTTGACCGAGTGCTTAGGACAGAAACGCTGTGGTCTGTATGTGGTCCTCAGACAATCGCAGTAAAACAGTTGACTCAGCCGCCTTCCCTGCATGTAATCACATCCCGTTTATTATAACTAATCAAATCTAAAGACACCGTGACCACTAACCCAGAAGTGACTTGCTGAAGAGCCTTCCTTTCGGTCGAGACTCTCGAAGGTCATCCAAGATGTCTTAGCTCCAATGCACAAGTTACTCGCGTTCTGTCTCAGAGAAATTTCCTGTTTAGCAAGACTTCTTTACAGTTTCCATGCTTGATTATTTGGTGGTTTCTATTCATGAGCTAGCGGATGAAATTATACCAAGCATGAGCGGTGCTTGATTGTAATTTCTCACACTACTTCCAGGGAAACTTGCAGTGGCGAAATATGTTCAGGTTTCCAAGGTTGAGTCTATGCATCCAGTTTCAGATGATTTATTCGAGCTTCAGACAGTCCAAAGCCGACCGTATGTGTGACGAACTTACCGGGTTCCTAAGTTAACAGCTTACCTTTTTTAAAACAACTGAGGCATACTGAGACACCCATGTCACTTCGGGAAGAAGGATGAGTGCTATTGTTTACTGAATAAAAAATCACAGGTTGCAAATTAGTACAATCTGACTAGGCTAAAACAAGCAACAGCGAGTTCCTGATCTATGCTTCAGACCCTATGTTATCATTCAAAAGAGAAGGTTAAACGCCGAGTGCAGGAAACCTTGAGCCCAGCAGTTGCTCTCATTATCGAATAGACATTACTGTAGCGTATATGGCTGGCATATTTCAGTCCAAAATAACTTCGTATTGCTGAAGGTCATATCTTTTTCCTATTATACTTCTTCCTACCATTCCAGAGGGAGCAGTGATTAGTGTCCTTCTCTCATCAGTGATTGACATTTTTTTAAGACAATGGTCAGTGCATTTCACTACGCGTATCCAGATCTCGAGGAGTTTATCTGAGGTTAAAGTGTGCAAGACTGGCTAACCCGCATATAAGTTCATCCTTTCACCCCACCTCTATAAGGTTTTCGAACTTCTTAATGATGATGGGGATTTCGAATGCTGTTACTGCTGCTGCTACTACTGTTGCAACAGTCGAAACAAAGAGACTTGGTGTAATTCGGTTTGCGCTTGGGACAGAGAGCATAGATATCTGGAAGCCAGTCGCTTTCAGGATCAGTTTATTTTTCAGCTTACAGTGTCACAAGCAAGTGTGTGAGAATATTTGAATACTGATTGCTTTCATGCTCTCCCCGATAGGGCATGCGAACAGAAGGCTCATGTAGTGTAGGTGACTTTGCGATAAATTCCAGGGACATAAAAGTTAAGGTTGCGGTAAGTTTAGGGTTTCGGTAGGGCTGCGGTTATGGTTTGCGTTAGAATTAGGACACGGAAATATTTTACCTTCCTGGAATTAAACGCAAGGCCATCTGTAATATATGGGTGGATGGGGCGTTCCTATTTTAGAGTTCTGTTGAGAGGAGCGGAAGGGAGGTGGTAGCTAAACAATTCCGACCGATATGCCTTGTCAATGAATTACTTACTGACTAATTTTTGTTCCCTTTTTGAATCCTCAACCCCGGAGTGTACTTGTGCAACTCGTGAATTGGCTGACGGGATCCAACCTGGTGAATAGCGGTCCCTGGCAATCATTTTACCGTATGCGATGATTTTGAGAAGTCATTTTGTTAACCAGATAATCGAATTATGTCGATTCCCTCGCATTTACTTGCAAGTCAACACTAAAAGGTATGTTTAGAGGAATGAAGCTTCATAGGACTCAAATCTATTCAGCCTATCTGTCCACAAAAAGTACAGATGCGTTGTGGATAAAAGTGTCATCATACTGTCAGATTTTAGATGCTTGCGCTCATTGGTTGCTCAAAAGCTTCAATAAAAATATCACCCTCATCGTTTTATGCGGAATACGATGAACTTGAGATAAATAAGATGTTCCCGAGAAATCTCATACATAAGTAAAAAAATGTTATATTGCTCAAGTTAAATCTATTTTCTGATCAGCGGGCAATGGCTGAGGGACTAAGTTCATTCGGAGCCTTTGTAAAATGTGAGGTTATGTGAATGTCACATATTTATTTCCCCCTCCTTTATTTGGATCAATTTCATTTTCGGTGTGAATCAAACGGAGTTCCTCAGAGCACTGATTGTATCTCTGATCAAATAGTGAGCTGCCTTAGAAAGTAAACTAAAAGTCATCATGCACCTCAAAGTTGTAATATAGGTGGAAATTTTTATTCGCAAACTAAGATCTGTTTCTGATTTGAGTCCGAAAGCAAATGAATTCGAAATCTTACTTCCACAAGTACTATGAATCCAGTCGTCATGAGGGTCTGTAACGTTCACTGTTGGATTATTTACAATTACAGGATGGATTTGCACTGAAATTTAGCATGAAATGCTGCTAAATTGACTGAAAATCCTTTATAACTGATAAACTGATAAATTACCTACCGGCATATGACAGTAATTTAAAGGAAACCGGTAGACAGGGCAGATGCGTCCATCGGACAGAGAGTAACAAGCTTGGGAACTCGAGGAGTCGTTAATCGAGAGTCCCACTTTTTAATTCCCCTTTTACGCAGACGAACTCCTGGAGGCGCAAACAAAACCCACCTGCTTTACAACGCGGGAGATTTTCAAAACGACCAAAACGGAATTTCCTCGTCAACTGAAAGCGCAGTACCATGTTCAAACAGTGGCTCCGAGTCCGGCGGAGAATTCGATCACAACAACATGGACGCGTTTTTAGCGCTGACGCCGGTGCATACACCCAGTTCCCTTAATCGACTTTCATCGTCCGAAGGAACTTTCCATGAACATGGTATGTATTTTGCCTCTGTAATCTTCATACTAGCCTACTGGACTCCAAATTAAAGGATTTTCATAGTTCGACTAATCGATGTGCCCGATACGAAACCCTGGAAGTTCATCTTACGGGTGAGGAAAATTCGAGTACTAGGACCCATAGGTTGTTCAAATGATCGTTCGGCGTTCACAGTCAGAATTATGCGGAAATTAACAGAACAAAAATTTTAAAATCTTTACTAATCACTTCTATCTGAACTTTGTTACTGAATATATCTGCATAGAACTCGTTAGCGCTCAACGATTCTGGGACTGGATTACACCCTTAAACTTGACTGCGTAGTGCGTAGGGGTCCCATTGAACGTCCACCATATATTCGAGCAAACTGATGCCCAATTTTCGCGCTGTTGACTCTGCATACTTGAAAGGACAATCAGCTCACGGGGTGAGGTCTATAAGGGCGATTGCATTAGGGATTCGGTCTAGCTATTGCCAACGGCTGCTTTCAACTGAAGAGTTCATGAGCATCAGAATTTCGGTTGGCATTCTATGAGATAGAAAGTTGGTTGAGATGCCATAGCACGTACGTGGGTTCTGAAAATATATGAGTTTTCGTTATGTCTGACAGAATAGGAATCAACCGTCTGTGACAGGCGGGATGTCCGCAAAAAGTCTGACTCGTAGGTTGGTTCGAACCAGCCTGATTGCATAGTAAACTTAGGTCGTATGCGAAATTCCCAGTCTGTCAATGCGAACAGTGAACATAATCATTCGATTATTATCTCGAGGCCAGAAATATATAGAGTTGCATGATTGGAAGAAGGATTGGTATTTTATCTTATTATGCTTGTGAGGATAGTCCCTGTCACAAATTGATCTTTCACATGAACTCACACTTTTAGTTGTACTAACGTACTTTTGCCAAAAGGATATCTTACAGGTTGTTGTAGGAGGCTCATAGCCGTTTGAATAAGGTCTTTACACAGATCACTTAATTAGGATGGTAACAGTATTTATCCTGCAGTGAAATCCCAAAAACTTGCCAACATCTCAGGATGCCGGTTTTAAAACGAGCTTCTTTTCGGTTGCCTGCAAACCATACACTGTAAAAAATGTGAATTCATTTGTGTGAGATTTTACGACTGATTATAGATGACTTCATAAATTCAAATATATTTATGGAAACTTTATCCTAACATATTCAGTCTTATACTCATTTTGTAGCAAATTTCTTCCTCCTAAAATTTTACACTAAAAGAAGAAGTATCTTGTGGTTTTTAAAAAAATGCAATTATTATAATTGCTAAGAAATTGAAAGATCCATTCATGAAGCATCGTATTTGTCCATTTATTAAGGATGCTTATTAAATATACAGCACGGTTTATGTGCATTGCAAAATTTTATGAGGTCTATATGAACTATTTCGAAAAACCTAGAAAAATGTGCGATTTTCTCTAGGCAGAATATGTATAGCATCTAGTCAGGTGTCCCCAAATGCAAGTGTACCGGCGGGTAGGGTTCAAAATGAATCGGGAATTTAAAATGTTTATTGAAAAGCGAAAGATACCCTTACTTCAAGTGAGAAAAATTAATGCTGTTTAAGATGTCATTTCGTAGGCCGCTGAAATATAGCTCATTCAAAAGCCAGCATTCTGAAGTGACTGATATATTTTAGGATTATGCTTCCGGATAATTAATGTTACAACTTTGCTTAAGTAATATTTCAAATCAAAATCCCATTTCAGAAATTCTGTTAAGATTTTATGCGATAGCACGTCTACTGGGACCTGATACTCAAATATTTATCCACAGCTGTCATAAAGGACATCGTTACGTCAAATCTGATATGTAATCAATTGGAAGGAATGGATGCCACGGTGTTCTTATACACGTCCACCAGTTAGTATTTCCGAAAAATTTCGGCTCGATTAGTGACTTTGAAAATTCCTGAAGGTTTCCCCGTGCCCTCATAGACTGAAAAATTATGATTTTGCAAGGCTTATAAACGGTAATTGAACTTGATCCATATTTATAAAACTACCGTGTTATATTGATCGGTAGTCCACCTACGAGTAAAAAGCGTGTATCACCAAATCAGTTACGGTCAGAGAGGCGAGATTTAATTCGGTAAAGCTAGCATCTCCAAAAAAACAATTTACACCACAATGTATTATTATTTTTTTAAGAAGGAGTTACTATATACCTCAATAACTGCAGTAAGAATTCTTTAAATTGTCATCCTGACGGAGGAAAAAGTTAGTTTCGAATATGTTAAAATGCTTACTTACGACGGAATTTAAAGTTAAAATCAGTCACAAGCAACTGTAAGGCGCTAAATTAACAAACAAAACGAGGATAATACTCTAAATTGTAAGGACGCTGACTAAATTATTGACGTTTCATGGAAACAAAGTTAAGGTCATGGACAAATGAAGTATTGCGAAAAAATTTTTTGTCAATGAGATGCGTCCAAATTTATGTAAGATGCATCCGGAAAGAATGTCTTTTTAAACGTAAGATTGTTAGCCCAATGCGTTTTGTCTTAAAGGTCCTCTAGTTAATCAAAGTTCAAACTGCATTTCATTGGCTTCAGATAGGATCCAATGAACCATGTTTTCGAGTCAATTATCAGGTCGCAAACCCAAATGTATAAAAGAGAGAGACAGAGAGAGAGAGCGCCTATACCTAATTAGCTTCTATTGGATAATAAGGTCATCATCATATCCCATCCTTCAAAGTCTCTTGCCATCAACATTGGATTTTCCATTCAAAAAGTCTTCAACAACCGTTAATGTCAACAATGAGATAATTGGAGTAGACCTAAAAATCCTAAATCCTACACTGTTCGATATAGGCAAAATAGAGTCAGCTGGTTTGAACTAATTGATATTTAGCGTCCTAAAAGTAGAAAGTTGAGGCACCGAGATCTGTGCTCTCCCAAACCTTTCATCCGCAAACCGTTTGAGCACCACAGAGTGCCACCGTATAAACTACTGCCTCTACCGATAAAAAAGGTTTTTGAAGTATACTTGGGCCTCCGTGCAAGTAGGGGATCGGTGTACCAGGAGGGTGACCTACTAAAGGATGTCCCTATTTGGCGGCTGACTGCGACGTCGCCTCGCACCTCACGAGTTCAATGGGGCATGGGGACCAACATGTTCCAACAGGTCCCTCGCAATTATTTGTTGCCCACACCTTTCATTCCCCTTCAGTGCCATCGGCTGCCAATCCCGATGATATTTAATGGCCGGTGCAAATTAGAGGCCGCTGCGTAAGCAAGCGTAAAGCGAACAGGCACATCCACGCACTGGCCCCCCAGGGGGGGGAGGTGGTGCCGGGATGGCCCGGATGTTTGCGTTTTGACGAACTTCGATGATTAGGCGTGTCGATAAGATATTTCATTTTGAGTGGTCTATTAGTGGGTTGCATCCCCTCGAAAAGCTGCTGGACAAGTGACACCAATTGGGTACAGGCCTGGGCAACGTGCGGGTGAACATTTTAAGGTATCCCTACCTTGAGTGCCCCAATTAAAGTAATTTATTAGAAGAAGGAGGAGCTCTTAGCCAAAGCCTTCGTTCCAGAAGATCAGACGACTAGTTATGAAATTTGCTGTTCCTACCACGACTGGGGCAACCATATGGTTGCAAAGTCGACGGAATTGAGTCCTACCCAAGTGGACAGATGTTTGCAAAGAAATAGACATATTTATGTGGCAGAGCGGAGAGACGCCAGAAAATATGGGTAGATTGATACAGCCTATTTTGGGCTTATTCTGCCTTAATGCAGCCAATCATAACCCTGACTACCAGCTGGGATTGGAAACACAAACATGCGCTCGAGTACGGCACAGAAAGTCCACACACTGGGTTTAGCAGATGGGCCATAAGCCCTTCACCGAACCGAAGTTCATCAGTGCATCGCTACCTGTCTTTCTCTGTCGCTCCTGTCTGTAATTATAACTTCGGCCGGTAATTGGTTGCTTGTTCATGATCTTTGCCACCCATACGGTGTTTGCTTGCTTTGGGAAGCCAAAAGATCGGCGTGCGCCTTTTCCTGTTTGAATAGTTATGTTGCATATGCATGGTATTATTTGAGGGCGTAAGGTTGTTGGAAATTAACAACTAGCCACCAGAATGAGTGAGAATACATTTTGAGTAATGTGAACAGTTCCGATCGCAGACGATGACCAAATCAACTACTTCACTAATAACTGTGCTGGACTTCGCTTGTCAGTGGAATGACTACCTAGGATTTATACCTATGCCTGGCAATCCCCGCCTCGAGAATGGCAATGAAGTCAGGAAAAGTCGTTTTAGGCTCTGGTTTTTGTTAGCTTGCCCAGTATGAAGGCAGTCACATAAACACTTATGAGTAAAATAACGGAAGCAATCTATATTTATATCATTGAAGTTATCAGACCATACAAGTGCACCGTGATATCACATGAGAGGGACTCTGATGAACTTGTAGAGATTACATGCGGCAGCATAGGTCCCTTTTGTTTCTTGGCTTTTGTTTGAGTCAACGTCAAGCAAACAAGGCTGGAAATATCATTCGATTAATATGTATCTGTCTCTATATACTTGGCAGGATGATTTCACTTGTTTTTTATGTATGTGCATTTGATGTACTGATATTTTTTCTTTCATAGGATATATGTGAACAGAATTTTGTGCAGAAGTATACGCTCATGCAGTTGCCTCTTCATTTGTGCTATCATTGTGTTTTTCGAAATTAACTACTTTTTCTTTGATAATTTCTCCAGAAAGTCCTCCTGATCTCAGCTTAATGGATATATTTTCACGTTCTTCAAAGTTCTGTTTCCAAGCTGTTGATGCATGTTTGAAACTTTATTGAAAATTTCGGCAGACTTTGTTACGACCCTGGTAAACTACCACATGGCTAACTATAAACGCTCTATCGGCAATCGAAAATGCACTATCATCAGCTACCTGCCCTTTATCGTTATAATGAAACCCGTATATGATACGGTCTCTGATTAGGGGTTGGAGCGCAAGTCCAAAACGTCAGGTGAATTAAGTTCTTGTCCCAGCGATTATGTCCACTTCTTATCAAAACCTTATTAATCTCGAAATGAGAAATATAGTGAGGAAAGTTAATAATAAATTAAGAACACCAATAATTGATGTAAACTCAGTTTATCAACTGATTATACACATGAATAAGTAAAATCCACCTGCCCAATATATACAGACGGAGACTCATGAATCACACGCTATATCCATCACTACAGACAAGGTTATTTTCAACTTCTTCTTCGTCATTGATAGACAACCGTAGGCGAAGTCATAGAAGGGAGATTTTAGAATTTCGAGACGTTTCAGTGGCCTCGAGGCCAACGGAATTTTGGAATTGTGTTGATTAGGTACAGGCTTACTCCAGACTAGAGTCAGAACAGGGAGGTTACTATGATTCTTTCTATTACCAAAGGAGATGGAGAGAGAGAGAGAGAGTAATCTATAGAAACGGGTTTCAGTTGGTTAAACTTAATTTTAGAGGCCTTGAACCTCAGTAATTTTCAAAATTAACTATTCGTGTTCAACTTAAGCAACTTACAGGACTGGACTATGAGTGACTGGAAATGACATACTTATTAGTAGTGACCATTATATTCCCCTTGCCCTTGTTTATATATCGATTTCGACACAGTGGTACCAGAATGAAGTGTAACAATGGACGACACGTTCTAAGCCTCGAGTTAAGTGTTCATAAAAAAACTATAGCGGTGAGTTCACCCATACTTTTTAACATAAGGGTACAATAAAACTCAAAGGAAAAAGTTCACACCCAAAAGGGGAATTTAAGCTAAATTCACAAAAGGCCTGGATGACATTTTTTATCTTTTTTTGGTAGACCTGCAAATACTTTCGTGCCGTAAATTTCTTTCAATCTGAGTGAAAAGTAGTCGAAGCTACGTTTGATAACCAAATATTCTTATGGCGGATGTATAAAGGTGTGATATGAAAGAAGCACACGTTATTACAGTGGACTGACGCTGATACAAGGCCTGTCTAGAGGATGAGCATACGAAAATGTCTGGCCAACACAATCAGATTAAGTAAATTTTACGTAACTCTCATTTTTGCTGGGATTTATATCACAAAGGAAGTTACTGTCATGTCCTGCTGGCTGAAATATAATTATCAGCCAGCTAGGAAGCAAGGATAAAAGCCTTATCAGTTGCATAAATTGTACTTTCAACATGTTGATTGGGCCCAACAAGAAAACCGAAATTTCGCTAAATTACTAATTTTTAATGTGGTTCTTTAGATCAATCAACAGGTGTGAGAGAGACGAATAACCGAAAAAGAACCCTATGCTTTGAATCTCCGGATAGCGGGAGTAGTCAAAAGGCCAAACGGACTCGAAAGACTCGCCTTACGTTTTTCGACCACGACGTTCAGTTTAGGCTTCCGAAATATCTAGACGAAAAATCGATACAAAAAACGTCCAGGAGTCCGATGAGCGAACTACATTCCCCTCAAGTCAGACAAGCTGCATCAGTCCAGCCTGATTTTGGTTCCGTAGATGGCTCTGACACTTTTAACTGTCTCCTGCAAAACATCTTCTCATGGATTCCTGCTATGACAACTCATCGCCTACAGGAACGCCATTTAGGCTGCTCCGAAGACCCCATCGCCTACACACCCATTCCTACCCCCGCATTCCTCTTCAACTCCTTGTGCGCTCGGCAGTCAGGTCTCAGTGGTCCTGAGGGTTCTCTGAGTTTGCCAGACAGACAACCTGTTTTGCCGCCCTTCCCCGCATCGCCTCCATTGAATCCTGTTTCAACAGAAGACAGGAGCTACGGAGAAAAATTAAAAGACCTCGATCGTCCAACGCGAGGCATTTTGCAGAAGGCAAAACGTTCACCTGCTTGTCCCAGCTTCTCTATATCTGCCCTGACAGATGAGCCAAACTAGTCGGGTTCATGCCTCCTAGCCACCAAGAAAACACCCAAGCAACCTATTCTTGTATATAAACATTGTTGCCCTGTCTTGATCCTGATCCAGCTGTGATGCGTGCCAGTTTACTTTTGTCCTGGAGCTGATTTTACTCTTTGCAAAGTTCTGCCAGGTTGTAGTCTGAACTGCCAATGAACTTGCATAATCTACTGCTGTGTTTTGTATATTCAGTATAACAGCTTGAAGAGAATTGGGGTTTTATATTATGTCTCACAAAGAACTGCGTTTGATCTCAGGTGATCCTACGAATGTGCGGATATGAATCAGGGGATTAGAAACGATGTAGCTAAGCAATGATTGGTCGCACGCGTCCCTTCAAACTAAAGTCTGACATTTGAACTCGACAAGCTGCTGAATACTGCTAATGATCTGAAATATTTATACATCCTGGCGATGACCAGTACAACATGGAAATAAGTACGAGAGACAGAAAAACGGTCAGACAAGGATATGTGTTTCTCTTGAACTATGGCACATATATACGGGCGCAGGAACAGGAAACCGTTCACCCTATTTTGGGACTTTGTGCTACTTTATAGAGGGATTAGAGGCGGAGGTAAGGTTTTGTGTTACGGTTAAGGCTGGGTAGGGGAATATTTGCCCCTTCAGGTATGATAAGCATGGGCATAAGTAGTGCCTGGGGAGGGTTTCATTTCCGAGCGTTACCAGTGGTGGTAAGCAGGTGAAACGGTTTTTTTTATATAAAAGTTTAAAAAACACGTTTGCACTGCAGGCTTGTTTTAATGCTTAAAAAGGCACCTTGTACATATTCATGCCCTAGTCAGAAAGCTGTTCATGCTAGAGCATTATCCGTGATCCTTAGTGGCACTAACGGGTGTTCATTAAGAGATGGTTAGAATTGAATACTTGTGAATTTTATCCTGTCTGCAATAGAGAACGCCTAGTGTTCTCCCACCATTATCCCTCAAATGGTCCTCGATGGTATGTAAGAGCCACGATCATCGTCCTGTGGAGGTTAAATGTTAACATTAATCGGTAATACGGTAACCCAATCGTCCTTTAAGATATCTCTTGACTCTCCTTAGCACTGAAAACCATCAGTGTGTCAGATTTTAGCTTTAAACGAGCAGGTGGCAGCAAGTAGCTAACAGAGGTATTGATTTTCACACAATCCTCAAACCTATGGTATATATATATATATATATATATATATATATATATATATATATATATATATATATATATATATATATATATATATATATATATATGATCTCCAAACCTTCCAATGTGGCTAGAACCATTTATGCTGTATACTGACACACACAAAACTACAATAACAAATAAATGTGCAATAGATTTACGTTGAGGGAATTTCCACGAAAAAAGGTATGAAATTAAAAAGCCAATTTTGGAAGAGAGAACATCTACAGTAAAACGAAAATGTGCAGGTATTTTGGATTGGCAAGTTCTTACCGTATTATGTTCGACATATATGAGGAGTTAATGTAACATGAGCATTCTCACCTTGCGATTTAAAAGAGCTTCCTACGAAAAAGAGATAAGAAACAAAAGTTGTGGGATTTTTTCGGTACAGTGCATTTTCCTTGTCGCTTAATGCCAGCCACTAAATTCTTAATATGACACAACAGTCGCCGCTCTCCGAAGGAGAAAAATCAGTAGACTAAGTTCAAGGTTGGGACCTTGAGTGACATTTTACCATTTCCCATAGTCGACCAAAATTAAAATATCCCGTAGAATTGTCTTTTAGCAGATGTGAATAATTAAGCCGACCCATTTGTGGAAAAATTGTCGGCCCCGTCGGGCAGCGAACTCGCGCCTGAATTAGGAGGCCCAGGTGGGCTGTTACGCGCCCGACTTATTGTACAGTATGGAAGGCACGAATTATAACACCATTCGAATTTAGCCCAATTCATAGAGTTTTTTTTCATTAACGGATCGTTTGAATTATTCACCATTGATACCGACAAAGGCATGGGGCATCCCAATACAATATTATAGTGTATTTGGTGCCAAAAGTCAGGGATATGCCAACATCAGACAGCAGACACAGATTGGCAGCTGGTTTAGGTGGTTATGGGACATTTCACAGCCATATATTGGGTTGCGGACTTACAGCAAGCCAACTTTGGAACCGGAGCTCAAAGGCAAATGAGGGTGAACAATTCATTTCCATTCTGCAATCAGAACAGACCAGTGCATGTTATTCCCAGGCGAAATCATAAATATTCTGTCTGGCAGATATTACCGACCATAATGGTAGATGGACGCTCACCGATCGCGTTACAGGACATACTCGTTCCGTTGTGCCTTGAGGCACAATATGGAGTCCCGCCAAAAACCACGCAGCAGCTAGTGATATAGGCGGAATAACATTACTGATGAAGGCAAGGGCTACTGGAATGGTCATTTCTGACTTATTAGCTGTAATCAGCCAGCCATAAAAACCCCACTTTGTGCAGTACCTGATGTTCGAACCCGCGACGTATTGGTTTGAAGTCCAAAGCTATAACTATTGAGCCACGGGCTCGGTGTCCAGCCAGTGGCGACCAGGTATGTTATTAGTAGTAGTAGGATGCTCACAGAGCCACAGTTATTACAGAACCTGGGGTTGTGTATGACTGGCTCACGACGGCTAATAAGCTAGAAATGGCCATTCCGATCTCCCTGGCCTTTGTCGGTAATGTTCTTCTGACTAACCTTCCTAACCATAACCCTACCCCAACGCTTACCCGGACCTACTCTAGAATTTTGCTTAAGACCACTTTTAGTAAAGGAGAGGTTCTTTTAAGCCCGCTCTATCAAATTTTGTTTAATTCAAGCAGTGGCTAGGCGTAGCTGTGATAACTTAGCAGTAGATAACTGGAGTGAATTCGGTCCCGCCGCATCACATACTGCCTAGCCTTTTCTGCGAAATATTTTAGCATATATGTAACAGTAAGCTGTAATCGCCTCAGTTTTTGGTTTCCACATGCCTGCCTAAGTTGGCATTTAAAGGGCACCTTTATGGTTCGATTACAGCATTTTGTGTGCATGCACGGGATGCGAAAATTCCACGGCCCTAAACGCTTATAAGGACAAGGTTGGAAATTCAGAATGCAAGTGCTTTTTGCCAGAAGTGAACTTCCGGACGAAAATCCCGAGCCTAGAGTGGGCGTTTATTCTTCTGTTCGGCTCATTGTAGGGACCAATAGAACTGAAGGAGGGGAGGAGCTGAGCTTTAAGTGTCTGTCACCGCCTGGTTTACGGTTCACTTGCCAGCGGTAACTCGCATGGTCAGGTTGGACCTGTCCTACCACTCATCGGCTAGACGCAGTTGCCCTATGTTAGATCGTATCACTTGGGGCGTGCTTCCTCTGACCAGGCAACCCCGCCAGTGTGTGTCCCGTCGGAAGATGGTGTGTGTTATTAATATTCTAGCAGGTCATGCGATGAACCGGATAAGTTTCGCTTTCACAGCTATTACCAACGGGATTTATTAAAATGGTTTCACCACCACCGAACATCTTCGAACTCATCTATCTCTCACACTGCGACAGGTGGTGGGCTGGAACGACATTTCAGAGACAGTGTGACCCAGTTTAATTGTTCGAAGCTGAGTACGGTGCACTGAATTTCCCAGCGCTTGTTAGCCTATTGTATCCACGGTCGAGCGGTACTAAATAACAGAGAGAGCCTGCAAGAGTGGGCATGAGTATCAAGTGGGTGTCATGTGCTACCAGTTTGTTTACCAATTTCGCGGAGTAAACTCTCCCCCGCTGAATCGGCCAGGTCCAGTGGAGACTTATGTACAACAAAGATAGTGGAAAATAGAATGCCTACTTTTTATTTATTCGTTTTTACCAACCAGTCATACCCTTATCCGAAACCCTGAGGTCGATACCCTAGTTTACATAGGGGTTACAATCAGATGCACACGCACAGCCAGCTGATGCCAAAAGCATCCCGAATAATTTAGGCCCTTCTTACATCGATCTAGCTCAGAACGTTCTTTTTCAATCCAGTGATCAGGTTAAATTTATGAATTCTTGTCATACTTATTTGCGTCTTTAAGTTGTTGTGACGAAGGCAGTTCCATCAACGGAACCGTTTCTTTATGTTCTGAGCTTCCTAACTCACACAGGGGTCCATTGTCAGCATCATTGAAATTTCTAAATTTAAATTTCTATTACGTTCCAACATTTCCCTATAACTGTACTGGCCTGAAGAGAAGTTATCTTAAGCAACGCGTATGCTCACCAAGTCATCTTTTGAATCATTTAAAAGAATATAAAGTAATCGAACTTTAGTGACACAAGTCTGGAGAAGACTGCGAAGGGCTCCGTATACCGGCGCTAGATCAATAGATCGATTGGTTCAGTTTTCATCTGAGGCCCAGGTTTCAATCCATTCGCGGCCTGTTCTACCACTCATCAGTTAGAGGCAGCCACCCTATGTTAGATCGTACAGTCCGTGCAAAGGTGCTGAAAATAACTGATTACTATCGTTATTGTACTGCGACCGCACAATTTGCCCTGTAAGTCCAACGGAAACCTCGTCCCGACCACATAAAAGGTTGCGCTTGCTATTAGATCTCCGAGAATCTCGCATAATTCCCATCAAAAGGGCAGATGTGGCTGCGATAGTTCGGAGTTAGAGGATTAAGCACAAAAACCACAGGACCGATGGCTCGAGTCCGCCACGCCGTAAGGCGTTTTTGCCTGTATGATTTCCCCAATTTCCGCTGGCTGCTTTGATAATACGACTATTAGTTGCTAGCTCAAATTCACTAGGTCGATCGGGGGGATCAGAATTAAAAGTTTAGATTAAACAGATGTAATAGAACATTTTTTTTGGGGGGGGGGGAAATCGAGCAAAATTTATAAATAACCGGAAATGGATTTCATGAGATTTGAACCGAGCGAACTTTAATGGGAATCTGAACCAGGATCCAACATAAGGGCCAAACATGGTATCGACAACTATTTTGTCTACAACATCCTTAAGGAATTTTATCGTGCAAGTAGAAGCACTAACTTATTTGAAAGTTCCAAATAAAAACTTAGAGGAGGTTGACTATTTTATGATTCAAATTTAAAAGCGCTGCTCGTGCAGCTAAAGGTTTGGTTCTGGAAGTTGTGATTATCTTGCCTGAAACGAGGTCAGTCCTGAACATTTAACCTTTTCTGTCAAGTTTCACGTGAAGAATCTTCATCGAGGTACATTTGGAATACAGTTTGTCTAAATTTTGACATCATTGTAGCTAGTAGGTGCAAGGTGGACTAAAACGATGTATCTATTAAGTATCCAAACGGATTAGCAAGTAGACACGATTATTTAGCTAAAACCTTATGTAACCAACGAATAATCATCAGAGGGCAAGCATTTGTTCTTTGAAGCTTGTTCACTTTCCAGGATTGCTGCTTCACTTGTGCTATCTTGTCTCCGTGAGGACGGTTTTTCCGGCAGTTTTTTCTGGCCAGTTTTAATGTGAACCGGATTGAAGGGATTCATAACTTCTAGCACTTTATACTAAACTCCAGAGGGCACCGTGAAGAATGGGAATCAAGTAACCTTGTTTCTCCTTTTTGGACATGTTTTAGCTCGTCCATGTTCTGAGCCTGATTCTACCAGGCTTTTGAATAGTAGCACAAACTTTACCCTACTGTCTTGATTGGACAGGTCCCTCAAAACTAGCTTTTGAATCCCTTAACTTGGCTGAAATCGCAATTTTATCTATTTTGCCGGTACAGACTGCCTGTAAATATGAAGAGTTTATTCCCAATAAACCGGAACATATTGACGACATCTATGTACCATACGCTTGCATTGGTGTAAACGCACAAACAAACAATTCATTTAAATTGCTACTCCCAACGAAGCCCTACTAGGTAGTGAAAAACGGACGGATACGAGAATGTCTCAAATGAACTACCGTCTCCTTTGCCAACTTCTGTCGGTCCTTCTCTCAATTTGCATGATCAGGTTGTTTGGTGACTAGCCAGTCTCCGAAATCTTATTCCTCAGCTCTTAAACGCCATTTCCTTCCAAGCACGACGGGCTATTCTTAAATTCCTCCCACCTCTAGATTTCTCTGCGCCCAGATGCTTGCCTTTGGAACTCACAATTCTTCAAAGCGGACGTATTCTGCGCTGCAACGGCTACTTCACAGTTTCTTCCTGACGGGACACGTTGGAACTGGAGCTAAGTGGGATATCTTCACACGTGCATCATGGAAGGGGGACAAGGAAAATGAGAACGTTTCTTTCGTAATAGATTTCCAGATCATTTAAGTCAAGTGGAATAAACCGCCGAAAGTTTTTGAGGTCGATGCTATTAAGGGTTAGAACCTCTACGCGTATTTGACTTGGGCCTGCAGTTTTATGTAAATTTCAGCGAACTGAACGATTTCCATTGCGCAAATTGCGTTGAGTTAAGAAGGCATCATAGACCCTCCTAGAGGGACATTAAAAGAGATATAGGTTGGGAGAATGCTGGTTCCAAGCGGGAGGGAAGTCGGCAGTGGAGAGGGAGGACGGATGCGCAGACAGTCGGTTATAAGGGAGAGCTTTCGACACGGGTGCCAGGGCACACAACTAGTAAACAGAAGTTGGTTTAGGGGCGCGGATAGGGGAGAGAGGGTGGGGGGCGGTAATATATGACAAGACCGAGACATGTGTGTTGGATTTTGAGGCTCTTGTGGCAAACAAACACGGTCATAAGGTTGTTCGTCAAAGTGGGAAACTCACGCACACAAATACAGACACACACACACACATACATAACGGCCATATGTCCGACCATCTGTTCATCCATTTAGGAAGCGCTACCAGCTTGTTGGTGGTTATGATGTTTGCGTATAGGACTTTAAAACCACAGCGTTTTGCTCCCAGACTATTATCTGGGTCGTGTGCATGAGCTTTATAACAGTGGACATTTTCTGAGGGTAGACTTCGACTTGCTGCAGAAACAGTAATGACCCGGCTACTCTTGACCCCCGTCCTCTTATCCCTCCCCCTTGAGCTTATAAATCAACATTGGTGGCTGAAGGCAGTTCCGATAAGAGTGAAGCCCAGCATAAGATCCTTTCTAGGACTTATACGAAGAAGCCGACTCATCTTATGCACCTCAGCGTCTCGTTTACTGACAGCAGGATTTGAGCCAATGATATTGGCTGTAGATTTTTAAAACTTTTTATACTGAGCCATTAAATGAAATTCGCGAACTAAGGAGCAGAAGGAGTGCACTTCTGTTAAAGGGAATTAGCATCGGTAGGGATGCTTTGTATGGCCGCCGAATCAGGAGACATGAATAGGAACGCCCTGCCCTCGTAACTAAGATGGCTCTGCGATACATTTCGGGAAGACTAAAAACTCCTGCGGCTTAACCCAAACTCTAACCCTGAAATAAAACTAAACTGTAACCTTAATCGTAACCCCATTGCTACCCTAAACTTAAATCCTTAAGTGGGCTGGAACCCAAGCGTTAAAACTTAACATAATCTAATCTTAAGCTTAGCCCTAAACCTCACCTTAACCCTAAACCGTAGTTTCTTGGAAGTGGGTGCAAAATCACATGCACTGTTGGTGATTCATATTCCCGTCTCCTGATTAGGCGACCATACAAGTCATCCTTACCATAGAACCTGTTTGGTAACCGCCAAAGTTAGCTATGAACGGACGTGGCTGCAACCTTGTTACTGATGTAGGCCAAATCACACGCACAAGAGTAATAGGAGGTTTCTTGGCTCAAAATGGTTATCGGGCTTCAGTTAATCAAGCAGAACTGAGCGATAACGTTTTGTACCGGTTAAGTTCAGGGTGGAATTTCCTGGAGAGTACACGGTAGTCTTTTGTCTCAAATCAGTGACAAGAAAGCTAAGAAGTTATAAAATGGTCAGTTGCTTAACAACAAGAAACGAAACCCCACTAAGCCACTGTTTGGTAAAATCTAAAACCCGCAGGGATTTATGCGAGAGGCAATATCCATTTAGTGTAACTGGGTGCAGAATTTATGCAAAACATTATTCCTATTTATTTGGAGGCAATCTTACGCTGTCTTTAGAGGTCGCGAGCAAACTGAGTCCACTCAGGCCTATATTTGAGGCAGGTATTCATAATTTTATCGTTGCATCAAATTACATCATAATGAGGAGACATATTCAATGAAATCAGTCAGTCATTTGCTATTTTCAGACGTTTAACCATCGTCGTGTTACTGATCTGTTCATGTATCCATGTTAGTCAGCGAAAGTTTCGGAAATTATTCAGTCCTTACAATCTGCATGCATATCTTGACACGGTGGGCTTCCATAGGTATGACAAACCCTTCCTGATTTCCACATGCAGTAGTTTCAGCAGCCATATATATTATAAAAAAATCAAGAGTTCTTAAAAGAACTATGATCGCGTTGCCGTTCCCAATCCATATTTATTGTAGAATAGAATTGATTGTAATGACTCTTTTGGCCATTAATGTGGATGACAACAGCGTTTCTTCGGTATCTTATGGGCTGAAATTTGCTAACTTCCCAAAATATAATAGTTTTGGGGGTTTGAGGAATTTCAGGTCAATCGGTTATAATATGGATATGGTATTCGCAGTAAGAAATTCCAAGGGAACGTTTTTGGAATAAATTTAAGAGAGCATATACAACAAACTGAAAAGAGAGCTGGCAAGCCTTTATTTTTAAATATTAAATGAGGAGCAACTTTAAAATTTAACATATCACGATGATAATAAGCAGTTAATTGGCAGCAGGATTGATTTTGAAGTCCGTGTATTTTCGTGTCCGAATTCTCTAGACATTTCTTCACAATAGGAAAATCTTAAATGGACTTTTATTGACTTGCCCTTCGCGAAAGTCACGAAACGGTCGTAGTCCGGGTAGAGTATAGTTGTAGCGCAATTTAGTTTATATCTTATAGGCATTGAGGAGCAATGATTTTGGCTGGCAACCAACACCTTCCGTTGATAAATTTCAAACATGCTCGTGTAGCACAAAATTGCTGCAGCCACCCATGCTTGCGGCTCGTAAGCGCATCAGAAGTGGCACGATAAAACATTCCTGTTTATCCCGTGGCAGGCTGGAAATATTTTGTCCATTACTACAACTCAACACAATCATTATCGATATTGTTCTTGCCAAAATGGAGTATTCAGAATTGCCTACAATGCCTACCTCCCGATCAAAGCAACTAACTGCCCTTTATTGGAAATTCAGATGGTCTAGTCTATAACCTACTATTCTGACATGGTTTCTATTAGAAGTCCAGCTGATGCAAATCCTCGTCCACTTATGCAGGAGAACGGTTGACTAAAGACCTTTTCCATGCATGGGTCCGTTTTCGGAATGATCTCTGGTATCCATCGATCAATGCCCACTCCCGTCAGAACTCGTATTTCTGGCGTATCCAGCACGTAATTTTAGAAATTTACAAGTCTACTTGTCTCACCGGTTGGCAGTGACCGGTAGTGGATTGCCGACTAGTGTTAAATATTTTCTTGACAGTCTAGTTGGCTGTTAGTGACATGACATGAATACGCGATCAAACCGTTCAGTTAGTTTAGGTCAGTCATCGAACATCCAAACATCCATGGGTGCCAAAGCCGCTGTTTCCGTGTTGCCTCTTCAGAAGACCGCGGCCGTACAACCAGCCTCCTCCACGAAGAGCTCTCGGTCGCCGTAGGAGGTTTCATCAGCAGTCATCACCTCGCTGGCGTGCATCATTAGTCCGGTACGCTGCAACACTAGCTGTGACCCTAGGCAGGCCACCTTACTAGTATTCGAACCAACGGACTGCCTTCTCCCCTGTCCAAAATGAAGGCTGCACCCCCAGCGTTACTCTCTTGACCTTTGTCTGAAACAAATACTCACCAACTTATTCAGGAGCAATTAGGGGTAATGAACACGACTCATGTCTCTTCTTCAGCGTTTGACCTCAATAAGATACTAAATCACTTAACTAAAGACCTGATGGCCCCCTAGTCGAGAGACTCTCTAAAGAATGATAAGTCAATGCACTGACGCTAATCTCCGAAGTAATTGCAAACTCGCAAGCCCCCTCCCCCATGAAGATGGTTCATATGAAGCTCTGTTTAGTTGCACGCACAATTCACGTTAATGTTTTCTAAAACCTGGGTTACACTGCGGCAAACTGGAATCCGAAGAGGGCCCCATACTGCATACACCAGTAATTCGCGCATGGGTTCGGAAATGTTTAGTTAATGCAAGTATTAGCCCAAACAATTTGGAAAAACACACGGAAAATTATCAAACACTTCCGTGCTGGCAGCAGTATCAGAGCCATTCCTACAGATCTAGCTGTCTAATCTCGAGTACTGATTGTGTCTTAAAATGAGGCTTATCCCAATGCCTGCACAGTAAAGTAGTATTTTGGACAGAGATCAGTTTTTTTTTTTATTGCAGAAATTCTTTTAATCCCTTCGGTGTTTTGCGAGCCTTTTGGAGGAGGTTTGCCATTCGAGCAAATGGCATACAATTTGGCCAACTTGTTTTCATGGAAAATGTACGTAGAATAAACTAGGTAAGTAGGAGGAAGAGGCTTAGCTAGGAAATACTGCAGGGAAAAACAATCAAGGGGTGATATTTCAAGTCATCCTGAGCCAAAAGAAAATTCGACTGACAAGGATATGGCTAAAGTTAATAGGAAAACGGGTGCCGATTTTTGTGATGATGCAGTATCGATAAAATACTGAGCATGTTCTGAATTTGGCTTCAGGAGACTACGAACGGGGATCAGGATGGTAGTAGGGATTGCAAAGAACATTGCACATTTAATTTGCAGAGGCCTTGCATTGGCGAGCTCGTGAATTGTAAGAGACAGACGCTACAATATGTTTACTACGCTTAGGTGACTCAAGGGAAGCCCGTCATCTGACGAAAACTTATAGGGCTGCAGTGAGTCGAATTGTCATTCATTCACAAGAGCACTAAGGCGCTTAAATCTATAAATTTTGAGAGCCAAACGTAAAGATTGATGTGATTGTTCAGCAAATGTGATGTTTAACTAACGGGGTCACAAGCAAAAATCCCCAAGACTCAACAAGAGAAGCCTACGGTACAAGATTAAGCTGGCAAGAGTCAAAATGCACTGTAAACGCTAAATGAGAGCAAAATAGCAAACTTTGTTTTCCCAACTTCCTGCAGTTCAGTAGACAGGAAGACCAGATTAATCATGCTGGATTATTCGACATCACCAACCAGTCATAACCAGATCAGGCTGGTCTGAAACTCCGACTAGCACTCTGCTTCCTGTGAATCAAGTAAAACCTTCTACCAGTGAACCTCGTGCCTGCAGCCTTGTCGGCTGCAATCGGAAATAGGGAGTCTTCCGGAACTGGAGTTCACCGATTTATCCGGTCGAAAAAGGGCCTACTCCGTGATGCTTTGGGGCCTTTGTCTTAAGCCCTCACAGGTGGCTGAGTAACGACGAAGAGTTAATAATTGGCGGCTCTCGACCAAATTCCCCCCCATCACAGAGGACTGGACGGCATGTCCGTAATTCCGGGACAGAGCGGTGAACTTAGTGCGACATGACCAAAGTGTTCTGATTCGAACTCCAGGTCTCTCCAGACCGGCATTGAGATTGCGCTGATTGATGAAGGTAACTGAGCCAGAATGGTGAACACAATTTGTCTTGCATTGTCGGCAACACTTATCGATATTAGGTGCACGGATGTATTTCGCTGGATAATTTTGCGGGAGCGAACGAGAAGGCAAAGTGTACTTGCTCGTTTATGTCTGCAGAAGCTTTATCAACAAAGGCAGAGTCACTGCAACGTCCATGCCTGGCTCACGACCAAATATTAGCCAAAACTAACGCCTTCGACGTCTCTGTCTTTGTTGACCAGACTTAATCATTACTGACTGTCAGTGGCCATGCATGGACTGAAAATCCTCAGTTACAAGACAAGGTTCAACTGCCATTACTGGCCTACAAGGTTACCAGACGCAGGCAGGCCCTAACGCGTCGCTCCACGACTTCTGCCCACGACGTGGTCTTTGTGGATGACTTTGCACTCAAAACCGCGACAGAAGAGGACATGCAACGAGGCAAATATTTATTTTCCACTGAGTACTTAACGTTTGGTCCAAACATCAACACTAATAAAACGTTGATCATGAATTCATCGTCATTCGAGACTGCATACAACGACGCTCGCACCATTGTCAACGGCAGCCAAATCCAAAGAGTGCTTAAAATTAGCTTATTTAGATGGTAAACAAGCCCGCAACACCAAAATAGATGAAAGAGTTGCCTGCATGATTACCAATGCCAACCAGGCTTTCAGCCGATTGCAGCCTCCAGCGTTAAATTGCAATAGTCTGACTCTCAGTATCAAACTCAACATGTACAAAGCGGTTCTCATGAAAACACTGCTTACCTGAGCGAAGACCATCTATGCCAATCAAGCCAGGATACTCCATCACTGCCACTTCAATTTCCTCAGAAGAATAATGAAGGTGAGGTGGCGAAACCACCATCCAGACGCAGGAATCCTTGAAAGGACGAAAATCCTCAACATCCACGCTATGCCAAGGCAACTGCAACTGCGATGCAACTGTCACCTTGCGAGAATAGACGACGAGTGCTCGTACGTACACCCAACGCAGTTATCTCAAATGTTCACACATTCCACGCACAGTCAGTGACCACATCGACCTACATAACCATATGCCCAACCCTGAAAACCTGCGGTAACACACCACCGGTCAAAGCACATCAGCAAGCCTCTCCCCGCCAGCACATATGCCGCACACAAACTCGTCCCAGATCACCCACAACAGGCAGGAATCGGCACCTCTCACGTAAGTGGGAAGCGTGTGTTTTGGCTCCTTCTCCATCTGGCCTCTATGATACTTTAAGGCGTGCGATATCGGAACAAATCACCCATTTGTGCGCAGCCACATTTGATAGGTTAGGGGTATTTCATGTGGGGTACACTTAGACGGGCTGCTCAGGTTTATCAGCCTTTTACGCCTAATCATCGCATCAAACGACTAACCAACTCGGACAGTGAACTGGTACCTGTGAGAGGGAAGAGCAAATGCAGCTGGACTCTCTGCGCATATTCCTCACTATGAGGAATCCGGCACGGTTGAGACTATCATATTTCGCTAAAAGATGCGGCTTAGAAGCCTGTTAACTGCTGGAATAACCCAAACCTCCACAAAGGCTGAGAGCCAGGCTGCAAGGATTTCGTTATGATTTAAGCTTTATGGCACTCCCAAGACAAAATGGAACGAACAGAGAGTGCTTTTTAATTTTGGGTAAATTTCCCGTACACCTGGAGCTTGTGGCTCAGTGGTTAGAGTGTTGCACTTACAATCGCCTATTCACACTCCAGGTCCCGCAGACCTGAGGTTGAGTAAGGCTGGCTGATGTCGGCTTAGAAGCCATTAGCATTAGCGTTTTCGGTAGCCAGCTAGGTGTGGATACTACTAATCACTATATAACTGCCTGCGGTGGCCTTGGCTTGAGCCTCAAAACAAAAGGGAACGAGCAACTTCTGTTGTCTGATAAGTTAGCGTTCTAGTTGCGCGCATGTAAAGTAAGGCCATGTAAGGTACACTTTGATTGCTTTACAGGAACAAGTTTGTACTCAGTCTGCTTTCCTGTTGGCTATTTTGGGTTTCACTCGAGTCCTGACGGCATTCCCGTCGACTGAGTACGAATATATCTAGCCAAGGTGAACTGGGACTGAAACGCATTTACAGTGAAGACAATGGGTAGGATTATGTTCAATAGCGCTACTAGTGGTGTTGAGATTTTTGAGTGTTAGAGGTTGATTGGTCATGTTGATATTGCGGTTAGTTCGGAGGCATCTGTCGAGGCACATCCATGCCCTCCCAGATCAGATCTATCTGCAGACATGCTGGAAAATTTGGGTGTGGGTGACGTCAGACTTTGGAATTGGAGTCTGGCGTGCTTCACCGTTCCCCGGCATCCGTTATTCAGTTGAAGTCGAAGACGGCTTTTACCATTTATAGGACAGTGCGCGAAACCTGCCGAGCTTGTACAAGTCTTTCCTAAGACTCGTTGTTGAGTTGCAGGCCCTCAAGACAAGTTCTCAGTACGCCTAAGCATCGTTGTTTTTGTCCACCTTGTCAGTGTGCTTCCGTGGCGTCCTTATTTTCAAACAGTTGCTTGCAAATGCGCTCATCGGCCACCCGCATGACGTGGCCACTCCATTGAAATGAACGCACCTGAACATAGCACGAATCCCGAGCACACTTGCTCCTTAATGACCTCTTTGGTTAAGGCCCATTTCGTAGGTTTTTCCTTCAGCAGTTTTGCCACCCAGCCTTCGTACACTGTTCACATTCACGTCCTGTCTAGTACCGCATCTAGGGCACCACCACTATGCATACTGGCTGGCTTTGGAAACGTGACTTGTCGTACCGTCCTCGATCTCGACGCTCCAAGAGTGGGGCACTTCCCAAGTAAGCGCAGCTCTCTACAACGAGAGGGCTGTTTTCTGTTGGTGCAAACCATAAGTTTGCTATAGTTCTCAATTGGTGCCAGCTAGCACATGACTATTGCCTCCTCCGTGTTGAAGTTTGAGCAACTCGCCATTGCATATTCACATGGTGCTCAACTTGCAGTCGTCCGCCCATAAGAGGCCACTTTTGATACATTCACCTCTGTCTGCATACGTACTACTTTGAGTGCTTGCCGTTGGCTCTGTAGTTGACTTTTATCGCAGCCCGTATCTTCCGGTAGGCCTTAATCAGCCTCGAAGAAGCTGAAATGGATGACAGCAAGCACACTGTCCTGCATAATCGCATTTTTCATCGCAGAATTCCACCACACAGCCATGTGCTTGAATCATTCCAGACCATATTGGTAAAAATCCACCACATTCTGCGATGAACAGCTTCGTCATATACTAAAGTTGAAGGAGGCTCGTTCTCATTTCTTGACACGTCGCTTACAGTTGCCCTACCGCCGGGGTTAGTCTGTGGTTCCACGGTGCTTCCAGGCTCCATATTTTTCTCTAAGGGGTGCATGTCAGTGATTGTGGAGAAAGCAGTCATATATCTTCCCAAAAATCTAAGCAGGGATATTCCATAAGTGATTGTCATTTCTTTGCCGGTCTTCCTTATGCATGTATAGAGGAAAGTATGTGAATCTACGAATAACACCACATTTATCGATTTCAGTTGTAATTGATTCGGGGACAGAAATTTTCCCCTGAACATTTATTTTATTACTCTCGTAATCTCTTGCCAGGAGGACGCGCGTTTGAGTTTACGAATGGTCTTCATTTAACAGATAATATTTATTGGTGGCTTCCTCATAGATAGTCGATCGGGAGTTCATTGTAACCACGAAGTACTCCATCCAACCCAGGAATCCGTGATTTCTCAAAAATGGAAGCAGTAGCAAATAAGGTGAGAACTGACACTGACGCATTTGGGTTGGAATCGTAGATCACTTCGATGATCGGTTGGAATTTCCTAATTTAATCGAAGTCTGTATATCTCCGAAAAATTCCCACTTTGCGGATCAATCTAGAGTTTGACAGTAGCAGACGAATATAACCACCGTTCGCACGGCAGCGTGGCAGGCAAATGGATGGTGAATTGCACGTGAATTCATTTTAAGTGATAGTAGAATTGTTCGGCATGAACAACGTTCTCTTCTCCCCAAACAATATCAAATCGATATGAAGAGAGAGTCCCGAAGATGGGAGGCTAGAGGAAACGCAGTGGTTAACAGTACCAAACAGTCCGTCTACGCGTGCAACACACATCTGTTCTAAAAAATGGACTAAAAATTTACGCCAACAACAGGGATGTGGTCCAGATCGCTACTAAGTGATAATGTCACACAGGACAAAATAAAAAGAGGCAAACCGTAGCCGGATTCTCCGTCCTTATAGGTGTTTGGGTCATTCCGTCAGTTGGCAAATTTCAAAATTACTGCCTTTAGGGCAACCGTGGTTGTGCCGATACAAGTGTAGTAGTCTTAAGCATGTCAGATCATTTATAGTGAGGAATGTGCGCTGGGAGACGACGTCATTCGCTCTTCCCTCTCACAGGCACCAGTTCACTGTCCTAGCTGGTTAGTCATTTGATACGACGATTAGGCGTAAAAGGCTGATAACCCTAAGCAGCCCGTCTAAGGGTGCAAAACACGAACTGCCCCGAACACAAAAAACTGGGGTTGCACACAAATGGGTGAGTTTTTCAGAGCTCACACGCCTTAGAGTATCATAGAGGTCAGATGGAGAAGGAGCCAAAGCGCACGCTTCCAACTTACGGGGCAGGTGCCGATTCCGTGCCTGTGGGGGGTGACGCGGGACGGTTTTTTATACTGTGCATGTACTGGCGGGGAGATGCGCGCTAATGCCGTTTGACCGACAATATATTACCGCAGGTGGTGATGTTTGACGGGGCGTTAGAAATGCTCACACCGACAGTGGGGTTTGGAGCAGTATTAGTATTTGCCGCGGGGGTTGTGGCAAGGAAGATGGATGTAATGGTGGTGGCGGTGATGTTGGTGTATGCCGTTGGGTTTAGTGCAGGGGTGATGATGGAAGTGTTTGTCAAGGCAGCAAGTGCAATTATGAGTCGCATTGGGTCGACAGATTTCCTAATGGGCGGAATGTTCGTTGACAGCGTGGACATGTTGGAATTGAGACTTGCAAGCTGCTCTTTTGACTTTGGCAGTGGCGAACAAGGTTGCTTCATAGGCTGCTGCTCCAGTCTACATTGCCCTTCTCCAGGCTGGTGGATCATGGACGAGGTCATCATACATCGCCGGATTTATTTGTAGATCTTTAAGGTAGCTCCTCAGAGCATCGCTATAGTGTCCTGAGGCCCTACTTGTCCACGTGCATCCGTAGCGACAAAGCCGTATGCAAGTCGTCTAGGTGGGCCCTCCTCGTCCATGCTCGCAAGGTGGCCGTTGTATCACAGGCACAGTTGCCTCGGCATGGCGTGGACGCTGAGGATTGAAGTCCACTTAAGGATTCCTGTGTCTGAATGGTGGTTTTGCCACCTCAGCTTCATTATTCTTCTGAGGAATTTGAAGTGGCATTGATGGAGTTTCCTGGCTTGATTGGCATAGACGATCAATGTCTCCATCTCCTACCGCCCTCTGCTTTCTCAGCTCCTTGCTGAGTCGAAGTCTGTGCCTATTCACTTTGGTGATTTTCAGCCAACCAAAGGCCTTGTTGGATTTGCAGATCCCATAGGCCACTTTGTCATCTCTCTTGGTGTTGGTTTAAGATCATGTTGCTTGGCTACGCAAACTTGCGTGTCAGGTGCCATTGGCGTTGACTCTGGGATTAGTGTGTTCCTCCGCGGGTGCCTGTTGGTGCGAGACACGCACTTTGTCCGTGTTGATGGTTAGTCAGAAACCTGCACAACTGGAGTCGAAGAGGTCCAGGCTCTGTTACGTGACCGCTTCTGTCGTAGTGCACGGTCGTCCGCGCATAGGATTTCGTAGTTGTGGCTTTCGCAAAACAGTCGACCATTCTGCTTTTCTCCCACCCTCAGCTTTATTTTTCTTCAGCATCGTAAGAATTCGGTATTGTTTGTATAAGTTCTTTTGCTGGTACAGGCGGTAGGAAGCATGATTTCCGCGGAGAATAGAGGCCAGATTTAGGTGTTGCTGTTGTCACTCTGTGCCTTTAAGACTTCGAAATCCGTGGAGCAAAAGATGTCGCGTAGTTCCCTTCATCCAGTCCCTGCCTCCTTCTGTTCTGCATCATGAAAGTTCCGCATTATGTCAAGAGCAATGTTGTACAATCCAATCTGCATTCGAGTATATTAACTATTTAACTCTATTTAATACCTTTTTTAAGTTGAAGCCACCTTCAGAGTTAGGGTTATAGCGTTCGAGGCAGTGGTCTATTCAAAATTCCGTCTTCACGTTCATGCTTTTTGTTCATTACTTTGCAATGATCTAATCTCCCCTGGAGGACGCAATGCAAAAGTTGTCCGGGATTTTAACGATGGTGGAATGGTATGATTTTCGTATGGTTTTGAAGGGAGGAAAAAGGTTTTGAATGTGTCATTGTGTCCTGTGCGTGATTGCAACAGAAGAAGGCTGTTATTGCTACCACTACCGACAAATTGTCCATCGATCACTCACTTGCAGACAGAGTGATCTGTCCCAACGCGAGTGCTGATGTCACCGAGGACAACCAATTTTCCAATCGTAAGCACAGCCACGGAGAATGTGAACAGGTGTTTTCAGAAATGGGTATTTGCATTGTTATACTTTATTATTGAGTGACTTAGAATTTTGTGATCGGAGCGAATTTTTTCCTGCAAAGCGGTAGCCCTCATATTCACAAGAAGACGGTTGAGTGCCCACGGAACGCAGTTTACCAGTGTCGCGATGTCCTGTTTGATAATGCAAGCAACCCCAGTGTGTTGTCATCCAGCTATTGGGGATTCACTACAAAAAAGGTATCTTCAGCATCTACCTGCTCCAGTTATCCCTGTCTGGGGACTCGAATCTCAACAACAGCCGCAAGATCTACTTTGTGTCGGGCTAGTTCAGGAACGATTAAATAAGTCTACCTTTCTGATCGGCTGGCTATTAGCTCGTCCAAAAGCGAACCACCATTCCAAACTGACACAATTAGTGGGTCGCTACTAACAGACTGTGTGGCGACACACAAGGACAGTAACAGGGGTTATTGTTTTGTTTGTGCATCCATGAGTCACGCTCAGATATTCTACAACGCGATTTATCAGCATTTGGGGCATATTTCTAATCCCCTGCCACCGGTGAGGAGATAAGCAGTGCTTTAGTAAACTGGGAGTGCTAAGTATTTCAGGGTGGCTGCCGAATGCCGATATAGGTCACGAGTTCGGTACAGTGGGAGGCTGCAAACTGATGGAACTCCGTCCTCCTCTCAGGACGGAGAGTCTGGCTGCATCTTTCCTTGGCCTCTAGGAAACTCCCACTATAATGGAATCTCAGCCACCGTTTGTATTTTTTTCTGCAATCCCAATCGATTGTGCGTGTGTGGTACGCGTGGACAGATTGTTTGGTGTTCGCTCTAGCCTCTCGTATTCTTGACTCTGTCTTCATACGGAGTTGGGTTATTTAGGGAAGAGAGAGCGCGGTGCATACTGCTCAATTCTAATTTCTCGATAAACTTATTCTCGTGTAAGTGTTCAGGATGCTATGTCAATTTCAATTTCAGGTTATTCCTTGCTGGAAAGGAATTAATATCTGTCAAGGCCATCGAGTAAATCAAACCGTCCGGGGAACTTTTATAGTGATGCAAACAAGTGATGAAGAGGACCAATTTTCAAAGCAGGTAATTCTGATTAAAAACCTATTGGAGATACTGACAATTAAAAAACCTGCTGACCATTTAACGGATTTCAAATAATAATACAAAAGACTGTGAAGCCCCTTTATTCCTAAGCCTATTCATTTTGAAGCATAATGATAAAGGGGTGAAGGTGTAAGGAATTTGCTGTAGAGATGTCTCCACGCAAATGTGCCTGTCAGGTATGACCGTATGGTGTAGGGGATGGAAAACGTATTTTGCTCTAGGCTCTTATTGAACGTCAAAGCATTTGCATATGACGTTAGGAGTCTAAACGCAGGTGTCCATGGCTCGATGGCGAGAGTGTTCGCGCGGGTTCACGCCTCGAGTGGTGGAAAACCTGAGGTTGGGTAGGGCTGACTGATGAGGGCTAATGAGCCAGAAATGGCCATTCTACTCTCACTTGTCTTTGCCGGCAATTTTCCTCTTACTATAAAGATCACCATAGGAATACAGACAAAGATATGTAAAAGCAGAACACCAATTAACCATCTGACATAATGCATAGTTTCACGCAAAGTACAGGCACTGTATTGAGTGTGTGAATGGAATGAGTATGCGATAAATAAAACCTACTTTTCAGGACGAAGCAAAAGCGCCTGCGTATTCTACAGCACGCAGAAGGTTACCATATAGCAGCTAGGATACAGGAAGTACCTTAAGTACAACAGTAAACAGGGCCGGCACCTGCAGATCCCTGCAGGCCCCTGCATGTCTATTTACCGCGAGTAACCTCGCTTATTTAGAAGGCAAACATTCACTTAGCACAAAAGTCGATAATGAGATTGCGCATCAGATCTCAAAAGCCAACAAGGCGTTTGGACATGTGCAAGCCTCCATGGGGAATCGCTACGGTCTTCAACTGAACACCAAACTGAAGATGTAAAAAACCGTCGTCTTGACAACACTCCTGTATGGAGCGGAGAACTGAGTCGTCTACTCCAACGAAAATAAGATTCTCAATCACCGTCATCTCACCTGTCTGCGCACTACTGAAGCTGAGGTGGCAGGATAGGACCCGGACGCGGAAGTTGCGGAGCGGACCGAAATCCTCAGCATCCACGCCATGCTGCGGCAACTGCCACTTCAAAGGAACAGCCGTCTCTTGTAGGTGAACCATGAGGGATTACACAGACGACTCTTCCACGGAGATGTGGCTAAGGGCATCCGTCGAAAAACAGGACAAATACGACGCTAAAAGGACATTTAGAAGAATTATTGGAGATGGTTTCAAATAAACTTGGCGACATGGGAGGAACCGCCTAAGAGCGAACGACTGGAGAAGAGTGGAAAAGACTTGAGTAACCATCTACGAAGCAAACCGGATCGCTGCTGTCAAAACCAAATGGTGGCTCGCAAGTTGCAAGCACCTCCGACCCACAACGTCAATCACCCAGCCCTCCCAACGTGCCCAAGCTACCAACGACCGTTCCGCGCGTGAATGGGCAACGGTGGAAATCTTCGGACGAAACTCAACAGCACTCTGTCAACATAAGCATCCACATAGTCGAACAGCTCTGCTCTAAAACCCCACGGCGTCCACGACGACGATCGCCCCCCCACCGGTGATCATATTGCCAATCGCCCACTGCCCTCAATCATCGGCCCCGTCCTCCCATTCACAACTATCCCCCCCCCCCAACAATCACAGCGACGACCACCACCGACACCGATTTCCTCACTCTCTAACCAGCGTGGCATATTTCACTAACACGTCGGAATTGTCGGACACTCGCGAATACATCGCACGGAGACTGGCGAAACAGTACCAGGTGCAACATCATACACAAACCGCACACTTTCAACTGACCACACTTTCCACGCATATTCACTCACCGCATGGGTCTCCTAGGCTACATACGTCTACACAAAAACAATCGGTAGCACACTGATGGCTATGACACACCAAAGCTCGTCTCCTGATCTGCGAGTTCGAACCTCGTAGTTTCAATGATATTCAGAGTGTGCTCCACAGCATGACAGTGCATGGACGGTGAGTTGCGCTGGATTATAGTGAGAGCGGAATTTCGATTCATCTACCTCACTCTGTTTTCCACTCCTCCACCTGCGCTCGATGTCGAGCTAGGGTCAAGAAGACCTACCTATATCACACAAAACCAGGCGCAATATCGTGCACAACTCATGCTCCCAAATGAAACCTCTAAAGTAAATGGGAAGTGTAATCGTCAGATCCGTCTTCACTTGGCGCCTCTAGATACTATGTGCTCAGAGCCTGAGACCATTAAGGTGCGCTAATCACCGTGCCAGTTCACCATTGCGCACAGATCTTGCTGTCAGCCCAGTGTGGGTTTGCGTGGTGTGGCCGTCTGGCGGACTGGGAAGCAGGCTGCGCTGCGCTGCCTCTGTCTTAGCGTGGCCTCTATGGCACACCCAATTCGTGAGATCAAAAGCTGGGTTTGGTGGCAGGCCTAAGGACGGCTCCGTTCATGCAAGCTACCTGTGATCTCTCTCGTCTCCGGTCTTCTTGAATTGATCCTGACACCTAGCTGAGTCGGGGGGAAGAGTGAGTGTGGGGTAGATGCAGCAAAAGTCTACCGTCATTATAGTCTAATTAACACACAAGTCACTGTTCCTGCACCAACTTGCTGTGGGGCACAATGTTAACCTCGTTGAAAAGGACGACCGAACTGCCGTATGCTGTGCATTGATTGGGTTAATGCGGAGTATGTGTGCGTCTGTGACTGGTCATTTTTGAAGCTGCATGTTCGGGAGCCGTGATCGAATGCTTCTCAGTGCCACGTGATGCCAGTGGCGGAAGGCTTATGGACGCGAGGAGCGGCAACCGAACTTATCTCAAAATTTTATAAACTAAAATGGCATTCACGCAAGTGCCATAATAAGGGCCGGTCATAGGATGCAGAATAAATGTTCGACGAAATAATATGAAAAATGAGAATACTGCAGTTAAAAGGAGAATACACTTATAAATATGTTAAAGATTAAAAAAGAGATGAAAGTTTAAATGCAAAACTTCAAAAAGGGCATGCAGTGTGGCTTACAGTTTACTAATGAGGTTGTTGGTTCAAATCACTTCTCTGGACTTTCATCGGACTCGTCTTCCAGCTCAAAAGAAAGTATGCTCCGTAACATCTGCGTAAGTACAGGCTTGCGTATCATATCTCGTAAACTTTCACTCCTACTTAGCATTCGCTAGTGGCCTGTACCTCATAAAGAGATCACGCTGACGGGATCTGGAAACCCAGAGGCAGTGTAGGTGATCGTTGCCCTCCCTACAAACACATTGACAAAGGTTCTTGCAAACAGCTACAGCAAAGATGGTTTTCTGAAGCCAATGCCACTGACATGTATTTGGAAAAACACGTGTGTCAACCATATGTAACAAGTTAATGAGGAATTAGAACGCTAATCTTCCTAATTCCACACCCTAAAAGGCCAAGTGCGTGCATGTGAATATTTCCATCATAGGTTTGATTAAATTTTCCTGTAAAGATATGGCCTGTAGCCGGAGTCAGCAACAGATAACCTGTGGAGCGTGTCCTACGGGAATTGGTTGTACTAGGGATTAAACGAGTGGGGCCTTAGGACGCAGGCCCCTAGCCATGAAGATAACCCCACCTCAAACCGCACCCTCAAATTCTAACCCTCAAACTAACCTCAACACTAACTGAAGGAAGAATTTATCCTTAAAACGCCTACTTTCCACCTATGTTTCCTCTGCAGGGCTGGTTAAAATGGCAACTATTCGACAAGGATGCGCGTCTTCCTTAAATAAATATCAGTTCAAATTTTAATCTGACTCATCTAATGTTCCTTCTTTTAAACCGGCATGCAATGCCTGTTAGAGACAAAGATCGTAGTCCTCACTGGCATTGGTTAGGTGATAGACACAACGAACGCGTAAAGAGTACTTATTGTTTTAAGCCAACAGCTCTCCTCAACCACGGTAAATTGTGGATGTTCTAAGGACAGAAACGCCAGTCGTTGCTCAACGTAGATAAAGCTTCCTCCATCATGGCTGTCGTGACAATTATTTCGAGGAGAGAGAAGAGAGAGTTTGGAGTTGGTTACGGAAGGTGTTGCCCATGTTACAGTTACTATAACAATAGCTCTGATTGTGGGGGTGGGGAATAGAGTGAGGTCGACAGCTCAGCGAATTTTCCTCACTATAAACAATCTGACGCGCTTAAAACTATCACGGTGCGCTAAAAGCCGTGGCTTGGCAGGTTGCCAACTGACGGGATAACTCGGACCGGGCTGAGAGTCAGGCTGCAATGGCTCTTTCTTAATGTGGCCTTTATGGCACTCCCACTCCGTGGGATCTGAGCCAGGTGTGGTGGTACACCCAGGGGCGGCTCCGGCCGCGCCAGCCACATGCGCCCTCTCCCATCTCCGGTCTTCTTGAATCTGTCTTGACACCGGGCTCAGGTGGGGGAGGAGGAGAGAGTGCGGTAGCTGCAGCGCAAGGCTACTATCACTTAAAACTAATACACGCGCGAGTCACCGTCCCTGCACCACCTGGTGTGGAGCATACGGTGAACCTCGTCGAACTGTCAAAATAATACCTGGAAAGGGGAATAAAATTCGAGTTTGAAGCAGGGGCATTTTATTAAGCAAGGATCTGGCATTTAGAACGAACAGTTTAAGTGGGCAAGATGGTTGTTTTTGAGGGAGGGTGGCTAATTCGTTCAGTGTTTGACGGACCACTGAAAATAGGGAACATGTGCTCCGGCCCGGTTCGGGAAAAAATGTTGTGGCATAGCAATTGCCTGATTTGGGTAAAGAGGAGTAAGATATAATGGGGAAATAACGGACAAAGGAATATAGCATTGCATGGAGCTTGTCCGAGAAACCCATGTGCAGGATCTGTCAAAGTATTTCCATTAACCTTACTTAGATGGTTGGGAGAGTCTACTAGTCAAGTAGGACCTTTCGTATATGGAGACGACAGAAAAAAGGACCGTGGAGGGAACGTCCTGTCAAGGAAAAGAGAGTGACTTATATGAGGGGCATTACGACTGAACGAGCGCAGTCGCTTAGCGCGCGTGACTCTGAATCCAAAGCATCAGCTTTTTCGAAACAAATTCACACTATCAATAACAGATATATGAGTTTGAAGATTACGCAGCACAACATTATGCTTGCATTTTATCCGTTCCTCAGTTTCGGAGCTAATTACTCCGATAATTTGAAAGGTCTGTTGTATAGCTCTCTTGGAGGTTCTAGTCATAGTTGCATGTAACAGGAGATCAATTATTTCGTCAGACGAAGACCTATTATTACAGGACAAGGTGTACGCTTGAGCTTCCAGAGGATCAAGATGTTTAAGGTGGACCAAGAGAATTTTAGAATTTATTATATTGAGAGAAGTCTGCAAAGTCTCGCAGAAGCCAGATAAATCTCCTTTCATGATTCTAGTACCCGAGGATGGAGGGAAGGCTGCAAGCTTGCGTCTTTCTACGAAGCTCCTCTGGGACATCGTAAACTACTTTTCAGAAATTTGTGTTATAAATAGAGAAAAGGAGTTAATAATTTACAACAGTATACTTAAAAAGGCTAATACTGCAGCTATTTTCCTGCAGTACATAGAAAGCTACAGGCTGGGCACGGATTCAGACCACAAGTGCGCAAAGTGTAACTAATTTACCCAACTGTCTATTTAGGCGGCCACAAATAATTCAGGACAGTAAAATGAAATGTCTTAACTGGCAATTAACCGAAAATTCATTGTTATTGTCAAGGAATTTGCTAAAAAGCCAAAGTTCATCTTATCTTTAAAAATTGGCCGGCGTGCCCTTGATCTGGACTTCCTGTTGACTTGCTAATTCCTTGAAAAAATGAAGGAGTGACTCATTACCTGCACTCGGAATCTTTGGTGTAGCTGGAGAGATTCATATTCAAGGAAAAGGGCGTACGCTCATTCGACTGCCAAGATTCCTGTCAGTACATATACGGTCACCACACCTCCCTGTCCATTTTCACGGCCTCTGAAAAAGAATTGGTATCCCTCTTTTGAAACCTCGGTGTCCGCGATTTCGGCTTTGAGCCACGTTTCAGTTACGACAATGACATGGAATACGCCCTTATACAGTGCGCCCTTATTAGAGGGTCAAGGTTCAGAAACCTTCTGAATACAAGCAAAATTACCTGCATTTTAAGGTACTATAATCGATTCACAAAAAATAGTTTGGTTGCACCTGAACAACCTGCATTTATGTGATTTAAACTGATAAATTCGAAGAGGGGGGTTTTAAGGGAACTTATATTTTAATTAAAATCAAGACTTGAGGGTAGCAAACACAACCTAGCTATCTTAAAGGGGAAGGTAGTTCAAAAGAATATGACATTTCCGTTAAATCAACGACGGCAGCTACTTTGCTAACGCAGACGCAGACGCCCAACTCGACAAAAGAACTAAGTCAGTAACGCCCATTGTTCTGACCAAAGAAACCAAAGTTAAAGAAAATAATCAAACGTCGGAACAGGCCTATGGGATTGACGTACACGGGGACGCAATAAGGCTAATAACATTGACAAAAGCAACCAGAAGTTTGGCAGGCGCAAAATTGGGGTGCTTGTATACAACTGCCCAAAGCCTTTTATCTAAACTTCATTGTTAAAAATGTGCCCTAGCAAAGTATGTCCGGATGTGATAGCAGTTAACGAAACCTAGCTGTCCAGCAGTATAGGAGATAGGGTAATAACATTGTCTGGATACCAAATATATCGCAAGGACAGAGGTATCCGACGGGGTGTTGAAAGTCCTTTTAGAGTCCGACAAGACGACCAAGTTTGCATGCAGCACAGAAGATATATGGCTGACCATCAAGACTGTTTGCTCGCCATGTGTTGATGTCCTCACTGTCTATCGGCTACTTAGAATAGACCGAGTCGAAGACACCAATCTCTCAGAAAAATTGGTCAAGTTCTTCAGCCGAACCAACGCATGATTATGGGTGAATTCAACGCAGAAGGAATTGATTGAAGCACTGTTCAAACTTCACGCCTGAAATCAACTTTTGATTTTGGTTTTCTGCACAAAAGCTTGAAGGCACTCCTCGCAAAACATGGCTTGTTCCCAACCAGAACATTTAAAGGAAAAAAGCTAACTGTCTTGACCTGGTTTTTACCAACACATCAAGCAGCATCAACGGGATCAGTTACATGCCGCCCCACCCAGTCGAATTGATCATGCAGTATGTATGTGCAAAAACTCCTGGTTCTACATTTTGCCTGCCGTAGAGGAAAGAAGGCGAAACGATTGGCGACGTAATATTCACGAAACGCGAGCAGGTTTACCAAAATCGACTGGACCTCAATGATTTCGGGTACTGTGAACGAAGATTGTGGGTTGTTCCGGAATGCTCTTCTGCAGCACATCGACAACCACTGCCCACTGACGAGTGTCCATTAGAACAAGCGTCCTGGGTGGCTAAATAGTAACCCGAAAAGGTAAATAAACAGGAAGCATAAATTGTAGAAAAAATACTGCGAGTTTAAACAAGTGACTAATTTTAACATATATATAACACAGAGAAACAAACTACGAAGCCTCACTCTTAAAAGGTGCCAGGAATTCAAGAAGACTTTGTTGCAAAAGGGAACACAGAATCCAAAGTTAGGCTACAACTATCTCCGCCGATGAGCAAGGGATAGGCATGAAATTCGGATGATTAAAATGACCGGGGGCATTGAAATGGCTGAAAACAGGGTCAAAGCCGAGCTCTTTTCACAGTTATTCCACTCCATCTACACCAATGACGAAATGTTACTTCGTCCCTCCGTGGTGACCCTGCGGACTCCAAGAGTTAGCCACATTCTGTTTTTAGATTTTCTGATCCGGAGGGAGGTAAAGAAACTAAACTTGTCAAAATTTCCAGGACTGGGTGAAATTCGCTCAAGCTTCTAAAAGAACTTACGAGTGAACTTTCTGTGCCTCTTTCAGTGCTCTATAAAAATTTAATGTTACTCTGGAACACTTCCCATGGATTTGAAGCTGGCGCATATAACTCCCCATACACAAAAGTGGTATCCGGGCGTAGGTGACATAACAGGCCCATAAGCTTGACGTGCATCCTCGGCAATATTGTGGAGAGCATCGTTGAAAGCGAAATGGTGCAATTCCTTGAAATTCATAATTTCTTATCAAACTGTCAACATGGGTTCCGAAAGGGAAGATCTTGCGCTACTAATTTGCTGCAATCTAACCAGAGCTGGACCTGAGCTCTTTAAGATAGACACTCCGTTCACATCGCCTTCGTTGACTAGAGAAAGGCGTTCGACACTGTGCTTAACCAAAGGCTGTTGTACAAACTAGAACGAATAGGAATCAGGGGTTACCTACTCAAGTCGATCGGAACTTCCTCGTGAGTCACGCTGGGTTGTTTGCATCGGTCAAAAGAGGCAAATTTCTGCTGTGGTCAAGAGTGGGTTTCCCAGGGTTCAGTACTCGGGCCAATTCTGTTTCTTATATACGGGAATGATTGTGTCAGAGATTTGGACTGTGAAGCAGCAATGTTTGCTGACGACAGTAGGATCTGGAGTGTAATCCGGAGCTCTGCCCACGATGATAGACTACAGACCATCCTAAACCCATTGACCGAGTTATCGAGTCATTGAATTTTGCAGTTAAACGTCGATAAGCGTAAAATACTTTACTTAGAAAACTCATCCGGATACCTCGATAGTAGAAGCTACTTTCTCAATGGTATAGCCTTATAAGACGTGGAAACCACAAAAGACCTTGGTCTGTTTACAACCATGACTTTAAAACCATTCTCTTACTGCTAGAGAGTGGTAACAGCGCAATGTCTGTGTTGCACGCGATCAGAAGAGTCTTTTTGGATATTGATGAAGATCTCTTCACTGAGATTTTTATAATATTTGTGAGGCTGCATTTGGAATATGCTGCACAAGTCTGGCGACCCTGTCTCGAAAGAATACAAAGGAGAGCAACGAAAATGGTTACGAGTCAAAGCTACTTGTCATACGCAACCCAACTAACCCATGTAAATCTTTATCCTTTGAGTTTTAGGCAAATGCGCGGGGATCTCCTACAAATTTCCACATTGTGAAGGGATCGGATTGCGGCCTGGAATTCGCAGCATATTTAGGATTTGATACTGCGACCCATCTCCGGGGCCACCCATTCAAACTACGCATTCAGCAGGCAAGGCTGGATTCGCACAAGTTCTCCTTCTCTGTAAGAGTGGTCAAACCATGGATTCGCCCCCTGCACATGTTTTGATGCCACCATCACCGGAAAACTTTACAAGAAACCTTGACTGATTTATGTTCCGAAATGAGACGGAGCGATGTGGGATTTAACATAACCCTCGAGACTTATCCCCCAATTTCATATTTTATCATCGTCTTTTCACTTTTGTAATCCACATTATTTCTCTGTACACCGCTCTTAAGTTCACGTTACAAATAGGGTAATCAAATACTCATGCCTATTTCCCTCAATAGATTGAATTTAATTGAAAAAAGAGAGCAATTTTTGAGCAGAGCACTATTTTACCTCGCTTTATACGTTTCCAGCTAGGTTAATCCTGTAAACACCGAACTTTCCACATCCGAGTGGAGACATGCCCACATGGCCTTAATTAATGCAAATGAAATACACCGATTTCTGTAAGGTTTGTCGAATATATATGAAAGTGAATACTTAACAGGTAGCTCTTATGCAGTCAGGAATACCTCGAGAATTGAGATTTATAGGGATGGTTTGGAACCACTACCTGGTATTTAATAGGAAGTTTTTGCTTCTATATGCATTTATACATATTTTCTATTATATATATATATATATATATATATATATATATATATATATATATATATATATATATATTGAAGGGTTACAGGAAATGCCTTGATGGCCCCTTTAATCAGAGTAACTGCTGTATCTTTTCATTTAGCATAAATTCGTGGAATTTGAAATGTGATCGAATCAAAATAAAACACAATTTAAAATGAATTGTCACTGTTTAATACGAAACAGCGCAAAACAGTAGCAGAGTTTGAAAGATTTCTAAGGTTGACTGTAGGTAGTTATGTTGTGACAGTTGTCTAATATTATGTCATTAAGCATTTTCTAAAATCATAAATGGTGTCAGCAGTAACCATCTGGCTTGGTAGTGAATTTCATTATCGTATCATTCATTTGCTAAGAAACGTTTTCTGATGTCCAGTTGCGGGCGTTTGCTTCTGACCTTGTACGGATTACCGCGCAGTTGAGTGCTGCAGGCAAAAAAAAATACGAGAATTATAACTTTCACCTTTACCCGCAAATATGCTTGCACGTTTTCATTGTGTTTGGCATTAAATTAACGCATATCTTTGCTAATTTGCTTACGATTCCATCCAGTTATTTATAAAGAACGCAAAGTCTCTTCATTTGACATCTTCGGGTGGACTGTTTTATTGCTTTCGTAAAAAAACATCTTTTAAAAACATATTTTAGTCGCATTTCCAGGGTTTGATACCCGTTTAATGTGCTGGACGTTGGCATACTCGTGGAAAACGTTTTTGGTACACAGGAAACTGGGCGTAAACTGACCGTAAACTCATAACCAAGAATAGTCGTACATCTTTACTGACAGGTACGGATCAGACCGGACCCGCTCATAATATTACCTACTAGGTTTTACTTATTTATCTGTTTTTGAGAACGTTATTAATAAATCCTGCGGTGCTATTTAAGTTAAAAAATGGCAACTGTTTTTTTTCTAAATTAGGTCACTGACTTTGCATATGCTTTTGAAAATAAAATGGTACAGTGGCACAAGAATCTTCGATTTTTCCTTTCCATCCTTTTTATGGATATCCCACCAGGAATATAAAAAAGAGTTTATGATCTCATTATTTCGTTTTACTCACTCAATTCAGTCTCTCTGCAAGGCTAGCCCGCTCCTTACAACAGCGATTCACCCACAGCAGGTATGTGAGATGCAGATTCGATGTTAATGTATAGTTTAAAATTAAAATATAACAGAAACCAAAGCAGGAGTTCTTTGAGATCCCAGTGTCAAAAAGTGGTCCTTTTAAGGGTGCACTTGACATATGAGTAACACGCAACCGTTAATATATTTAACGAGTGCGTATTCAGATATATATGCATAATTTTAAATTAATTTTAAGAAATTAAATATATTTTTATTTAAAATTTCACCTCTAAATTTGTTTATTATTTATGGAAGACAGCCCAGTGTGAACCTAAATAATTAGAAATGTAACATTCACCTGCTATATATATATATATATATATATATATATATATATATATATATATATATATATATATATTCGAAGTGTGCGGTACCGGAAAGCATCTTCTTCATTTTTTCTAAATTTAACAGCTTTCGTATCAAAGCACATGAGATATTTTGGCTAAAACTGAATAGGTTAGTTTGGGATAACTTATTTCTTTTAACCATTTTCAGTCCGATGCTCTCAAGTGCGACATGATAGAATAATCGTATGTGAAAGAACCCCTGTGAAAGAGGCCCAGGGGAAGAAGTATCGCATTAAGTTGCAATACAGAATGAGGGGAAATGAGGAGATTCTAAATACTGTGGAGCAGTGGTAGATATGAAGGAAGGTAAGATAAATAGGTCGGTCTCCTTGCAGGTGTCTTGAAAATAGGAGATAGGCAGGCGCTTTTATCTGCAAATGTGTTGAGTTCGTTGGGCATTATCTAATTTAGCCGGCCTTTTAGCTAGATTTTGATTTTGATAGATATTAAGAATGAGCAAATTGAAGTTGTTTCTTAGTTTACAAATATCACAATTTTCTTCTTTTAAATCCAAAAAGCTGTAGTGTAGCGCAACTAACTCCTCCGATTGTCATCAACAGCGCCTGATGAAGAAGTAAACCGGACAAACCTTGTGTTTGAAATTGCCAAAAATACGTGCTAGAATGATCGGGACTGATTTATAGTACAATCAAGGTTCCTTTTTATAATTCGTTTTTTTTTTCTAGAACAGTTAATATCGGAAAAATTTAAAAATAACATGGTCTGGCCAGCAAAGGCACGGTCTGATCATGAACCGGATGAGTTCTCTCTCAAGGAATACTATGAAAATCTCAAGTCTATACTCAGAAGATTGAACAGGTAAGATCATCTGTTGGTTACATTCCATTTTGCTAGGAAAGTAAATGAAAGCCCACAAAGTCGACAAAAGATAATTTGCCAGCTGAACAAACAGGGCGTGGACGCAGCAACTGCTGTAGAAATAATTAGAAAAGAAAAAAAAGCCTCACGTAGGAAAAATATTGACAATGGCAGCTCAACAGAAAGCAGTGCTTCAAGCAGTGACTCAGACAGTGATTCAGACTCTGAATCTGACAGCGAGTCCGAAAGCAGCAGAAGCAGTAGCAGCAGTAGTAGCAGTAGCACCAGCAGTCGTAGCAGCAGTAGTGATAGCAGCAGTAGTGATAGCAGCAGCAGCAGTGACTTAAGCAGCGAAAGCAGCTCAGATGTCTGCAGTTCGAGTTCTGAAAGTGAATCCGACAGCAGCAGCAGCAGCACTAGCACCAATAGCAGCAACAGTTCAGACGATTTGAAAGGCAGGATAAAGGCAAAGAAGGGTGCTAAATTTATCATCTGATCATTTTTCACTTTATAAAAATTGGCCACTTTGTGACCGGAAAAAGGATGTACATATAAAAGTCCGTGATTACAACCATTTTTAAATGAGCAACTGCATAATAAAACACTGGACTTTGCCAAATTATGCCTTCTGCGCATATTTTAAGATCTACTGGTATTTGAAATTAAATTTTCCTCCAGATCCTTGTCCTAGCTACTGCCAGGGTATAATCAGGCAGATGTTGCTGCATTTTCTGACGCGTTTTACTCACGTCATAGATGCAGCCGTTATTTTCACTTATGATCAAACTATGACCTTGGCAAAACACAGACGATAAAAATATTTGGAGCACTGGGTACCTGAACGAATGATCTGAACTGGAAACTCCTGTCAGTGGCTGGGTTTTACAATTCGAACGATAGCGTCTTCGGGGGACAAAGTGATTTCCTTTTTGCGAAGACATTCGTTCCGTGGGGAAGATGGGATGCTTCCTTCGAAATAAATAAAGAAATTGTGCCATAAGTGAATGTATTCAAAGCCAGAATATCCAAACATGTAGTGTTAGGTTGCCAAAAGATTCCGTCGCTCAATACGTTTTCCCCCAATAGTTAACTCTACCATTAAATGGTTTTTAGTTATTAAATTACGGACATTGCCAATTGATAATTTCCGTTTTGTGGAACTTATGCCGAAAGCAGCAGTGTAAACGTTTTTTCAGGCTTTAATAGACCATTTTGCGTGTAAGTACAAAAACAAGATCGATTAATTCACAGAGCTGCTATGCGTAGTTGTAATAGTACAGACAAAAGAGCACCCAAACTATATGCTAGGTTTGGGCCATTCATTCCTGTTTCACAGCGGCTCTTTTGTCTATGAAAGTTTCTTGTTTCTCAGAGTCCACGATAAAACTATTCTAGTGGTCATAGAGAAGATTTGGCAGGCAGCTGTATCTAAACATTCCCAGCAAATACTGAAACCTTACTTGTTTTTCTATGACGAAAATCTGTAAACATGGAGCTAACAGAATTTCACTCGATTCTTGTTTAAAATCAATGAACCACCCCTGAAATTCTTGAAGGTTGAAGTAAAAAGGAAACGTTCTGATATATGTAAAGAGGCTAACTGAGGGCATGAATAATTGTAAACTGAACTCCTTGGTCCATTAATCTGCGCTCGTTATGTCTGAGGATCGAATCTAAATCAGATAAGTAGAACTGTTTTTGTAGGTCAGGAATAACTCCACTTGGTTTCGCAGCAGGACATTTAACCATCGTTGTGGGAAAAATTGTACAACGGTTCCGACTGACAGTCAGTTTTGCACGGCGAGCTCTATGTTTTTTTGCAATCGCATATTGACTTACAATCAAGTGGCCTGGCCATGGTTGATGACATTATTTGAAATTCACAGGTTAAGTGGGTTGAGGGTGTTAAGATGGGGGGGGGCAGGTTTTGATTTGAGTCAAGTCCTGGATGCCAAATCCGTTTGATTGATTCAGGGCGTTGACAGATTTTTAACAAAGCTATTAAACTGAATCCATTACCTTCTTCGTGGCTTAATATTTAATGGCTTTTAAAAAAATCGAGTGGTGTTTATGTAGTAACTACATCCCATCCATCTAATTTTCAAATTGCTGCATTTGTTGATGTTTTCGAGGGAAAACTGGAAGCAAGAAGTAGAAAACGTTTTTGGTTCAATTAATCCTTCTTCTTGCGCTTATTCCGAAAAATCAATATGGAAGATGTTCACGTAAACCTTGTTCCACCCACCCTGCCCGGTATTTTAGGGATAACAATCTTAATATATGTTCTGTCTTGATATAAATTATAACCAAGGCAAATGTTTTCTAAGGATTTGCAGTTGTTTCAGGGGTTACGCTGACATTAACAACATGTGTTATTGAGAAAAATCCAGTTGGGACGTGAAAAATATAAAGTAACTAACTGGAATTGTAACAGAAACTGTAGGAGGCATGCTGAGGGGCTCAATTTTGTCAGTAAAATCATCGAACCTGGACCATTTCACAATGTCCTTAGTCAGCCACCTTCTTCTGATGGCTACAGTTGAAGTTCCAAGATAATATGGTTTAAAGATAAAGGTCCTTTATAAAATGCAGTTATACCGAAAACCACACGGAGGACGCTGGAGTGATCGTAAATGAGCGGAGCCCACTGAAATTCAGTTGGGTAAGTGTAGAAAATAGATGAAGTACTCATGGGTGCATGTAGTTAGTACATGTAGATCGGCAGGTATGGGTTTTACGTCGCCAGAAGGCCAAATTTAATAAAAGCAACATCCACTGTTTGCGCAAATGTTGTCCCGATGGTTTAAATTGGCAGTCCTTTGCAGTATTTCTGTAGAAATCAGTCGAGGAACCTATTCGGTTACCACAAAGAGATAATTTATACGATCGGGTGTATCGCAGGCCCTCAGAGTAACAATTAACCACATAATTCAACAGACAGTTGGCACCGGTGCAGCACTAACACCCGATAGGAGATCGGTTTTTTCATTCAAACAGCACGCCCACAGATTTTAATGTAGACTTGTCTTGTTATAGTGACATTTTTGTGTGGAAAGAGGCACACAATGACTGACGGCGAGTGTGTTTAGTCTTTAGAATTTGCACAGCTATTTTAAGCAGATTTGCACTTGAGTTCCCCATGTGAGTCAGCACACCTTACACTGTGTGCCAAATTGATTGTCGCCTTAAGAAAATAATTTTAGTGCATAGGCAATTAAAATAAGTTCGACAGGAAAGAAAACACAGTTGAGGAGCTCGCGGCTAAGGTACAACCTTTGGCAATGTTTGACCATATTATACATATTAACTATATCATCGTTCATCAGTTGGTTCTTGTTATTGAAGGATTAGTTACGTTGCTGGCCCTTTCACTAGAATGCCACTCCACTGAAGAATCGTGGGTCTAGCAAAAGTGCCACAGCGTTAAATACCTACTGGAATTTGCGCTCTAAGAAGTTCCAAAGACTGGGAGTTCAGAAGACTCCGCAAAATTGAAACTGAAACATACAGAAGATTTGGATCCCGGTATGAGGTTGTAGGGACCGCAGATTTTGCTTAGTTTAGGATGCGGTGATGTCAAGATAGTCAAAGATATTTCCTAAGGCTCTTCGTCGCAATTTTTCTGTATGAAGGTTTTCCTATTCAATTTCCAGGAGCTCGGCCTTTGGTTAAAGCTCTTTTATTTGCTGCGATTGAGGATGAATAGAAATCCAATAAGCTGTTATCTTCACACAAATAAACGGTGATTTCAGAACCTCCGATTCTTTAATAAAACAAAATGCCATCCACATATTTTGCATTGAATGCATTTTACCACAAATTTGCTTGGGGACCTGATATAAATTCATCCTAACGGACGAGCCATAGGTAAACTGTTGAATTAAATAGCAGTTGAAAAATTATATCTTTGATAAATAAATATAGTTATCGACGCAAAGGTTGCGACTCCAAAAAAAGTTTTGATGCCTTGACAGTGGACCTTGTACTACAGACAGTCTTACCTGATCATACTTGATGTATGTGTGACGGCGCAGGGACTGTACGCGCAATACGTTTCTAACAAGTCCGTTTGGTAGACGAAGACGGTGTACAGCTGCTTTGTTATACCATCGCAAAGAAGTAAGCATGAATATCCATTGCTAGTGAATTGTCTCTTGATGACTTCTATTTCCTTTGAAATACTCGACAGAGAAGTATAATAGTGCAAAGCATGTTTGGTCAGAATTTTCGGTAGGATTCAGCATATAAATATTGGACCACGAAAACCAATTTACGGCATGTGATGGGTCATACAGGAACCTCTCTGGGGAACAGGGAATCGAGGAATATCAGTTCACTTGAATTTAACTGAAAGTCCATCATCCAGTGCAGGCTTGGGGGTAGGGACTTTTGCGCACTTCGAAAGAAGTCAACTCGTCGCCAGTGGTAAACTAATTTTATTGCTTATTACGATTTCTGCAATACCAACATATTTTTAAATATTCATCGGTATAAATGCCTACTGCTCTATCCAAGGAATACATCATCTTCTCACAAGAGAGTAAAATGCTTACAGATTTATTACCATATAAAGGGGTAGATATCTATTTAGAGTATCATGTAAGACTGACTTACGAATGTCGTAGCGATGGGAAACCACCTATGCATAGGCCTAAAGACATTGCCGGCAAAGACAAGGGCGACCGGTTTATTAGCCGTCACGAACCAGCCATATATATCCTCAGGTGTTTTAACACCTGAGCCTCGAGCCCTAGGCCTGTTAGTTAGAAGTCCAATGGTCTAACCAAAGAGCAAGGGGCTCGTTGGCCAGTTGATTATAATCGGGAATATTAACAGTGTGGGATGGGCGCTCACCGATTGGGTATGGACCTTACACATCCCGTTATGCCTCGAAACTCACTCACGAGCACCGACTGATAACGACGGACTAACGATCTCTTGGCACTGTGGTTATAACGCTGGACTTCTGAATAAAAGCTCTCGGGTTCGAGCCTCGGATACCGCAGCACACGGGGTTGGGTATGACTGGCTGAGGACGGCTAATAAGCCAGAAATGGCCATTAAAATCTCCTTGGTCTTTGTCGGTAATATCTTTATGCCTGTAATATACTTAACGCTGAGCGGCTGCTGGCCTGGGTCGAGAGTGAACACCAAGGCACAACGGGGGAGTGTGTTCCGTAACCGATTTGTGAGTGCCTATTTACCGTAGTTAAGAAACCCGATCGAAAATGACAAGACAAAGAATTTGTAAAAGAGTGGGTCAAAGCGTTGGACTTCTAACCCAAATGTCGCGAGTTCGAGCCTCGGGCACCGCTACACCTGGGTTAGGTATGGCTGGTTGATGACGGCTAATAAGCCAGATGGGGCCATTCCATTCTCCCTCATCGTAGCCAGTAATGAAATTCCGCCCATGATACTATCCGTTGTGTGGCAGCTGGCGGGACTCAAGAGAAAGCACCATAGCAGTACGGGATGAGCGTTCCGTAAACGACCGGTGAGCATCCATCCGGAAATATATATATATATAAGTGTGGCACACCTGGGATTCGAACCCACAACCTTTGGTTTATTGAGTCGAGCGCTCTACCACACACTTGGGATTGGGTATGACTGGCTGATGACGGCAAATAAGCCAGAAATGGCCACTCCGGTCTCCCTTATCTTTGTCGGTTCCACTTTAACAACATATGCTACAGTTCCCTATGTGACCGCCTGCGAGGGCTCTAGTCTGAGCTCCAGGGCACAACGGCACATACATGTTCCTTAAGCAGATTGGTGAGCAACATACTATCATACCAGATCGCAACCGACAAAAAACGAATCCGTGGCTCAATGGTAGATCGTTCAACTCAAATACCAAAGGTCGCGGGTTCGAATCCCAGGTGCGGCACACTTGGGATAGGGTATGACTGGCTGATGACGGCTAATAAGCCAGAAATGGCCATTCCGGTCTCCCTTGTCTTTTTCGGTTCCATTTTAGCAACATATGCTACATGTCGCTATGCGACCGCCTGCGTGGGCTCTAGTCTGAGGTCCAGGGCACAACAGAACATACATGTTCCTTAAGCCGATTGGTGAGCAACATACTATCATCATATACCCGATCGCAACTGACAAAACAACAAGCCCCTGACTCCAATGGTAGAGCGTTCAACTCAATTACCAAAGGTCGCGGGTTCGAATCCCAGGTGTACCACACTTAGGATTGGGTATAAATGGCTGATGACGTCTAATAAGCCAGAAATAGCCATTCTTGTCTCCCTTGTCTTTGTTGGTTCCACTTTAACAAAATATGCTACATGTCGCTATGCGACCGCTTGCGAGGGCTCTAGGGTCGGTCATGTTATTCTGCCTATACACTAAGCTGTCTTGCGGCTGCTGGCGGGGCTTGAGAGTTAGCCCCAAGGCACAACGGGAAGAGTGAGTCCTATATATATATATATATATATGTATATGTATTGATGTGTGTGTGTGTGTGTGTGATGGCATGCGTTATTCGGGTTGCGCTCCCCATAACAAATGCCGAACATAGAGGTGTGGTGGCACGCCTAAGGGCGGCTAGGACTTAGGGGACCCGGCCGCGCCAGCCACCTGCGTCCTCTCCCGCCTCCGGTCTTCTTGACTCTGTCTTGACACCGGGCTCAGGTGGGGAGGAGGAGAGAGTGCGGTAGATGCAGCGCAAGTCTACTATCACTTTAAACTAAATCACGCGCAAGTCACCGTCCCTGCTCCACTTTCCCATGGAGCATACGGTGGACATCGTCGGACTACGACGGTCGAACTGTCGTGTGTGTGTGTGTGTGTGTGTGTGTGTGTGTGTGTGTGTGTGTGTTGCCCCCTAAACGGGCCACGTGGTAGATGCGTTGGACCAACACGGGGGCCACATCAGGGCATGGCATGCGTTATTCGGGTTGCACTCCCATAACAAATGCCGAACATGGAGGTGTGGTGGCACGCCTAGGGGCGGCTAGGACATAGGGGACCCGGCCGCGCCAGCCACCTGCGTCCTCTCCCGCCTCCGGTCTTCTTGACTCTGTCTTGACACCAGGGCTCAGGTGGGGAGGAGGAGAGAGTGCGGTAGATGCAGCGCAAGTCTACTATCACTTTAAAAACTAAATCACGCGCAAGTCACCGTCCCCTGCTCAACTTTCCAATGAGCATACGGTGGACATCGTCGGACTACGACGGTCGAACTGTCGTGTGTGTGTGTGTGTGTGTGTGTGTGTGAGTGAGTGTGTGTGCGTGTATGTGTGTGTTGTGCCCCCTAAACGGGCCACGTGGTAGATGCGTTGGACCAACACGGGGGCCACATCAGGGCATGGCATGCGTTATTCGGGTTGCACTCCCATAACAAATGCCGAACATGGAGGTGTGGTGGCACGCCTAGGGGCGGCTAGGACATAGGGGACCCGGCCGCGCCAGCCACCTGCGTCCTCTCCCGCCTCCGGTCTTCTTGACTCTGTCTTGACACCGGGCTCAGGTGGGGGAGGAGGAGAGAGTGCGGTAGATGCAGCGCAAGTCTACTATCACTTTAAACTAAATCACGCGCAAGTCACCGTCCCTGCTCCACTTTCCCATGGAGCATACGGTGGACATCGTCGGACTACGACGGTCGAACTGTCGTGTGTGTGTCTGTGTGTCGGATGTCTGACGGAGGCTGGTAAACCAGCGCCTGGGATATTAAGGATATTAATGGCGAAGGGAAACTGAAATGATCCTTTCTAGCATATTAGCCGTCATCAGCCAGCCATATCAAACCCGAGGGTGTTGTGGTACGCGAGTGCTAGAAGTTCAATACACTTACCAACTGTGCCACCAGCTTCGCACTGGAATATTAAATATGGGACTTAGGCGCTCACCAAGAATTAACAGGATGCAGTCGATTCCTTGTGTATTGGGTCTCACTCTCGAGCCCTGACAGCAGCCGCACAACGGCGTGGTGCGTCCTTCTGACACTAGCTGTGCCAGCTTTAGGCAGGGCAAAACTAGATTTTGTAGAGTAAGGCGGCATCTAATCTTACCGGATCTACATTTAACGACGGAATAGATACCAAACAACCAGTGGTGGTTCATTAGATTCCCCATCTACCTAACTAACTAATGAACAGTGCTAACGACATTAGACAGTAGACCGGCCAAAATGCTGCAACTTCCGATTTTCAACAGCAGCCAGCTACTGTAACAAAAATAAAGCTATTAATGCGCAGTAGGTCAGAGAATGCACGCTTTTGCATCATACGACTGAACAAATGGCACGAGATTAAGGGCAACTGAAAGCGTATCCAAGCCAACGGAAACATGAACTGTTCTTCGAGAGGATGCGGATGTTTGGATGGACACGGAGTGAAACATTCAGCTTGCCCAGTTCGTGTTGGAGCATTCCTATAGCAGAGGATGCCTCCGAAACCAGGCTTAAATGCCTAGTGTCACGGAGCATTGGATTCACGCGTAGGTGTGGCTTACTCTTCCGCTGACGGGTGATGTAGCCAAAAGACTCCAATTCTAACAATGGATGCTAGTCATTGTCTGTTCAAGTCGATGCAGCTCCAAGAACGGTTAAACAGATAAAAACAAGTTGAAAGCTGCAAATAGATGTGCGAACATTATTTGAGGTGCAGAGGTCATACCTGACGTTCTAGGCGACGACCCATGCCAGACAAATGAGAAGAAACGCAACTGTAAACAAAATGAATTTTATTGGCTGTGAAGATGACAACAGGTTAAAACGGGTGCAAGAAGCCTGAAAGTTTGCAAACTGCGCAGTCACTCTCCACCTCAACTTGCCTGTACTGTA
>WEDG01001286.1:100000-203736 GCA_017591395.1 Schistocephalus solidus
TTCCAGGGGAAAATCCTCCGGAGCAGGCGCCTTTTCAGATGAAGTTTACAAATATGGCAATCAAAACCCGTGGAAATGCTTACCTTGCTGTTCCAGGAGAGGTATCGACAAGGACACCCCTAATGATGCTACTATTGTGCATGTCTGCAAGCGCAAGGGAACTGACAACTCCGTAATGGACACCGAGGTTCACATCGCTGGCAAAATTAATTGCTCCTGTCCTGCTCGATCGACTGAATACGCATCTGGGAGGGACTTCATTCAGAGACGGGCAGTAGATCCCGAAAATATTGCAAAACCAAAGCAGCCCGCCACCTGCAGGAGACATGCCAAGAAACTAGGACCTACCTCTACACCACCTTCGTGGCCCTGATAAAGTCCTTTGACAAAAAGGATCACAATCTAATTTGGCAAATCGCGCTGAATTTCAAGTGCTCGGAGTAATACACACAAATGGTAAGACAACTTCACTACAGGATGATGGCGCGGCGTATCTGAAGCATTCGTTGTTACTAACAGAGTGAAGCACGCTGCGTACTCGCTTTCACCTTTTCTAGATTCATGTTATTTGCTGCGCTGACAGAAGCATACCATAATGAGCGACCCCGGGTCGACATCGACTACCGAACTCATGTGGAACTACTGATCATCCGTCGCACCACAGAGTCTTTAAGGGACATCCTAGCGTCTAGGACCTTTTGTTTGCAGATGACTGTTAACTAAACTCCAAAATGGAAAAGGACATGCAACAGAGTGTAGATCATTTCGCCTCCGGTTGTTTCAGGTTCGAACTAACAAGCAGCACATTGAATTAGTAGGTAGGGATCTCCGACACGAAGATGCTGGGTAGAACCGTCGGCCCCAGTATCCATGAAATGCCGAGACAGATCCAATTTCGATCGAGCGACCATATTGATAGGATAGGGGACTAACAGCTGCTCAAGAGGATGACGTCATTGTTACGGGTGCTCGCAACCAAGGCAACTGGAAGCGTCGCCGCAAGGACGCCTCGAAGACCTCCATAAAGCATCTGTGAATAAACTCGAGACCTAGGAGAACCTCGCTCATGATCGGCAGGCGTTGTGAAATGTTGTAAGGACTGAAACAGCCGTTTTAGAAACCGACAGAATTGTCATTGCTAAAGAAAAGGCAGAGGATCGCACATCTCAATTGTTGCTTACGCACGCACCTAACCCCGGCCCTGATGTGTATACTAGCAACGTAGGTTGCGGGCACGGAGCAGCCTTATTGGACACTCACTGACCCAGTGAAATTTTAACGCGACCAACCCGCCTCCCATTTCATAACACACCACCAGTAACCCAGTGATGCCATTCCTACCATTCCGCAACAAATCACCACTACAGCCACCTGCTCCCGTAATATGAAATAAATACAAATATATTCCCATTGCGGTTGCACAGTTCAATCGTTTCACGTGCAGAGCCAACACACTAACAGCGGCGAGCCAATGGATTCGCTCTAGTTTAGCATCTTCACGCACGGCTCACTTGCCACATTGCCCCCAGGACATGCACACACTGCACTCGGATTTTCGGCACCAGGTGCATAAACGATAGCAGGATTCACCACAAGCTCACATCACAGCCAACCAATATTGAACGCGAGAAAAGTCATCTACCGGCAGTTCGACCGTCGTATACGACGAGCTTCACCGTGTGCCCCCGAGCAGGCTGGTGCAGGAACGGTGACCTGTGCGTGAAGTAAATTATAGGGAGAGTTGAGTTTTACTGCCCCTACCGCACCCTCTGCCCCTTCATACCTGGCCCGGATGTCATAATGAAGTCAGGAGCACCAGAGGCGGGAGAGATCACATGTGGCTTGTGTGACCGGAGTCGCCCCTAGATGTGCCACCAGACCTAGCTTGCATCTCACGGAGCGGGAGTGCCATAGAGGCCACATTAAAAAGGAGGTCTTGCAGCCTGACTCCACACAGGCACACACTAGACTGACTGCACGATCCGTGTTATCCCTTCAGCTCGCAACATTCTAAGCCATGACTATTAATGCCCGGTAATAGTTTCAAGCACGCCACGTTGTTTAGAATGAGGGACCTGCGCTGAGTCGTCGAACTCACCCTCTATTCCTATGCGCAGGCACCAGCCACTGTACGAGCCGGTCAATTGGCTGGTGCGGGTAACGGGCGCAGCAACTATCATACTAATCACCTAGTCTGCGCGGGCCAAATGCAGGACCTGGCCCCAGACACAAGCATCAGTAATTCACACGAAAGGGGCTGAGCGGTTCCCATCTCACACGTGGGAGTGCCAGAGGCACGCAAAGAAGGAACCTTTGCAAACTGACTCTCGGACCGCCAGTCGGTCACTCCACACAAATGCACATTGAGCTGACTGCGAGGTCTGGGTGCAATTGCCAGATTGTAACCTGTCAAGCCACGGCACTTAACGCACCGTGGATCGGACAAACATGCAGTAGAGGAACCACGTGGAAAAAAACCGACTAACACGCTTTTCTCTTATGTGAGGAGTATCGTTATCAGACATGCGCTGCGTGATGTTGGGCGTGGTCGTGTGTGCTATAGGTGCTGATAAACAGAACAGCAGTGGGGTGCTGGAGCCGGTGGTGTGTAACTGCGAGTTTTTACGGAGACGCAGCTGGCTTTATAGGTTCCTGTCGTAAATGAATGTGCGTGGACAGTGTGGAGGGTTGAGGTGGGTGCAGTGGGTGTATGATGGTCTGCCTGGCACAGGTTCGCCATCAGCCTCAAAAGCACAAGTAGCGTCGCGTCTACCACCAGATCGGTAGTTACATCACAATCCGGTTATCAATGCCAGCCTACACAGGAATAAACCAATGGCTTTGTCAAATAATTGCGAACCCATTACAATGAAGCCGGCAAACCTATGCCAGTAGCTACAGCATGCACCCATATTTCCCGTCTCTACGGTCAGCACTTTCCACGCACAGTCACTCAACGCATGCGCGTACTATGCCACATGAGTCTCCATGAAAACCTGAGGAAGCACACCGTGGGCTACACTAAAACACCGTTGTTTTCTTCATGTGGGAATTGTAGACAGGCTGTCAGCTCTGCCAGCCACTGCGCTCAATTAAATTGCCAACTGACGGAGAGCCTCGGCTAGTCTAGAGGTGCGTGAGAGAGGTAAGAGGGGGTAAGATGGACACAAAGGAATGCGTTCAATGAAATGTCCGTGCATACCATCCTATAATAAATCTGATGAGCTTGAAGCTAGAACGATGTGTTTTGGCTTGGAAAGCCGTCAAAAGACAGGATAAAGCGTTCCTCCTTGGAGAAAGTTTTCGTTCATTAGGAATAATTCGCTAATGGTAACTTCATAATAAACCTTTCTTGACACTATTATTTTGGACTCCAGCCACCCCCAGGAAAGTCAGATACAAACTGTGAGGACCATGTTGTGTGCGGGACGCGGAAGTGCGCTGTTTAGCTTCGTTAGCCACATTGCCCGCGTGCACCCACGGTAGTCTTCGCATTGTATTACCATGCTAATAATGTAAACAATTGAGGAAAGTGGGCGTAGATGCTGTGAACTGATCCGTGCGCTCATTCTGTGAAGCATGAAGTTGAAAATGTTGGTTGAGATGATTGAACTGTATCCGCGCTTCGCTGAAGGGTCTTCAAATATGCTCTGAACTTATGGCACATCGTGACAGTTTTAAAGAACATTTTTGTTTTTTATAGTAGGCAGATAGGCGCTGAAACAGGACTGAATCGTGCTGAATTTCTTCTCTCGCCAACGCACCAGCAGCCTGTCCGGAGTAAGTGGACAAGCAATGAGAATTAATGCATGAACTGTCCCTGAAGCGAAATTACTGGCTAATGCTCGCCACGAACTGGCTTGAAGCTCACAGAAGTAAGACATACCTAAAGACTACATTGGACGGGGACCACTGCAGTTTGGCCATTATTCCAAAGGAGGACCGACTGTCCAGTCCTCTCGTTAGTTTTCATTGCATGACTCTAGAGTGGCATGTTAAGCTCAAGTGCGTCATGATTCTTGCAGTGAGAAATGAGTTGAATTCCTACGAGGGATCACCGCAGTTTATCTACATATAGAGGCCACATACATACATACGTGGGTGAGAAAACATATGAACAAGTTGTTCGGCCATTGGATACACTGAAAGCACGCGGTTTCGGATTTGATTCGTTAATTATATCAAATCAGGGACTATAACTCTGTAAGTCCTATTAAAGGTCACGTCAAAATACTCTCGTAGCATGAGAAAATGTAGGATTTTAATTTACATTTGGCGGTCAGCTGGTCGTTTGATCGAATGCTCCTTGTCATTTGACTGCTTGCCCGCGTGTGCATTAATTAGGCCTTCGGTCGCATGCTCACAAATCGTCCGCTGAACACAGCACCAAAGAAGTGCTGCTAGTTTGCTGGAATAATTACTGCTGTAGCCTTCTGAGCTGCATGTATTTTGCCAGCCATAATAAAGCTCTCCTATCTGCTCTGGCCCAGTGCCCTCTGGTTTGGGAATCTTCTCGCACCTCCTCATACCCTCACAATTCTTTCAAAACTTAGACTTGCAACCTATATCTGACCATGAATATATGATCATCTCGGAAGAACGATAAAAGTATAGCTGTTGTCTATTCAGTTTTAAGAGCACCACATACAATGGCTAAATATATTCCAACTTGTGTACCGCTTACGATATTTAAGTGAAAAAAGTCGATTCGACTTGCGGTTCACCCTCCTTCGCTTGTGAGTGCACCGCGATTTTCAACCGGTTGTCATAACATTTCGCAAGCATCTCTTAAGTACCCACGATTTCTTAAAAACCTTGTCTTTTCGGATTCAAAATCTCTCCCCGCTCATAGTGAACCCCCCACCTTAGGAGGCTATTCAAGAAGGCAAGAGTGAAGTCTTGTCGAACCAATGGCAGCCCTCAGGAAGTAATTAGAGATAATTGTGTTACACACTAGTGCCGCGACTAATCTAGACGACTCTAGCCTAGACAGACTCGCAATTCATAGCAGTTCATGCAAGCCTGGATTCCATGCGTGCTTGCAGTGGCGTTTGGAGTCGTTTAGAGTACGCACGCCTACTCCGGGAGGACGTGAATCTAAAAATGTGCCAAGGGTTATATGAGTTGGTGTGCAGCTATGACCTGGGTGTTTCAAATCTAGAGTTATCAACTTGGAAACTGTTCTCTTGGAAAGATAGTCCGCGACTTTCGGCATCCTGCATGCCAGGCTGAGTCTGGTTCCGAGTTAGCCATTACGGCAGACACGGAATCTTAGCGTCCGGAATATATAAACATGCCTTAATGCCTTCATGCCGGATGACACCTCCGATCTTCTTGACTATGTCTTGACATGGGGCACAGGTGGGTAAGAAATGAGAGAGTGTGGAAGATGCCGTGCAAGTCTACTATTACTTAAAACTAATTCACGCGCAAGTCACCATATCTGCAGCAACGATCTGTGGAGTAGAAGGTGGACATCGTCAGACTACAACATTTGAACCGACGTGATAGGTTAAAACATTCTTATATCTGGCACGTGGATGGCCCAACGTGAGCACCAAACGGTCCCACATTTTGCCGTCGTCCGCGCCGTCCTCGCCCACCTCGTTCTCGCTAATATTTGAGAGTCCCAACATTCTGATGTCTCGACTGCCTCTTTTCAAGCAGGATCCCTGTGACTGATGCAGTACAGGCAAGTTGAGGTGGAGAGTGACTGCGCAGTTTGCAAACTTTCAGGCTTCTTGCACCCGTTTTAACCTGTTGTCATCTTCACAGCCAATAAAATTCATTTTGTTAAAGTTTAAATTTCTTCTCATTTGGCCGGCATGGGTCGTCACCTAGAACGTCAGGTAGGACCTCCGCACCTCAAATAATGTTCGCACATCTATTTGCAGCTTTCAACTTGTTTTTATCTGTTTTAACCGTTCTTGGAGCTGCATCGACTTGAACAGACAATGACTAGCATCCATTGTTAGAATTGGAGTCTTTTGGCTACATCACCCGTCAGCGGAAGAGTAAGCCACACCTACGCGTGAATCCAATGCTCCGTGACACTAGGCATTTAAGCCTGGTTTCGGAGGCATCCTCTGCTATAGAAATGCTCCAACACGAACTGGGCAAGCTGAATGTTTCACTCCGTGTCCATCCAAACATCCGCATCCTCTCGAAGAACAGTTCATGTTTCCGTTGGCTTGGATACGCTTTCAGTTGCCCTTAATCTCGTGCCGTTTGTTCAGTCGTATGATGCAAAAGCGTGCATTCTCTGACCTACTGCGCATTAATAGCTCTATTTTTGTTGCAGTAGCTGGCTGCTGTCGCAAATCGGACGTTGCAGCATTTTGGCCGGTCTCCTGTCTAATGTTGTTAGCACTGTTCATCAGTTAGTTAGGTAGATGGGGAATCTAAGGAACCACCACTGGTTGTTTGGTATCTATTCCGTCGTTAATTGTAGATCCGGTAAGATTAGATGCCGCCTTACTCTACAAAATCTAGTTTTGCCCTGGCTAAAGCTGGCACAGCTAGTGTCAGAAGGACGCACCGCGCCGTTGTGCGGCTGCTGTCAGGGCTCGAGAGTGAGACCCAATACACAGGGGATCGACTGCATCCTGTTAATTCTTGCTGAGCGCCTACGTCCCATATTTAATATTCCAGTGCGAAGCTGGTGGCACAGTTGGTAAGTGTATTGAACTTCTACCCACTCGCGTACCGCAACACCCTCGGGTTTGATATGGCTGGCTGATGACGGCTAATATGCTAGAAATGATCATTTCAGTTTCCCTTCGCCATTAATATCCTTAATATCCAAGGCGCTGGTTTACCAGCCTCCGTCAGACATCCGACACACAGACACACACACGACAGTTCGACCGTCGTAGTCCGACGATGTCCAGCGTATAATCCATGGGAAAGTGGAGCAGGGACAGTGACTTGCGCGTGATTTAGTTTAAAGTGATAGTAGACTTGCGCTGCAGCTACCGCACTCTCTCCTCCTCCCCCACCTGAGCCCGGTGTTAAGACAGAGTCTAGAAGACCGCAGGCGGGAGAGGACGCAGGTGGCTGGCGCGGCTGGGTCCCCTAAGTCCTAGCCGCCCCTAGGTGTGCCACCACACCTGGCTCAGATCCCACAGAGTGAGTGTGCCATAAAGGCCACATTATGAAGGACCCATTTGCAGCCTGACTCTCAGTCCGCCAGTCAGCCACTCCACACAAAACACCCATTGGGCTGACCACGCGGTCCGAGTTATCCCGTTAGTTGGCAACCTTCCAAGCCACGGCTTTTAGCGCACCGTGATAGTTTCAAGCGCGTCAGATTGTTTATAGTGAGGAACATGCGGTGAGCTGTCGACCTCACTCTCTCCCCCTTCCCCACAGTCAAACCGCTGTCCGAGCCGGTCAGTTGCCTGATGTGGAAGTGGGCGCAGCTGCTGGTGACCTCGTCTACGTGTACCACGTACACGACCTGGCCCCCAAACACAAGCACCAGGATCTCACACAACAGGGTTGAACGGCTTGCATCTCACATGTGTGAGATAGCCAGAAGTCACGTTACGAAGGAGCCATCGCAGCCTGACTCTCAGACCACCAGTCAGCCACTACACACAACACACATTGGACTAACTGCAAGGTCTGAGTGTAATTGTCAGTTGGCAACCTTCCGACCGCGGCACTCAACGTTACCGCACTCTCTTCTCCTCCCCCATCTGAGCCCGGTCTCATGACACAGTCAAGAAGACCGGAGATGGGAGAGGGCACAGGTGGCCGGCACGGCCGGAGCCGCCCCTGGGCGTGCCACCACACCTGGCTCGTATCCCACAGAGTGGGGGTGCCATAAAGGCCACATTAAGAAGGAGCCATTGCAGCCGGACTCTCAGTCCGCCAATCAGCCACTCCACACAAAACACACATTGGGCTGACTACGCGGTCCGTGTTATCCCGTCAGTTGGCAACCTTCCAAGCCACGGCTTTTAGCGCACCGTGATAGTTACAAGCACGTCAGCTTGTTTATAGTGAGGAAAATGCGCTGAGCTCTCGACCTCACTTTCTCCCCACTCCCAAAATCAGACCACTGTCCGAGCCGGTCAGTTGCCTGATGTGGGAGTGGGCGCATTGGCTGACAGATCGGCGTACCCGTCTTCGCGCGCCACAGCACTGACCTGGCCCCCATAACGCACACACCAGGATTCACTAACTCAGGGAATATGGAGGAGCCATCGCCGTCTGACTCCCCAGTCCACTGGTCAGCCACTCGACACACACAGCACATACACTGAGCCGACGGCGTGGTCGGTGGAAGCGCCAGATTGGCAGATCTTCCCAGCCACGGTTTCTAGGAAACCGTGATATACTCTGGGTAAAATGGTGATTGTGAGGGTGTTGTCGATGTATTGGTGTAGGTAGTGTGCGCTGATAGTTTAGCCTCCGGTGGTTTACCGGAGGTTGTCAGGAGGCGCATGTGTCCGGAATAGGCCCATGCGGTGTGTAAATGTGCGGGAGCAGTGAGGGCAGTGAAGGCGGGCGCGTCGACTGTATGTTGGAGCCCCAGGCACTGGTTCACAAGCCTCCGTGCCATGGATTCGCAGTTGACCGACCAGGCCGATGCGTGAGTTGAAGTTGCGTGCGCAGTGGGGGCAGGAGAAATCGGTAGAGGCTGGTGGGAGTGTCATTCATTGTAGTGGGGGTGACAGGGGCGCTAAGAATGGCAGGAGCGGAGGGTGTGAATGGTGTATCGGTTTTGTCGACATTGTGGTTAATTCCGCTGTCATGGATGCACATGTGACCGAATAGGCCCATGCGAGGAGTGAATGCGCGAGGACAGTGAGGGCAGTGGAGGCGACGATCTCTTCTGTGTGATGGTGCTCCAGGCACTGGCTCACCGGTCTCTGTACGATGTATTCGCAAGTGACCGACCAGGCCGATGCGTGAGGTGAATGTGCGGTAGCATTGAGTACAGCTTAGGAGAGATTCCCCATCGCTGATGGTGGTGGTGGTGGTGGTAGCGAAGGCGAAGGTGGTGGTGGTTGTGGTGGTGGGCGTAGCAGGCGATGAGTAGATGGATGTGGTCTTTATGATGGTGGGAGTAATGGGTCATGGATTTGTTTTAGTGGGAGAACGACCCGAGTTAGTCTGGGCCGCCTACGGGGTTGCTGTCGCCCCCACCGTAGGACTTTTTGAGAGGGCGAGAGGTGGGAAGTTCGGGAGTCAGACATACCGGGTATGGAGGCACACACAACACCGGAGACCCTCACCTGGTTTAGCCCGCCGGTCGTGACGGTTTCCCGGGGTGCGGCCGCTGGGAAGAACCCAACTTCGAGGAGCCACAGGTGAGAGTTGGGTACCAGTTAGAGGCGGCCACGGGAGCATTCACCACATGTACGAGAAAAATGGAGCGACCAAATGCAAGCTGTGTGGTGCTGCCCCTAACTAGTACCCCTACACCCCATTTATATATGTATTTGTGTGTGTGTGTGTGTCTGTGTGTCGGATGTCTGACGGAGGCTGGCAAACCAGCGCCTGGGGCTCCAACATACAGTCGACGTGCCCACCTCCACTGCCCTTACTGTCATCGTGCATTCACACACCACATGGGCCTTTTCGGACACATGCACATTCACAAAAACCTGCGGTAAACCACCGGAGGCTAAGCTACATCAGCACACACTATCTACACCAATACATCGAAAACACCCTCACAATCACCATGTTCCTGAGTATATCATGGTTTCCTAGAAACCGTGGCTAAGAAGTCTGCCAATCTGACGCTTACACCAGACAACGCCGTAGGCTCAGTGTATGTGCTGTTTGTGTCTGGTGGCTGACCAGCGGACTAAGAGTCAGACGGCGATGGCTGCTTCATATCCTCTGAGTTAGTGAATCCTGGTTTGTGCGTTATGGAGGCCCGGTCGTGCTGTAGCGCACGAAGACGGGTACGCCGACCCGTCAGCCAATGCGCCCACTCCCCATCAGACAATTGACTGGCTCGGATGGCGGTCTGATTGTGGTGGTAGGGGAGAGAGTGAGGTCAACAACTCAGCGCAGTTTCCTCACTATAAACAATCTGACGCGCTTTAAAATATCACGGTGCGCTAAAAGCCGTGGCTTGGAAGGTTGCCAACTGACGGGATAACTCGGACCGCATGGTCAGCCCAATGTGTGTTTTGTGTGTAGTGGCATACTGGAAGACTGAGAGTCAGGCTGCAACGGCTCCTTCTGAATGCAGCCTTTATGGCACTCCCATTCCGTGGGATCCGAGCCAGGTGTGATGGTACACCAGGGGCGGCTCCGGCCACGCTAGCCATCTGCGTCCTCTCCCGCCTCCGGTCTTTTTGACTCTGTCATGACACCTGGTTCAGGTGGGGGAGGAGGAGAGAGTGCGGTAGCTGCAGCGCAAGGCTAATATAACTTTTACCTAATTCACGTGCAAGTCACCGTCCCTGCACCACCCTTCCGTGGAGCATACGGTGGACATCGTCGAAATCGACGGTCGAACTATCGGGTGTGTCTGATGGAGTACCCGAATGCGGAAATTAGGATTTTGCAGAGGTGCCGGAACTTAACCCCGTATGCATACATGAACATGGTTTCCAAACCCTTATTCACCACTCAAAAACCCATAACTCACTCACATAAATTCCACCAGATAATGACAAAATGACGTTTCCGAACGTTTGTAATCGTACATACAGATGCCTGTGCAGATATCCCCTGAGTCAACACACCCCATTTGATCGACATTCTGTCGGACTCTTATTTGCCACCGCAAAAGGAGAGGAAGGAGAAACTGAAATCAACGAGCTTGAGTTAAATTGTTAGTTTTCCTACTAAAGGAAATTTTAAACGTGATTAACCCTTCATAAGTAGTTAATATTCATGACTTTAACCATTGCCACCTGACGGGACCACTCGATTTCTCTTAGGATAAAGATTTGACAATGCTGTATCTTTTCAATGTACCAATACGGTAACGCTCTTTTGTACGAGATTTTACACCCTTTTCCTTTCATACCGATTACTGCGAAGGAGGCACGAGCACGCATGCATGACACACGTGGATGTGACATTAGTCTCGCCAATGACTTTGCCTAGGCCACACTTCACACATCTCAGCTCTTTTGCAACGGAAACGAGATGGGAGTAGAAAATTATGGTAGATTTAATGGAGATCATCCTTACTATAATAAAATGCATGCACAAGAGGCCATGGCATCTTCCGAGCAGTGCTTACTTTCTGTGATTTTGTTCAACATATTCCATTCAGTACGACATTTTCCAATAATATTGTGACATTGTTAAATGACAGTCCTCGTGAGTCGGACAGTTGTTTTAAATCTACTGCAACGTCTAATATCCTTTTCTTAAACTTTCTACGAATGAAAATTTGCTTACCGTGACTGTTTTTCGCACAAATTTTGAGTCTCTGGGGAACGGTCATAATTACTCCGGGTACAACAGGTGGCCTTGAGCCCAATGTTAGGAGATGAAGTTAAGGTTGCTTTTTGAGTGGGAGATGACAACATGGCCGCACTTGATCATTTCTTTTTGGTATTAATACAAAAATTGTTTCCGGTAGACATATAGGCGTCTGAAAAATCAGGTCACAGCAAAAAGCGTATGGCAGTGTGGTTTCTGTCCCGAGCCAATTTCTCTTAGGGGCTGTGGATTAAGGTTTGGTCCTAGAGGTAAGGGGCGGGGAGGTATCAAATATGACTGCCCTGAATGGGCTACTGAGCCGTCCCAGATGGCTACCGCATCAACAATCATTCACAACTTGTGCAGTTATGACGTGATCCAAATCATCGCCGGTCGTTTATGCAATTGCTATGGGCACAGCTATTAAGTCACTTTAAGTCACTTTATTGAGGGAAGTAGGCTTTTCGCCCTTGAGCTCCGTATTCTCATGCAACAATGTCAATAGTACAAACGTTTACAGTGATAAATCTGACGAATGAAACTGTAGGGTCATCGATATGTGTGGGCCAGGCGCAAGCTGCCACTGCTTACACAATCTTCATTATATTTACAATAGTTTCTCAGAAAATGAGTATCTAGTTTGAATTTAAATATGTCAAGAGTTTCGGAAAGGACAACATCGTCAGGGATTCCGTTCCATGCTCCAATGACCCTCTGCAAAAAGGCGTTCCGACGGACTACCATTTGGACAAACTTCATCTGCAGTTTAAAGGGCTGACCCCGCAGAGAACATATGCCAGATATCAACAACCCGAACATTTTTCCGCTTTTAAGAAACAGCGAAATCGGTGTTGCAATCTTCTGAGAAAAGAAAGATCAGCCTTTGAGTCAGAAATGGTTAAGGACATACCAAGAAATTTTAAAAGGTTTTATGCTTACATTAATAAGGCAAAACGAAATCGCGACTGCATTCCTTGTCTTAAAGACAATCAGGGAAACAGGTTAACTGATAACTCTGATAAGACCTGCCTCTTATCCAATTTCTTTATATCCGTGTATACCGAGGAACCATTTTTTTGACGAGGATGAATACTAAAGTACTGCCACATCTACAAACAAAATATGCACGGTGTCGTTCCCAATGGACACAGTAAGAAAAACTCTGAAACAGCTACAGCCCACTAAATCACCTGGCCCAGATGGTATATCCGCAAAAGTTCTCAATGAACTCACAGAACAGCTGGCCTCTCCGCTCTCCAAGATATTTGAAAGTTCGATGGAGGCGGGGGCTCTGCCTACCGAGTGGAAGATAGCCAACATAACCCCCATCTATAAAGGAGGAGAGAGGACATCACCAAACAGTTTCCGACCAGTCAGCCTCACAAGTATCTGTTGCAAAATGATGGAGAAGATAATCAAAACGGAACTTATGAGGCATCTTGAAGAGAATAACTTGCTTAGTTCATATCAACATGGATTTCGAAGTGGTCGATCCTGCCTCACAAACTTGCTCACATCCATGGAAAGTTGGACAAAAATCATTAGAAATGGGTTTGTCAGTCGATGCGGTCTACATTGACTTTAGCAAAGCCTTTGACAGGGTTCCACACAAACGTCTGATCTTTAAGCTCCGTCAAATGGGTGTGACTGGCAACCTACTCAAATGGTTGGCCGACTTTCTCACAGACAGGCGCCAGCGTGTTTGTATCGGAGACGCCAAGTCTCACTGGGAAACCGTTCACAGTGGAGTTCCGCAGGGCAGCGTTCTGGGTCCCATTTTGTTTCTGATATACGTAAACGACTGCCTGGATTGTCTGACATGCGAGAAGGTAATGTTCGCTGACGATTTGAAGTTATGGAACTCGATTGAAAAACCGGAGGATGCGCGAAAATTACAACAAAACTTAGATCGCTTGCAAACATGGTGTGATGAGTGGCTGCTGAACCTTAATCTTAACAAATGCCAAATAATCCGACTGCGGTCTAGTTCCAGAAGGCTGATTAGGTTTGAATACCAGTACTCCATCAGTGGTCACCAACTCCAGGAGGTAAACATTCTAAAGGACTTGGGTATATGGATAACACCAACTCTCAAACCATCGTCGCACTGTGCGAATATCGCAAAAGAAAGCTATGTGTATCTTAGGCGCAATCAGGAGGTCCTTCGTTAATTTTTGACGGAGAGCTTTTTTTGGGCGCGTGTTTGGAACATTTATCCGGCCGGTGTTGGAATATTGCGTTCAGGCGTGGCGCCCTTGGACGAAACATGACTACGCTCTGCTGGAGAAAGTTCAACGGAGGGCAACGAAACTAGTCAGCGGATTGGAATGCCTACCCTATGAGGGCCGCCTAGAAAGACTTAAAATTTTTCCTCTCTTATAGGCAATACAAAGGGGATATGATCTTAGTCTTCAAACTGGTCAGAGGAGTTGATTGTGCTCTTCAGATGGCCAACTTTTTTTGAATTGGCAAACATGACAAGTCTCCGAGGTCACCAATACAAACTGAAAAAGAAATCACGCCAAACTTGAAGTGCGGGCCAACTTCTTTTTCCCAACGGGTGATTGACGAATGGAACAAACTGCCAGCCTCAGTTGTTCAGGCTGAAAGCGTTGAAATGTTTAAAAAGAAGACTTGATGCATTTTTTTACTTGATGAACATATATTAAGTCGACAGCAATGATTGATATACTAAAACGACTATCGCCATGTAACATTTGCTTGTTTTGCTGGTGTCTATCTGTAAATAGGGTTTTCAAAGGCTCTGCCTATCTCCCTTATATATACTGAATTATACTGAATTATACTCGTCCCGGCCAATTCGAAGAAGTCAGCGAATTCTAGGGCACACTCTGGCCTCTGACAATCCGGTAGGTTTGGATGAGGTCACCGCGTAGTTGCCTGTAATTTAGAGGAAACAAATCAAGTTCAACCAGTCTGGCTTCGTAAGGCAGATGACTAAGATTCTTGACCATCTTCGTAGCCCTCGCCTGCACTCGTTCCAGCTGTAGATAATCCTTCTTAAACCATGGACGCCAGGCCTGGACGGCATATTCCAAGTGAGATCGAGCAAATACTCCGTAGGTTTTTCGGAAGAGTTCCTTATCAATCTGCACAAATCCACGTCTGAGCGCAAATAAGACCTTTGTAGCGCGTTTAGCTGCCTTTAAACACTGTGAAGATGGTTTAAGTGAGGAGTTTATTAGAACACCGAGGTCCTTCTGTTCCTCAACAATTGAAAGGGGCTGCCCATTGAGAATGTATTGGTAGGTATCATCCTTCTCACTGGTCCTTCTGGTACGCAGTCTTAGGACCACACACTTCCCAACGTTAAAATTTAAGAGCCAACGAGCAGACCAGCTGCTAAGACGGTTGAGATCCTCTTGAAGTGCGTGCCTATCGAAATCAGATCTGATGACCCTCCAAAATTTAACATCATCTGCAAACATGATGGCGCTGCAATCCAGGTCGTCGAAACAGTCGTTGATGTACACTAAGAAGAGTAACGGCCCTAATACCGAGCCTTGGGGACACCACTTAGAACCGGAGTAGGTGTTGACTTCGAGGTATCGACGCACACAGTTTGCAATCTACCTGTAAGAAAGTCTGCGATCCATGTCAGCAGCATTCCTCTTATGCCAATTTCAGAAAATTTGTAGATGAGACGTTTGTGTGGGACACTGTCAAACGCCTTCTTGAAATCAGTGTATATGACGTCAAACCTACCATTTTCGTCCAGTGCACGAGTCCACTGCTCTGTGGAGAGTAATAAACTAGAAAAACAGGAGCAATTCTGTCTGAAGCCATGCTGGAGATCTGAGAGTAATTGTTTTTCCTCAAGGAACTTCATGGTTGCCTTCTTGATTATTGATTCAATCATTTTACAGCAAATGGAGGTTAGGCTGACAGGCCGATAATTGTTGACATTAGATCGAGCACCACTCTTGTATATGGGGTATATATTTGCTGCCTTCCATTCGGATGGCAGTTTCCTGATTCAAATGACGAAGTAAATATATGCGCTAGTGGTTTGGACAGTTCGCTGGCCAGTTCTTTCAATAACTTGGCCGGTATATCGTCCGGACCAGATGACTTCGCTTCTTTCAGATTTCGCAGTTCTCGTTTCACGAGAGGTTCCTGGAAGAGTATATATTCAAGCACTGGACCGGCGTCTATAACAGCACTGTTGACGTGGTCAAGCTGAAGTTCCGGTTTTCTAGTGAAAACCGAGGCAAAAAACCGACCTAAGTACTTGGCTTTGTCGCAATTTTCAACGACTTTAACACCATTCCCATCCATGAGTACTGCTACTGGGTCCTTGCTTTTTAGTCGAATATTGATATTATGGAATAAAATTTTTGGTTTATATTCAGCCTGTTGAATAATTCTTGATTCATAGTTCTTCCTTGCCTGACGAATCATTTTTTACAGCATTTCTTTGATGACGAAATTCTTTGAGATGCTCTGCTGACCCTGTTTGCCTGAATACCTTCCATTTTTTATTCTTCTTCTTTAGCTGCCTGATAAGTTCTCTTGTTAACCAGGCGGGGTGACTATTCTTTCTTTGCACCTTCACTGGACAAAAGCGTTCAATCAGGTCGAGTGAGACTGTCTTAAATGATCGCCAGTCATCCTCTGGATTCCCTTTAAGCAAACAATCCCATCTCATAGACATCAGTTCTTTCCTCATGGCGTTAAAATCAGCCTTCCATATATTTTGCTTGCATTCCGTTTCATTCTGGCGCTGAGAATAAAGTGAGTAATCCCACATCAGCATACTATGGTCACTCTTACCGAGGGGTGCAATAGAATAGACTTCATCAATGCTAGAGAAGTCCTTCGTAAATACTAGATCAAGGCAATTCCCTCTCTGGTTCTCTTTAAATCTCGTTGGTATGTTAACCTTCTGTACCAGAGGTTTGTCGAGAGTGAGATCCATTAGCTTTTGGCCGAAGGAAGTTGATGCACCATCAATTGTCAGATTTACCCAGTCTACGCTAGGTGCATTGAAATCTCCAGCAATAAGCACCTCCTAGTGACTTGCTACTTCCTTGAGCAAATGGAGGAGGGACTCATCAGCTGCACTTGGAATGTTCGGTGGTCTGTAGATCGTCAAGAATTGTAGGTTCTGTGAACAATCCTTTTTAATCTTTATCCAGAGAAATTCTTATTCAAGGAAGATGAAGTGTGCTCGTTCGACTGCCGAGATTCCTGTCCTAACATATACGGCCACTCCTCCTCCCTTTCTATTTTCTCGGTCTTTTCGAAAAAGTTGGTATCCATCTATCGAAACCTCGCTATCTACGATTTCGGCTTTGAGTCACGTTTCCGTAATGGCAACGACATCGGGGGTTCGGTCTGATCCTAATGCTTTGAGTTCATCTTCTTTCGATAGGAGACTCTGAGCATTGGTATACAAATATCTCAATTTAGACTGGGTTACTCCTCCATATAGACTTCTGCGTATTTCGCGCGATTGAATATTAGAGTCTGTCATTGTTTTCTGAGATGAACTGGTGTCCATCCCCCGACGCTGAGTTCTGATGAGTGGTCGTCATCCGAGTTCTGGAGCGCCTTCTTTTTATTTTTCGAGCTCTGTACAGTTGGGTACATCGTATTTAGTGTCCTCCGTCTCGGCGAGAACCCACCTTGATTATGTACGGGGTCTGCCATAAGAAAGACCTCTTTATCACTTTTATTTCCCCGTCCTTTATTTGGAACCATTTTTCCCCGCTCGGTCCTCCTCTTCATTTCTGCTCTCAGCATCCTAATTTTGTGCCTTTCCTTGGGTTCGTAATCCGTCTGAAAAACATATCCCTATGTGAGCTACGGAGAGCCGTTCTCCGTTCTAGGATGCATGAAGCCTGGACATCATTTTCAAGAAGTATTTTAAGAGTCCTTGGTGATGATAGTTCAGGTGAAACATCTGCTTTCCCTAAACGGAATGCTTCGTGCACTGTAACGCATTCGCCATCTCGAAGAATCGAATATGAGTATTCTCGGAAAAGACTGAGGTCATGTTCTACCCTTTTCTTTGCAATCAGAGAAGTGGACTCAGGAACCCATTTAATAACGAGATTGCGTTTTCGGTCGAAATGTATGTTTGGTGACTTTTACTTCAGATTTGTTGATAGAGCATCAGTATCAGGAAGAGTTATACTCTGGTCGACGATGTTATTTGCGTCAGTCTGAGCAATATTCCTAAGGTTAATGGCAAACTCCTTTTAGGAACTTTGCCAATTTGTCCTGCACTTGCTCCTGTATTACCAACAGAGGATTGCACTTGAGCATCTATCGGTAAGAAAGAGCTTTTTCCGGATTTCAAACCCATTTTTTGTGAAAGCTTCTTGGTCCTTTTCGACTTCGAATTCTTCGTCTTCGGTGCTTCAAATTCGACGAGCTTTTCAACTTCTTCCTTTTTGGTATCATTCAGCAACGATGCCGCATATGTTTGTGTATCCAGCACGTTTCTGCTTCTGTCTAAGCTGGATGACAGTAGTAAGGTGCATGAGCTGGTTTGATCTCCCTTTTGAAGGAAGGAAATGCCTACTGATTTACTGAGCTCTGTAGACGCAATGTCTTTAAGCGCTAAATTAAGTATTCTTGCATACGTTATTTCTTTGGTTGGAATTCTCGTTGCTACAGGTGTTTTTGTTTCGGGTGCACTATGAACCTTCTCTTTTAGATCGGCCATTTCTTGTTTCAAGTTACTTATCTCTTTCTCCATCCATAAGAATTTCTGCAAGAGATTTAAACACCCCATGCACTTTTCGTCCTCGTAGGTGATATTCCTTAGTGTTCCCAGGCTTTTTGCCCGTTTGGCAGGAGGAGAAGTAGTAACAGAATATCTGTCTTTGTCATCTTTTTTGTTTGGATACAATTTTGTTTTCCAAATTGTCGTGAGGACGTAGCGCAGTGGTACGTGCGTCGCCACATGAATCTGCAACCTGGGTTTGAGACCCACGCCGTGAATTTGTTTCCTCCGCACAGATGAGTCCTGAGCGTCTGCGTTTTCCATACCTCTTAGGACTGTATTTGAATGCATTTAATTTGTAAATCCTCTTAAATAACTGGGCTAGGATGCAATAGTATTCAGCAGTCAGACTTCTAATAAGCATGCAACGACTCAGCCTTTGTTGCGACTTCTCCCTCCCTGATTGAAAGCAGATTAGAGCAGCACACCACTGGCGTGAATTTGGAAGCAAGTGAACGTTGAAGCTTGTATTTCTCGTAGGGATAATGTCTTGGACGTGGAAAAATCCTCAGTGATGGAATATTTGGATAGCCGCAGAATCGTTAAGTCCAGAAAGTTGTGGCTGACGTGGAATAAGATGTGTGACACACAAGTTCTTGGGTTTCACGTATAATTGAGTTGCTATTTCATGAAACGTCAAGCAGAATTTAGAAAAAAAAAAGACTTACGTAGCGGGAAAACTGAATGCAGGTGAGGCTTCAATTATTCGGCAATTGCAAAGGTTTTTTAGCCAAAACATACTCCTTCATCAGAGGTAAATTTAAAGTTGTGAGTTGCTACGAACTGAGTACGATAAAGAATCGTTGGGTTAATTTTTTTATATTAAAATACATTTGAATGTATAGCGGCATCTAATTCCATGAGAAAATGCATAATAAATAAGCAGTGAGTTTATAAGGAAAGTACTTTTTGGATGCGGCTCGTTGAAAAGCCGGCATGCTGACCTGACTAACATATTTTTGATAAGGTGGCACGATACTTAATCTTAAAACCTTACTTAAGTAACCTGTTCGAAAACGAAACCACATTTCAAAATTTTTGGTTAATAGTTCATGAGATATCGCACATACTGTAAATTAGAACTGCCATAAAGGCCACATTAGGGAGACACTTCTACCTGACATCCAATCTGGTGGCAACCTCCAGCGACACGTCTTTAGCGCATTGTGTGAGCTTAATGCATGTGCAGAAATGTAGGACCGAATCGGTCTCACTCTCACTTTTCTCCCTATCTTCCACTGGCAGGACAAACTTAAGCATGACAAGATTATATTGCGGCCAGTGGTTGACCTGACATCTATTCTTCTTATACTCGTACCAAAAATGACTGGTTCTTCCCTATAAACGATGTAGACTAGATGCCTAACGTAGTGCATGGGAATGTATACAAAACACATTGATGTACTTTACATTACAAGTCAAAGTGGTTGCCGGGTATTTTAACTACGTGGTACAACTTCGCGGACCACAGATGACAGTTGAATAGCTGGAAGAGGGTTGTTTTGTAATGGCCATGCCCTGCAGCCATTAATTTGAGATGGCCGCAAATACAAGAAGACTTACTCATCTTCATGGGCACCCCGTACAGTCCGTCGCAGTGGGTTTTAAAATAATGTTTAATAAATAATTTTTTGACTTCAGATTACGTAATCGGAGCTACCAGTTGCATCACAGCAGATGTGACGCTCCGGAACTATTGGGCAGTTTTTATAAAATTAGTTCAAAACATTTTAATCTAATGCAGAAGACAGATCTAATTGAACCTAGAATCACCCTTCGTTAGAAAACCTTAAAAACTTTTGGAATGGCTATGAGGTCGGCCTATTGAATAAACGAACGACATATAAGGCTTTCAACAAGCCCATAATTCAAGAAAGAGACGAGGGCATGCACTGCATATATGCCTCCCCTTAGAAGATACAGGGACAGGAAGGCACCTCGTAAAACAGGTGGCCCTGCGCTGAATTCCAGGAAGAGTATTTATTCTTGTTTGTAACCCTAAAACTCACCATAGGCCTGCATTTAGCTCTAGACATACGGGCTCCTTAACAAGACGAGAAATGATCCACAAACTGCTGGTCTTGTTTAATCGATTATGCTTGCGCTAAGTTATTCAAATTTATAAATACAATGTCTGCAGGACACTAATTCAAGATTGTGGTGAATCTGTAGGTTATGAAACATCTCAGCATAAGTTTAGAAACGAATCCCAAATGGATAAACGTTATAGCTCAGTAAAAAGCTTTGATTGTGTATTACGCCAAATGATATAGTATGTACTCCAGATGGACCCTGCCCTGAGTTATATTTGGCTTGCTTGTTGATTTCTTCGTTTCCACCTCCTTCTTCACAGCGCTTTGTCTGGCACTGCGTATCCCAGATCTGCCTTTTATGCATCTAAAAATTTCTACGTTCTGTAACGCACAACGGAATGGAAAGAGTGTTTTTGAACAGGCTGAAATCTTTTTCCTCAGGATTAGAATCGTGTAACAGCAAAGATAGCCGGTGACCGTACTCTCACAATTGCTAAAGAACCTTCCCTCACGGTAACGCTCCCCTTACTCTCCCTCTAGGTCAACACGCTCTACCCGACCCTCGCTGCAGTTAGCTCAACTGCATTTCCCATCGCTTGTTAAGTATACACGACAGTTGAAATTCCTCCTGCCAGATGGCTCATTTCCCTTGATGTAACTCTCCTCCCTTTCGTGTATATTTTACTGTTTCCCTATGTACTTAATTCCTTTTCGCATTTAAAGATATATTATTCTTTTCCTGTTTGCTCATGTCCCTGCAATGACGTGTCTGAGAATGCTCAGATAATTCTAAACCAGTTGTTATTCCAAGTGCTTTACTTGGTTTTGCACTTGACACACCCAGCTATATACCCAACACTTTTTCAGGTTAAGTCAGCTGATCAAGGAGGTGCGCTGGTGGCAAATTTAAGTGCTCATTTAAGAGAGCCTATTGATTTAGACTTCGGTTTCAATATTTCGAAAAAAGTCTATGGTTTTCTTCTAAGGCTCTACAGGCGCTTTGACTTTGAGTCGCACCTATGTGGTTAGAGGCCAATTACTTATTGAGGGCACACTCTAAAAAATCTGAAATGGCAGGATAGAGAAAAAGAACCAAAATTGTAAAATGTAACCGGCTTGAGCCCTTGCCGGAAAATAAATAAATTTTCCCGAACTTAAAACATGGCACTGTGAAGGTCACATGACATTCCAGTGTTTTGGACTTCCTACTATCTGGAGGGAACCCAGTGTTTAGGTGTACTAGATGGCCTCAGGTGCCTGCTGCAGATGGTGACAACTCCGCCCGACCCGAACTCTCAATTATCGCTCTCCAAAGTTAAACTCCACCTGTCGGCCAAAATCAGTAACCACCTCGATCAACCGGCTACACCTAATGAGGGTATGTGATATTAAGTGCGCCCAGACACAAGATAATTTTACTCCGCTTCCCATGCCTCCTCCCTTCTTCCGACTTAAAAGATATCATTTCAAACGATGACGTGAAACCCCGTAGGTGGCCCAGGTTAGCTCGAGTCGTCCTCCACTAAGCAAAAACTTGAAAAATAATGACGTTCTGGAACCATATATAACGGTGACATTGCTCAAAGTTTTGGGAGCAAAATGGCCAGAAAAGTGTCTTTAAAAATGATGGGATCAAGGCATCTTCAAACTGACTGGCGCGCGGTGGAATCAGGGCAATCAAATATAACCAGCCTGTCTAGGTCCTCTGCCCTACCAGACGGGGTTTTAGCGTGACTTCCTACACGAGCAACCCGAAATTTTCGTTCTCTTTTAGGCATTACGATGAGCAGTAGGCAGGAAATAAGAAAAGTGCAAGTCGTTCATGAACTAGCACATAAAAAGGTAAGTATCGTCGCTCTCAACGAGATTGAATTTTCCAAACAGAAGCAGCTAGAGGTTATGAGCGACGGCTACACCTTCTTCTGAAGCAAATGCCAAATGCACAGTTTCGCGGCACCCTGTTGCCTTTTTCACCTGGAAATGCGTTGCATAAAAAAGGTTATGCATGCCACAGGGCATCAATGAGCCTGTGGCTGCCCCTTTGGGAGCCAATTTAGCTACTTTCTACAGCGTCTATGCCCCCTTCCACTATTGTTCAATTCCGACAACGCAATAAAAAGTTCTACAAAACTTTATGCATCTTTCTGAGCCCTGGAACGAAGGCGGATAACCTAATTGTTCTTAGTGATTCGAATTCCCGTGTTGGAAAAGACCCGGTTGCGTAAGATTGAGGGAATAGGCCCCTATGGAAGCAATATTTGTGATGATTATTGCCTCTTGCTTCTAAAAACCTGGGTAGAAGACGAATTCCTCTTTATTTTTATCATCCCCTTATCGGAGTTTAGAGGAAAAAACTTAAATACAACCCCGCTTGCGGCATTGACAGCTGCTGGCCAACTTCCCGGCTATTGGTGACACACACACGACGTGCTTTTGAAAAGGGTGCTCCTAAATGCCGACAGCTGGAAGTATCATCCACTTGTCATCCCCAAAGCAAACCTTTGACTAAAACTCCACAAGAAGCCGCAAGGTACGTGAAAACCAGGTAAGTTAAACATTAATTTGGTGAATTTGTCCGCTAAAAGTTTATATTTCCCCAATAAAATGATCCAGCAAATGAAGAACACGCACCGGATGACCCCCTACCGTGCAGACAGTGGTAAAAACTGCGGAAAATAATTCATTCTAGTGCCTAGATTTAGGAAAATGATGAAGGACTAAGCAATCTGCTCTGGACCGCCGACAAAAACTTGCCATCTTGCGCTCTTATGGCTGGTGTACTAGAGGCCAATGGAGATGAACAACACCCGGATTAATCGAAAAAAGGATCAAGTGCGTGGATATACAAGCCGGAAATACGGACTAAATGGCGATATGCTGAAAGCCTGATGGCCTCCGCAAGAATTAGAAACTCAAACCGTAGACCTGGAAGGACCTCACCCAGGATCAAATGCTGGGTAGGAGGGCAGTAAGGACTGAAGTAAGAACACACGGAGCCGACAAGATCGCTTCTAAAAAAACAACAAAAAAACGGTTAGTGAGTTTCGAGTGCCTCCTACACACCCCACTGTTGTCCAACATCTTCAATGACTTCCACGGATCTTTTTGCACGAATATGTCTCATTGGATGGCATCGAACGCAATACAATAACAATTACACGATTCCAGGCCTTGTCTTCGCAAACACTGCCATTGCCATCCCCTACCACAACCTTCACGATATCTACAACGATAACTTCTTCTAACAGTACGCAAACCGTTTGGCGCTCTGATCCCACCGCTGACGCTGCCCATTATCATATCCATCATCATATCTGCAACCCATGTGACGACAGTGACAATGAATGTTGGCCATACCACTTCTACCATGGGTGAGAACAGTCAATGCCCCATAAGAAACCACTCGCACCGCCAGAAATGCGGACTCGATCACAGTCGGTCTTTGTTGCAATCGCACCTGCACGCCTCGCATCCGTTAAGTCGGTCACCGGGGAACTGATCACACTAAGACTGGAGAATTAATGCCAGAACAACCAACACACAACTTCCCTCTGGCCTCACCTGCCGGCACTGATCACACAAATTCTGTCACCATGTAGGTTTACATGACCGTATGCGCCATTGGGAAACTCTAAAATAAAACACCTTAGATCAAACCCAATTACCACGCATATTTCCACCAGCCCATACATCACACACGAACCCTTCCAACATCATCCAACACAGACACTAAAAATAGATGCCTTGAATGATGCCCATGCTTGTGTGAACTGAGCCATTTACCCGTTTCAACTGCAAAACCAGCGTATTTTATGGTGGCTAGTTGTGATAGGCTCGCGTATACGGACTGTCTAGCTTTGTAAGCCAATTGAGCTCAATCCCAGCAATAACTGGCCGACAAACTCGGAAACAGAGTGATGCAATGAAAGTCATGTGAGAATTAAATGAACTCTGAGGATTCAATACGCATGGTAAGTCAGCGAACTCACCGCTTTGATAAATATGCTGTAATTGATTCCTTCTTGGCGCGCTAAACATCTTGGCTTGAAAGGTTGCTAGCTGACGGTAGAAATCACACCACATAGTTGGTCCTGGGTATGTTTGTATAGAGTGGTTTACTAGTAAACTCTAAGTCAGGCTCAGTGGTTTATTCTTAACATGGCCTCTATGGCAATCTCACACAATCGAGATCGCAGCCACTTACCTCTACTTTGTGAAAAAATCTAATGTTTTGTGCGGGGGACAGATCTTGTGTTCCATATTTTGACAGTCTATCTAGTTCTGTCAGCCCTTACGACCAGTCCCATCACAAAATGGGAGAAAGGAACAGGCAGGCGAGTGGTGCATGCAAGAGTGAAGAGGGCAGGAAGAGTGAGTTTGACGTTAAGGGATATAGTCCAATGAAACTAGTGCATTTCTCCCTACGTTAAATCTAACCTTATTAAATATGTCATGGCAGGCTTTCTGTCGTGACTTGGAAGACTGCCAACTCAAGGGACAAGTAGGCACTCGCAGGATGGAAAGTCAGACACCAATTGTTTCTTCTTAATACAATCTCAGTCGCATTTCTGAATAGTTAGGATCCGAGCTGACCGTTACCTTTTTCTGTGCAAACTTTTCCATAACGGGCGGGCCAGATATGTGAAGCACGCATAGACAGGCTGTATAGCTTTAGCAAATGCTGCGCCCGATCCAAACTCTGGTCTTCTGGACATTATCTTGATACCGCTTAGAAGGCAGTGCAAACGAGGACTGAGTTCTCTAGACGCTAAGTAAGTCTGCTTCATCAGTCGTGCGACCATCATGCTGCGGAGCACATGATGGGAATCGTCGTTCGCCGTGTCTGAACATTCCCTTTTTCGAAGCGGATAGTGGTGATCGTAATAATTACAAAAAGACGACTTTAAATGTGATTCAAGTGCGTTTTTGGATTCCTAAAATGTGTCATCGGATACAACTTTAGCGATTTTCAGCATGTACGTTAGCACTTAATACGAAATGAACACTTGTTAAGATTTGCAGTTTAGAGTAAATGTAAGTTCCTCATGATAGAACACTTTTGTTCGTAATGGCCTCATTCGTCAAAGAAACCCTCTTATACGCCTAAATTCGTAGTTCCTTATTCATATTCCACCTCACTGCACAAAATTTGTCCTGACCTCTAGGCGAATAACAATACCAGTTGCCAATAGACTCATTTTCTCCTAAGGATGTGATGATTGGACGGGCATAAATTTTACCCCACTCAGCTTGGCTCATTATAATACAGAATAATGCAAAGTTTACTATTTAGTACCCAAAGTGAACCAACATTGCAAAGCGAACGCAGTGTTTTAAATGAAGAAAATATGTGTGGAAATGCTGATCTAGGAATGTAAATGCCGCAAAAACTACTGGAAAGTTAGGTAGATTATGAATTATTTTTGGCAGGCGAAGTATTTTGCACTTAAATAATACGTAAAATAAAAAAACTTCAACTTCAGTTAGGTCATGTTTGGATAAACAAGGGAATCATGTGTTAAATAGACAAAAGAACCTCTAACTAGCAAATACAAAAACGTTTCAGAGAACTCGAGCTTTTTATATGATGTATTCAAGAGCGAAACGGCGTTGCGGAGGGACATGGTAGGGTCTACGTGAAAGTAGAATATACTTAAGGCAGAGGGTGGCGGAAATTTCATAGAGCAAGGTCGCTGCAGAGTGTGGTTCATTTGGTTTGATGCGGAAGAGATTACAGGACCACAGCCTCCAGTATGTGCTTTGTGAGTTATGAAGGAGGACTTCTTTGATGGTCGTAGAGGGGCAAGCAAGTGAGAAATGTCATTTAAGATGAGAAGGAAGAAGTTTGGTTGCAGCAGGCCGGGTGTGAAACCACCAAGAGGTAAAACGAAACAAAGCAACGACGAAAATGGGATCATGATACGTTTGAAAGTAAAACTAAACTCAAAACATATAAAAAGAGTATAGGGTACAGTACTGAAACGTTTTTGTCAAAAATGAGGGTAAGGGCAATTATTGAATTTGAGTAGTCTGAAATTTCTACATTTAGTATCTGAGTAGAGGTGGCAAGCGAAATGTAATGTGACGTGAAGGATGCAAAGTGAGCAAAGCACATTTGAAGCCTGCCAACCAGATGAAAGTATACCGAGGAGTAAAAGGTGTCAGTTATGTGAATAGAATGAGTGCTATAATAATAGTGCAGTTATTTTACCGTATTCAGAGGCCTACTGATGACCACTTACTGACCTGCCTCTTAATTCAAGGAACGTGTACTGATCGTTCAATTCATTTTAATTGAGAGAAAGTTAGGCAGGCAACATTCAACAATCTATTTGTCACAAGATCTGAAGTATACTACAAAGTAGAAAATTTGCGAACCAAACAACTACAAAGGATTTATCAAAAATGCGGAGATTGACGAACGCTAGGCAGATGAATATTGCCGGCAAAGCCAAAGGGAAACTGGAATGACCATTCCTGGCTTATTAGCCGTTTGTCAGCCAGTCATACCCAACCTGGAGAGGTGAACCACCCAAGGTTCGAACCCGTGACTTGTTGAGCAGATGTCCAACGCTCTAACCATTGAGTTATTGCACCACCTGCGGTTGGGTATGACTGACAGACGATGGTTAGTAAGCCAGAAATAGACATTCCAGTCTTCCTTGTATTTGCCAGCAATATTCATCTGCCTATTCTACTACTAGCCACTATGCCACATGCTGGCGGAGCAAGAGAGTGAGCCTAAAGGCAGAGGGGAACTAGTGAGTTCCGTTAGCGATCGGTGAGCGTTCATCAACGGATGCATAGACGAACTATATCAAGTGTGAGCAGTGCTAACAGACATAAATTTGTTAAATTACTGACTTAGGGTGCGAATCAGTAAAATATTATATAATGTTTAGAAACTGTTGAATGCACCTTAGAAAATTACCCAAACTGCTGTTCAGCAGTTTGTACGGTATACGCTTAATAGGTACACAATCGGATTCTTCTTAAAGTCGATGTAATTTATATGCTTCACAGTTTTAACATCGTCAGTTCAATTTAAGTGTTCCAAACAGTAGAGTAAGTTAGTCATGCAAGATTGGTATTGACGGAATCCATGTTTCCAATCGGATAGTAGACTATACTGCGCTAGGAAACGAAATGGCTCTAACATAAATATTTTTTTCTTTACATTTTGTAGCCTATCAGAATGAAGCTGATTGTTTTTTTCTGTTTGTGAAGAACAAATGCTGGCTTTATATAGCCATATGACGCTTGCAGATTTGCACTCAGCCAAAACGGCCATCTTTGAATTAAGCCTAAAAAAGCATGGATAGCAGCATGCTACTTCCCAATCCAAGTCCTTGAGCGACTTGTTGGTATGTCATCTGGACCATACGAGTTTTACTGATTCAGCATCAACAGCACTATACGACACGCAGTTCGTCGAAAGATGGAGTCTCAATCGTTATATTTGGGACCAGCGCATTAAGTTTATCTCGCACAATCAAACTTGTAATATTTGAACGTGCCACCTTTGTGCTTCATCTTCCATGGCCTTCCGCAGGGGGCTGGGATCACCTTATCCCGCGACCCTTTTTATTAAATCTCCAGCGCATTGTGCAGCAGGTCTTTTTTAACTCATGCAGCATTTTGAGGATAAGCAGCTTGAGTTAGGTTACTGTACGATTCCCATGCAGCTACAGATACTTGGTTCCCATCAGCAAGAGACTTCCTCCGCATCCTCCGCTTTTTGTTTCCTTTTCTTTTCAAAGCCTGTACCAGCCAATACTGTCTGTTATTCAGACTTTTCTGTTAGAATGGGCAGAGGTTTCTAAGGAGAATGCGCAGTCACTCACTGAAATATCGGAAATCCTGGGCCATTTTTCGGAATAAAGTCTGATCAAAACGTAAGGTCTAGTATCTAATCTTCATAAACTCCTCTATCACAGAAGAATGAGCTACGGGACTAATCTTCGACGGTCGATAGACTGTTAAAGCTTCATGATTCAAGTTATAATGAGCTAGATAACCACAGTGTTACATGCGCGATTTCAGTGATTTCTGATTCAAGAAGTTCGTGTTTAACAAAAGGCTTGAAATCCTTCTCCCTGAGCCCTGCGCACACTTTTCGAACCAAGCGATATCCCGCTAGTTATAATTCGCGATCATCCAGGGTAAGAGGGTACCTCCCGCTCTGAGATGTTCCACCAACATTTCCTTCTGAATGATGACCCGAATGAACCTCCCTCAATATTCCGGCCGCATCAATCTCTACTTCAACCTCTATAAGCAACCACATGAAGCCCTCCATAAAATCCGATCAGTTGACCTCTTGCGTTTTCTCAGTTGCACCACATCGCGCTTTCACGTCGGGATAGGGGCAGGGCAGAGTTTGGAGGCCTCCACTGGGATCCAATAGGTTCCTTGGAGCTTTCTGTAGACTCTTTCACTTTTTAAGGTATGCTAAAGACTATTTTAGCGAATGGAATATTCCTGGAGAATTCTGCTCCCGACACATCTGCAAATGTAACGTAATTAAAATTCACTTTAGTTTTGAAATAAATATATAAGATCCACCAAACACTTTATATGTTTGCAAACAGAAAAGAGGAAGAATCGATTCCGAGAAGCGAACAATGGGAACTGATGAGTAAAGTAAAGCATTCATTTTTTCGACTTCTCTTGGGCCATATTCACTCGGGAGGCCAATTCTTTTATTTCCCAACATGCGTGGAACCAACAGCTCCTATTTCACTTTCCTTAATGGAGGAGATGCTTATTTTTTCTTTTATTTTCTGGGTGAACTCCAAAGAAAACTTACTTCTAGAAAAATAGTAAAGTGCACTGAACTCTCCCATCCTTTCTAACATGTTTGAATTAGTTTCAAATAAGTTTAACAGTCAAATTTTGTAAAGAAGTGGACCAAATCTTAAAATGAGTCAGAAAAATGTATTATGGGAAGGTAATAGATCGTGTAGTACCTAGCATGCTAGACGGAGAGATCACTCTTGTCCTTCGAGTATTTTCTGTTCATGAACGCTATTCGATCCTGGCCGGCTGTTTCTGTCTATCCTGTTTCCTCTTCACTTGACTTTTCAGTTTAAAACTGCATATTAAGTTTTCCGAGGTTTTTAAATGCTGTTTTCCTCTTGACTTTCTTTTACTTGATTACGGGTCAAAGATTCAAAACTCACAAAAACTTTACTTAAACGGAACAGCCATAAAATTCTCCAATAAATTACATCGGCTATTTAACCTGCTACTCATATATCTTCAGAGCTCATTATATTGGGCGAAAGACGTGGACGACAACATCTCTCGAAACTTCGTGCCTTTACTTTAAAGAGGTTGCACCTACTGCCTTAGAATACTGAATATCTTTGTCCTTCCTAGCTTGAGTCACCATCGTGGCAGTTATTGCAACGCTCGCTAAAAGAGCGCAATTGGAACTTTCGAAGGTGTGGATTTGCAGAATTCGATTTTTAACCTTTTATATTGGTATGTTGTTTTTACTTTTTCCTTTCTCTCCGTTTTTACAGTTCACTTGTACGTTCGAATTTAGTCCCCGGTTGTTTCGAGTAAATAATGCAAATTGAAAATAGACATTTTGTTAATCCGATCGTATTTTTCATAGGAAAAATGCCAGCTATTTTGCCACCGCCAAAATATCGTTTCTGTCTCTAAATGCGTAGATTTAAACGGACAAAAAGGTCTCTTCAACTTGAGCTTACGTCGCTCGTACATGCACAGAGTGTTCTCAAACCTATTTTTTTGCACGACAAATTTACGTTTAGCGTGATCGTAAATTAATCGTACGCTGATCCCTGATAAAAATAGATGTATTCTGTTGGCAGGAACTTTTACCATAAAAGTCTGCCTGTCTGTGATGATGGGCTAGAATGAGTATCCGCGACGTCAGCTCAATATTGATCTTCTAAACTTCTTGTTCCAGCAATCACATCTTCTGAGCATAAATGTAGATGAAGGATCGTTGGTATATTCTAAATCTCATAATAATCACTCAAGTCCAGTTATAAATAAACGTTTTTAAGGAAATTTCATGCTTCTAAGTAGTAAGTAAGACGCTATAGAACCACTCGCCAGCTATAGTGAGTTGAGCAAAGGAGGGACGCAAATAAGACTAACTTCAGCATTATTATTTCAGTTTCAAAATTTATCAGGTAGCTTATTGACTTTCCTGCAAAAATTTGGATTGCACTAAAATGTTTAATTAAATGTTTGCTGTCGTCGGAATCTGCGACATTGTGCAGCGTAGGCGCAAAGATGGAATCGCAAAAACAAGAGCCAGGTTCGGGTGCAGTAACTGGCCAAGTTAACCAGCACTCATATGCGTGCCACACACCTAGACCGCAAAAGGGACCAGAATGCTACCAACCAACAAAGGAGACGCAGCTCAGATCCCAACTGCGTGAGATTGCCATAGAGGTCACATTAATAAGTAACCATTGCAGACTGACTTTCCGCCCTTATAGGAGGGGTGGGGCACAGCTGTCCCGTTAGTTAGCAGCCTTTGAAGCTGCGTCTGCGCACTGTGATAAATTAAAGCGCATCCGATTGTTTAAAGTTATTAGCATGCGCTGAGAAGTGACCTCATTTTCCCTTTCCTGTTCCAGTTCACTGTTCGAATCTTTCATTCAACTGATGCGAAATTAGCCGCAGTGGCTGACAGAGCTAGACAGTCCGCCTGTGCATGCCACACACGACCTACTCCCAGATGACTCGCTATATTTTCGCCCGCCTGGGTTGGGCTGCTTAGACCTTATATTCGCTATTTTGCCATGGAGAAGCTTAATAATGCACTTCCCCCTTACTCGAGGTACCGATTCCGTGCCTTTGATAGGCGAAGGGGACGGGTTCGTTTATAATGTATTTTCTAGTGAGGTGTGGTGATTTGCTTTGATTGGCTGGGCTCCCGACCCTGGTTCGCCAGTCGCAGTGCGATGGATTTGCATGTAGCCGACCAGGCCAATTCATAATGTGGAAGTGCGATCTAAATTAAGACAGGTCCAGATTGAGTCCACATTGCTGGGGGTGGCGGCGGTGGCTGGGAGGGTGGTGGTTGACTTGGCATCGGATATGTTCTCGCCGTTGATGGTTGCCGTTTTGGACGCCATGAGGCTTGGTGCAGGGGTGACGATGGGGGCGTTTTTTGGCAGCAAATTATTTTGGGTTATTTTCGCAGTGGGCCCTGAAATGTTCGAGGCCGGTCAATGCGCGGAATGTTCGTTGACAGCGTGAGTATGTTAGAGCATGTTGGGCATCTGAGGCGCTTGAAACTTGCGAGCCCCTCCTCCAGCTTTGAACGCGTCGAACTGATTAGCTTCGGCTAGCTGATCCAGTCTTCATGGCTCTTCTTCAGGCCAATCGATCCTGGGTGCGGTTCACCCATGTCTCCGGGTTTATTTGCGAATGCTTTTTGCGTCAATTTTGTCCATATTGTTTGCAAGCACCCTTAATGATATCGCCGTGAAAGACGCGCTTGCCATCCATCCTTACAAGGTCGCCGTTCCAACGCAGTTGGATTTACCTTAACATGGCGTGGAGGCTGAGGATTCTGGTTCTTTGGAAGACTTCTGTGTTCGCAGTATGCTGAGAAATGCTTCCAACAAAGACCGGTGGGACTGGAATGGTCATTTATGCCTTATTAGCTGTCATAAGTTAGCCATACTCAATCCCATTTTTACAACTCCTGCGGTTCAAGCCCGCGTTCTGTTGGTTAGAAGTTCAGTACTCTTACTGTTTAGCCATGGGTCCGTTATCCTCTCGCTTGCAATCGGGTTTGTTTGCTGTGGTAGAATGCGCTCCCCAATTGCTTCTTGAGACTTACTCGTCCTGTTTATGCTTAAAGACTCAATCTAAAGCCCCATGGGCAGTCATACGGCGTCTAACAAGATATACAGAAAGAGCCTACGGGCACGGACAAGAGTGTCTGATTCTGGTTTATTGGCTGTCATTCGCAAGCCCTAAAAATCTGGAACACTTGATGGAATGCCACACTGCTTTTCTCTGTACCGTTCCAATTTTAGTATGGGTACCACCGAAATGAGTACAGCACTCAGTGCACATTCTTCACTTTAAACAATCTGACGCGCTTGAATACGTAACTGCGCTAAAAACCCTGGCTTTGAGGGCTGCCAACTGACGGGGTAGCTCTGGCCCTCTATTAGGATGGAGAGCCAGGCTGTAATTGCTCGTAAGGTCGGCCTATATGAAAGTCCCAATAAGTTGGGGTCCAGGCGGCTTCCACTGTCTTGTTTGGTGCAGTCCTGGTCTATTATGCGCGGATCAGGCGTGTGGGGCGCGCCTCAGAGGTTGGAGAGTGTGGTTGCACCCCTGGGTGCTGGCTGACGTCAGGCCAGCCACCTGCGCTTGCTCCCGTCTCCGATCTCTTTGACTGTTATGATGTGAGATGAAACGAGATGCGCAACTAATCGATGTTGCAGTTAGGAACTTCGCTAATGTTCTTCTCAGGTGATTCCAGTCGGTGATTGACTCTAGGATGAGGCCCAACCAAGCCGGATTCCGTGTTGGGTGTGGATGTCGGACCAAATATTCACACGAAAGCGCACCCTTGAATTCTCTCAGTTACCAGCAACCAACGGCCGTCTGCTTTGTCGACTTTGCCATCGCGTTCGATTCCGTCCATCGGTGATCCTTATGGTGGAAAATGTCACTAAATGGTCTACCTCTGAAAATTATTGCCATGATCAACCCACTGCGCGAGTTTTGCTCCATGAAAATCTTTCACAACCATTCGGTATTCGGTCTGGCGTTCGACAAGGTTGTATCCTGTATCATGTATTCTGTTCAACTACGCTATCGACTGTCTTCTTGTGAAGGCCCTGCATGATGAGGACAGTTTTGAGCTTGCACCCGGACGCTTGCTGACTGATCTTGACTACGCAGATGATATCGCCATACTAGCTTCAAGTTTTGGTGATCTGCAGTCCATGGTGTCGCGGGTGAATGAGGTCGCCAAATCGGTTGACTTGTCCATAAGCGCGGGGAAGACCAAAGTTTTTTAAAGCTTCATCCCTGCCCAGGAGAAGGCACCCCGCGAGATTGCTCTCAACTGGAAGAGGTAGACAGTTTCAAATACCCTGGGGCGAGGTTGCTGCCGAATGGACAGAGCAAGAATAACATTGTTTCCCAAATCGATGCTGCTCGTCGGGTTTTCTCAAGTCTTAAAAAGTGCCTGTTAACCCAACGTGACATTTCTATCGCCACAAAGATCCGCGTGTACCGTGCGTCTGTCCGGTGTGACCTTCTCTATGGCTGTGAATGCTGGGCTGTGTGTGTGGAACATGAGCGAAACTGGAGGCATTTAACAGCCACTGCTTGAGTATCATCCTCTGAGTGAAGTAAATCGACTTCGTCTCAAATGAGACAGTCCACACTCGCTGCGAAAACATCGCAAGGATATCCCAAGCCATCAAAGAACGACGACTCAGGGGGTTTGGACACGTTCTTCGTCGCCCAGCTCACGAGCTCAGTGTTACTGCCCTTGATCCGGTTACACTCTCCAATTGAAGGCATCGAAGAGTTCAGCTCAAAACCTGGCTCCTCCTAGTTAGTCAAGACATGAAAGTTGTTCTTGAACCTTCGGCATTCGGCGTCTGTTGTTGGCAAAGAGAATGGATTGAGCTGTCTAGGCTTCCTATCGTGGATTGTCACGCATGTAGAGGCACAATCCGTGACATCATCGAGGTTGACTAAATTAGGCATGGTCGCAACCGTAACAAGTACAAGTTCTGTGTCATGACACCGGACCGAGGTGAGTTAGGGAGGAGAGTGTGGTAGGTGCAACGCAAGTCTGCTATCAAAATACGTTAATTCATATGCATGTAGTTGTTCCTGTGTCCGCTCTGCTGTGGAGCGCATGGTGGAATTCATCAGAAACGACGGTTGGACTGCCAGCGTGTGAAATCCTGTCTTGCTACCTCAGTTTCAGTATTCTTCGGACGCAGTTAAGGGAGCAATGGTTTCGTTTTCTCGCTTGTTTCTCGTAGACGGCTCCGGTCTCGGCTCCATACATCAGTATTGTTAAGAGAACAGCTTTGTACATTTAGAGTTTGGAGATGGTGATAACGACAATGGAGATCGAGACAATAGCGATTTCACACAAAGGTGTGCATCCATCCGACGGCTTTGCTGGCTTTGAAATTTTGTTGCTGTGTGGGGATATACTAAGTAGGTGAAGTTGCCCATTTTGAATTTAGTGCCATGGATATGGGTGTAAGAGTGGTTGTATTCAGTGTCTGGTATCGACTGGTGCGTAATCGTCGTTATATCCGTGTATGCATGGACGGCGACGAAGCGATCCATATTCCGATACACATCCGCTTCTGTCGTGGTGTTGAGCGCGCACTCGCCTGCGAAGCGCATTTTGTGGACAGTAGTTGCGAAGATGTATGTTGAGGCCTGCATTCATCGCGTATTGAGAAGCTGACCATCGGTACCATAGACGATACTGATCTCAGGTCACTTATCTCGACTGACGTTCATCAGTATGACAGAGAACGGGAGACTGAAGACGGTGGCAGTGGGCGCCCAACCTCGCTTCACTTCATCGGTCGCTGCGAATGCTTCAAATATAGTCCGGGTGGTCAGTGTGCCACCAGATTAATTTATTTTCTCCGTAAATTTGGAAGAAGACGAATTCCACTAATAACCTTTCCAGCGTCTCGTTGGAAGCTGTTTTGCTGGGTGTCCTTGGTTTTGGAACGGGACGAAGATACATTCCTCTAGGTTACCAGGGCGGTAGCATTAACAGCTGCCTAGTTTATCTAGACAACACTGTTGCAAGTATTGCTAACGCTTCTGGTGAGAAAGGAGGACTTTACTACGCAATCCTCGTTTTTGTAATTATTTTAACTGCCGTGCAATTTGTATTTTTATTAAAAGATGTCAAATTAATTACAATTTCTTAAGATTCACACGAGGTATCGGCGTCGCATCCCTCAAAATGGAAGAATCTTCCGAAAAAGACGATCACAGCTCGTCTCCTAATTCCCATGACGTAAGTGTGACTTTGGATAGAAGTCGTCTCCAACTTTTCATACTAGTACCTGTTTTATGACAGACAAATCAACGCTTCAGCTCCCCATTAACCGCTCAATCCCTTGGTGTTAACTGTGAAAACGTTAGCGTTTCTCAGTTGGGAATAGGTAAAACCTCGAAAATTCGGTTTACAACGTGTGCCAGGACTGTTATTTCGCACATAGTCAAACTAAAGGAACGCACTTTAAACGGCAGAATGGGTCCATTTTGAGGAGCTTAACCTATAAATGGCTCAGTATAGTATTCCTTGATGGTATGCATTTATCTCGACAAGTAAAAAGACCTCATCTGGAAGTACTGAATACAGTGGTTCAGTTCTGGTCAGCTGGCCAGTAATCTGCAGCAGTTTTTGGCAATTTGATGTCTTTCAGGTTTCCTACCACGAGTGATATTAAAGTCGCTTTTACATTTCTGTTTCCAGGAGATGCTTGAAGTGGCTAGTTCCCATTCACCATTGCCCTTCAAAGTTCTCTGTACGATGTTTACTTTCCTGTCCTATATTATTTCTCACCCGTTTTTTAAAACTCGCCAGCTAGTTTTCAAATGTGCGTATTTTTTTCACTTTTATAGCCCGTTCCAATTGTGAGCCATGTAATCGATGCGGGAATGAGCAAGGCTAATAATATATTTAGTGACTTTAAGGATCTAGGTATGTCTTTGCGTATGCTTCAACATTACCACAACCGCAAAGGCAGCCCAAGCCCCACGAAATCGCAGGGCTCACAATCATCTCCCGCAAAATATCCCCAAGCTACTTCCCGACCCACAGAAAGTCCAACTGTTTCCAACGGATCCCCTGACCTAGAAATCGCCTATGCGAATTCAAATGCTTCTGATGTAGAGGATGATCAGGTCGTGGCGAATTCACCTAAATTAACGGCACTTATCGATTGCGGTGAAAAGACATTCAACGATGAGGAAGAAGAGATGCAAGAGGACGAAAAATATGAGCACAACACGAGCGACGACGGGATGGACAAAGGAACCGAAAACGAGGTTGACAACTTGGGCGAAAAGGTTGGCCGGTGGACTTTCTCAAAGGTACTTGAAAAACATTTTCTTATGCATTTACTCGAGGGAGCTGCGCGAAAGAAGAGCAAAAAAGCAAAAACTGCGACAGAGAATGGTGAGGTTACTGAGGAGTCTGAAAAACTTCAAATACACAGTGAAACCCAGCGCCTTCTGAGAGGTAGTTAGTTTAGCTTTATAAAATTTAAAAATCTTAGAGACTACTTTCGTACTGCCCCAGTACAAGCCCAAACAGTACTCATCCTTTGCCGAGTTTCGATCAGCCCTCCACGGTGAAACGTCGGATGCACCGTGAGTTTACTGCTGTCTCCTTTTGCCTGCCGACTTTCAAATAGATCCCTTCGCTGTTGTTAAACCCACAGTACTTAGAATGTTTTGACTTGCTTTCCTAAAAATATATTAAAAAAATTTGTTTGTAGTTAAGTAGTTTCCTATGTTCCTGAATAACAGTAACATACCTTCGGATCATAACACATTTTACTTTGAAGGCAACCTCCAGCACCCCCCACAAGTCTGCTACCTGCGTCACTAAAAACAGCAATTCTGACAGATAACCATCAGGATGAGGCCGAGGAGGCACCCCAAGGTGCTAGTGAGGGCTCAGAAACGTCTGAGAATGCTGAGACCATTGCTGGGTCAACACCTCAACCCGCGACCTCGACCGGTGCCATTTTGCAGGAAGAGCAAAAAACCTTCAAGTTACCGGCAAACTTACCCCCGCTCAATCCGCTGAGGGCCAATGAGAACGATATAATTGATCTAGGTATGTCGATTATACCTTTCCACCATTTTTTGTCACTTGCGTCTCAGGTGTTGGCCTAAACTGTCCAATCTGCTCCTCCAGCTCATGATACTTGCGACTAGATAATATTTTATAAAGTTATGTACCATCTTATTGCTCACAAGTATCAAGTCTAAAGAGTCTCTCGACTAATTTGTTGGGACTCACCACAGCAATTGGAGGCGCTCCGACTGCAAGTTTGTATCAGATCGCGTGCGCTCAAGAAACCTCACACTATTGAGCCGAATTTCAGTTGCCAGCATTTCGCGAGCTAACACTGTTTTTATTATCTCGAATAGCCTTGCTGCGTTCTGCGCATGCTCCGCGGTCGCAAATTACAGCAAGTCTTTTCTCCTCAATATTAATCAGCCTAGATTAAGAAAGTTACCGTGGACTCTGAGAGTGAAAACGTGTTCTGCCTTCAAAAAATAGGTTTTATTTTCAGGCCCAACCAAAGAGGCAGGGTCATTCTGGCGGTTAAACTAGGAGAAACTGAGACTCCTGGTTGCGTAAACCAAGCGTAAGGCTGCAAGAAATTCAAGGTTATAACATTTCAGATGCTATTTCGAAGTATCTGGTCTTTCTTGTGCGGGTCATTTGGCCACTTGGATGATGGGTGGCAGCTAGCCCGTACAGTTAAAGTGTGCCCGATCAGACAGGCCAGCGATCTTGGTGTTGGTGGACTGCGATGAGTTAGGCTATTAGCAAACTCCTGGGGTAGGGTTCTAGAAAAGAGGATAGGCGGAGAAGGGGTTGGCAGTATTCAATGCAAGGTGCATTGTTAAGCCTGCCCACGTTTGACGTAGGCCCTGCATAAGAATCCTCCGACCCCTAATGACACGTTTCCTTATTCGTATGAGCATCTTATCTGTCATCGCCAAGTGGTTACTTTAGTGACTGCAGCAATCCACAAACGGTGTCACTCATCCGGAATCCCTGTTTAGGCCCATAACATCGCGGTTGCTGACTCGATGCGCTGGGTCGCTCTTTTTCTGTGGTTTTTAGAATGACCACTGGGTTTCCCCTGGTTCTCATGCCGACTTACCGCCACCAGGCAAAAACGAAAACACACATGGTAGCGGCCTTGGATGGCGTTTTATCTTGAAACAAACCCATGGGCATACACACAGTGCCTATAGGTCAAAAAAGTTCGTGGCTTGCCGAAGAAAACATAAATAGGCTCGATACCGTGGCTCTCTCGATCTTCCACTTTCCACCGAAGCTCTGCTATTGTTAGATTAGTTGTTTTTAGGTTTGGCAGGTGCCTGCTCGTAAGCCACTTGGTTTTGGGATACCAACCTAATCGGCATGTGCCTAAGCAGTGGCAAGGACATTTTTTCTTCCTGATGTTTGAGTCTTGGGGTTGGTCCGATAATTCTTAATGACATTGAATACAACGCAAACATTCCTGTTTTCTATTCCTGGAGACGAGTTAAGACGGAATGCTGTAAAACACGGGAATAGCAATCCCCACCTCGCAATACAGGTGACCTCGCGCTAATTTCCAGAGAGATTGTGGTTATTTTTAGGGTTCAAACACGAGTGTAGGTGCAATTCCAGGAATTTTGCTCAGGGCCACCTGTATTACTAAGACAGAGAGGGTCTGTTCCTTTTCGCGTAACTTAACCAGGAAACCAGTGCCTAGCTGATCTTCAATTAGTTTCAAAGTGCTATTTAGAACAATGCTGAGAGTGAGATGCAGTCTTTAAACTTGTTTGTCACTTTTTATAGCGATATTTGGAAATGCTGATGACGCTTTTAGGGTTTTAGTATACATTGACGTTTTCCCCTGCTTTAGTACTGAGCTAAAAGCACACGAAAAAACCATGAATTTTTTTGTTTTTCTGTGAAACCTACTTCAGCTTACCCACTGTGAGAGCCCGAGTAGAAATATCACCCTCGGCCTCCTATCGCTTAACTACTCCCGCTTTTTGTCTAGGAAATTCTGACCGTATTCTATACGGTCGCAAGTTATAATAAAACTCACTTTAATGTTGTCTTTTAACCTTAGTCTCCCTGATTAGTCGAATTTTGTAAGCACTTAAATCCCTATATCCTTTAAAGTACGTCTTAGAATTTTGAAAAATAATCTTGTTTTTAATCTGAATAGGTGATGACACTGTTGAATCAACAACAGACGAAGAAACTGGCTTGCTGCGCTTGATGTCGCGGTTCAGTCAGCAGACTCGTCCGCCAGAGGAAATCCCGGCAGCCTTTCCTCAAAAACCTGTCGAGTTTTCTATCCTGGAAAAAGTAAGCTCTGACGTAGTTGACGATTGTCTCCTTTATTTGCTCTGCTCTCCATGCTTCCAAAAAACGCCAGAGACATCTTTCCAGATTTTGTGGCGTCTTGGGGGCCTTTTTGAGAAAACCATCCTGCAGTTTACTGCCGCGCAGAGTTGACAGACATCTCCGGGACAAATTCGTTTGGCATGTGATTTAGTTTGTTCACCATACCGCAAGAAATAGAGGTACGCATGCTCGATTTTGATGCTCTAAGGCAAATCAGCTGACGGGCGGGCCATAGACGCATGCATTTGGTCTGCCGACCTTTTCAAATCTTGCTGCTTGTTGAACTCGGGGACAAAGACCACAACCACTACAGAACCTGAGCCGAGTTTAATCCTACTTGATCTAGTCTGTCTCTTTGATATCGTGGCTTGTATCTCACTGCGCGTAACGAGCTGTGGTGGCTGGTCTGGGGAGTCCGAGTCAATCTATTTTCCAAGGACGAAGACCGAATGCCGAATGTTCTTGAACCACACCCGTACCTTAGCACACAATATTGAGTCAGGTTTCCAGCCGACCTCTTCGTCACCTGCGGTTAAATCTGTTCGGGTTAACAAACCAGGAAAAACTAGAGTGCTCCCGCCCTGACAGAATCTAAGCCGACCAGATATTAACATCACGACGGATTCGAAACCAAGAGCATTATTCCAAACAGGAAGTAGTTATCGGTTGTCCTAATTTCGCTGCAGCTTTTGACTGTCGACAGAAGTGCTATTTGGAAGGCCATGAGCATGTTATTATGCCCCCAAATCCCATAAAATTGATCAGGTCATGCTATCAACCAACCTACAAGCTGATTTTCAACTACCTAAGGTACGCTTGTACTGTTAAGTGAGTGAATAAATTAAACTCTGACGACCTTCGAACCCCGTGTCCTCCATAAGTTTTCTTACATTATGATGGATTGGAGTGCTGGCAACAGCACACTATGAAAATCTAGACGTCCAGTTAGGACAATACTTGCTTATCAGATATTGGGTAAGCTAATGAGATCTACCTACTTTTTATTGCGTTTGCAAAACCATCTACACTTTATCGCAAGGTCGTTAACTACCATAAACTTGTCCCAAATCGGAACATAAGAAAATGCAAAGTACTGGTCACCAACCACACACCACGCCACTCTCTTTTCTGAGGGGTGTTTTGTCCTAGACGGTGGCAGGTTTTCCAACAAAATAAAAATTGTAATTGCTTCTCACAAAAGTAGTCCAATTGACATTTTAATAACAAATGGCCACAGAAGATTATAATTTCAAGTAATTACAGCTGATTTATTAGGGAGTACATTTGAGAACGTATGAAAAAACTCCCTGCGTGTTTAGTCCGAGAGTTATGTAGAAATTCTTTGGATTAAAAACCTAAAACAGGGTAAATTTCCCATTTCCGGATGACATTGGGCTAGACGCGATCTACTGTTTTATTTACATGGCTTGCTAGTGCTTGAAGGTCACCAAGTTGAGCAGAGCTTGTGCTATCATCGCTGGAAATGTCTTTGCCCTCTCCATGAAGTTCCATAGAAGGCAAAGGTTCGACTGTATTCGGCAGCAGTCAAATATCCTGCCCTGTGATTTATGAACCTTCTACCCTCGTTTGACCTAAGTTTGCCCGAGATATTCGACAACTGATACTACGACTTCAGTTCATGGATAGTAGTCATAAATGTGCATCCCTACTGCCGACGGGGGCACCTTCTACGAGTGTTATCGCCAAAGGCGGCCATGTCAGATGGTTCGGACATGCACTCCGTTGACCCAAACGGCAACTCATCTGCTACATTAGCCCTTCAAATTCTAGTCCGTTTTGGCGCCGCCGCCGCCGGCGTGATGGCCAGTTTATGAACCGAACAGATACGGTTCATTAATAGGTTTTTTGGCAGATTTGAATAAGTCATTTGACACAATTGTGAAAACTCGGTTCGTCAAACACGCGTTTTCAGTAATTCATTGGGCGTCGGTTTCGGTGTTGTGATCTTTTAAGCAAAATATGTCGTCTACCGACCGTAAAAATCGAGGTCCTTGTAGATGTCCTTTAGCATTGTTTTCTAGATCTTGCTCACGAAAAAATTTGCGGGAAGTGGTCCAAGCGGTGAATCCATCGTTTGCAATGAGCGTACTCAGAGCACCACAACACCCATGGTCTAGTCCCTCTTTAGAGGAAAAGCGGAAAGGCCAGTACGAGAGAAGTGTATTCTGTACAGAAGCCTGGTGGTGGTCAGAGTCCCCACGCGCGTCCGTTCTATAGGGTGGTGTGAGCGTAAATGAATAAGCATCACATGAGATTCCGTCAGTATCGGCTTGGTCAGTTGATCTGATGATAGTGGAGTTTTTGGGCGCCCGTGATTGGCTGTCCCAAAGGCTACCTGCGCGCATGTACTGGCAACTCGGGAGCAGTGATCACATGATTCTTAGTGTAGCGTAGATTCGAGTGGTGGAAGGCGTACACGCGGTTGAGGTGCTACAAGTTTGTTCGCGGTTACAAATTAGTTCGTTTGAAAAAACCCATACGCCTGGGACTCGTTGCCGTTCGCTCGAGTAGAAGATCCCTTTGAGGTTTGTATTCCGAAACTACCTTTACTGGCCTTGATTTCCGTCCCATGAGAATTTACGTTATCTTTACTGTTTAATCGAAGAAGTTTCAACATCTTACTGGCTTCATTCTCCTTTATTATTTACCCCAAGCAATTTTGTCAGTCGTGGTATCATCATTTATTCTTCATATAAGATCATCGTTACCGCGATTAGCTACTGTTCGGAAGGGGCGCCTGTTCAACATGGAGGCTCTCAAGGATCAATTGTTAACCACTCCTTTTCCTTTTCTACTCGAAACCTGACTCAATATTGTGTGCTAAGGTAGGGTGTGGTTCAAGAATATTCGGGAAGTGAAGTCGGTTCTAGGTCTCTTTACAAGTAATCTTAAGCTGTGGAGGGTGATAAAAGATGAAAGAGTTTCCCAGACATTACAACAGAACACGGAGAAGCTGCACGCATGGATCGAGATCTGTTGCATGAAATGTTACATGTTAAAATGCTAAAAATGTGTGGTGACGCGCATAATGTCAGTCATACGAAGAACAACTGCACTCTCACGAGCGTATCTCTTGAGAAAATCAACCACTTAAAACCGTAAATGTGTCAAAAGACCTTAAAGTCTTCCAAAGTCGTAGCGCGGTCGTTGTCAACTGTGAACGCGATACGAAGAAAGTTCGTTAATCTGAATGCGGGTGTCATTGCTAAGGTATATGGAACATCTTTGCGGCCGCACCTCGACTATGCGGTACTGGCCTAACGGCCGTGGCTTTGACGTAAGGGCAGCGACTGACCGCCGGAACTTAAACAGGACAGAGGTGATCTTATAGTAACGTTTCGGTTTCTAAGGCGAATTGATCTCGATTCGAACTGGGAAAATCCTTTCGACATGGCACTGAGGATGGATCTCAAACGACACGATCGGCAACTTAAAAAGGAACTGTGCCACACCAATCAGCGCTCCTCATTTTTCTCGCAGTCATTCGTCCGACTTATGTTTTGCGTTCCCACACCATGAGTGTTTTCAAGAGGCGCCTGGATAAGTACGTGCTCAGTGTCAGCCACACTTTCTCAAACCCCATCTAACTGGACATTATAACTATAAATATACTACCTTTACGATTTTACTAAGTCAGTATGTTTAAAGTTACTTTGAGATTCTGCTGAAAATTGTGTGTGCAAGTGCGGGGAAAGTGTTGTTCACTGAAATTTCGCAAGTTCTTCACTTTTTACCATTCCTGTTTCATCATGAGTCTTATGAATTTCGCATACTAAAACTACCTGAAACATATTTGAGAATTTACTGCCCTTCATGCAGAACTGTATCGTTTAAATGGAGTTTTCAAAGGCTTCTATCATTAGCTCCTAATATACTGATTGCTTGATTGATTAGGACTGCTAACATAAGTGCTATTATTAACTCCCAGTATCATCATTGTCACGGTCATCATCACCGTCCTTGCCGCCGCCACCACAAACATTTTGACTTACTTTTTGGTGTGATACAAAACACCGGTGCAGAACTTAGAGCCTGCTGACCTTTGTAAATACTTTCAGTGCTACGAGGGCGTTTTTTACCTATCTTCTCTGATTCTTTGAATTTTGAAAGACAACCAGACTTTGCTCTTCGTGACAGGTTACTGACAAAGATACGGGCAATGTGCAACTCGTGTTGGATACTGTGACCTACCAGCCATCGGCTGCCAACGCAGCGGTCACATCCATGAACCGTCGTGAGTGGAGGATGCATAGACGAAAGTTGCGAGAGATCTTGCGCTCGAAACGGTTAAAGAACTACGAGGAGCGTATGAAAAACTATCAGCCTCCCCAAGTGGAGAGGGAGACGGAACAAGTTGATCCAGACGAGGTAATATCGCCTTACAATCACGTTGCTCTTTAATTTTTCAGTGTTGGTTAATAAAAGGCTTCTAATTGTGCGGTTTGACCTACTGATATTCACGCCAGCTCCTTGTTATAACTGTCTGACTTTGTGCAAGGACCAGTTCCGCCTCTCGCAGCCTATTTTCATTATTAATTTCCCTAGTACTTGGTGATTTCCTCCATTTCTGTCCACCATGCCTCATTTTCGCCTGCCGGATTTCCCCTAGAATAATTCAGACAACTTCAAAGTTTTTATGCGGTTTAGCAGCAGTCAGAGTTACTGAAATTTTTAAGCTTCTCCTAACCGAAAGTAATGACGATACTTTCAACCCACTCAGGATGACGAATGGTCAGCAGGCGATGATAATGATTGCAGCAGTTCCTCGGACAGCGGCGATGAAGACACCGACGAGGAAGAAAATGACGAGACTGAAGAGGATGACAATGATTCCGTGCATGGAGCGTCAAGGGCTAGACGCGATTGCCACCCTCTCATTGACGATGAAGCCGAAGAAGAAGAGGGAGACGAAGAGGAGGAGGATGGTTGTGATGCTGCCGAGGAAAATGACACGCAGAGCGCATATTCAAAAGTTGACGCAAAAACATCGTCTAAGGAGGTAGTCTTTGTATACTTGTGTAACGTTAGTTTTTGGGTTTGTCCGCTGCTCAATGCCTAGCGTAATAGAATATATTTTTGAATTACAAGACGTAATTTAACAGACACCAGCTCAAGTCGGTTGCTTTGCAATGCATTGAATTTTAGTGTTTTTTAATGCCTAACGTAAAGGTCTACTATTCTTGAATATTTTGTGCCAGAAGATTTTGTTTTGTTTCTGAGATGTAAATGCCCCCATAGCCTTACTGAATACCTACAGTGTTCATGAGATATTGCATCAAGTCCCTTAGTCATATCTAAGGGAAATTATCATCAGGAGCTCATGTACAGGGTAAGCAACGATGGCAGGACACGCGAATTGGAACTCCCCCGTAATGCAGGTAGCCTTGCGCCAAATTCCAAGGAGCTTACGGTTGAGGTTAGGTTTGAGATTTCTGTTAGGGTCTGGGCTAGGACACGTGAATAGGCACCCTTCCTGAAATTTAGAACTAAAGCACGCGTATTACAAAGGCGGGGTCCCATTCCCGTGTCTTAGTGCTAGTCCTACGCGTTAGAGGAGTTCTACAATCGTCTGTATTCACCCGACTCAAGCACTATCCGATTGCTCTGATTGTCAATCGAAACAGGAACTAAAGGGATATTTTTAATTTGACGCCTGTGAATCGTTCTGATTTCCTCATTTTCAGGTGTCCGCTTTATCGTACGTCGTAAGCCCTCAGCTCGAAGAGCCCGACGACTTTACTGATCTCCCGAATGAGGCACAGTCCGCCCACCGTATGTTTATTAGCACTTTGAAGTTTTTCGCTTTGGGAACTTAATTTCGTTTATGACACTCCTCTTACAATCTTTTTCCCGCATTGAACTCTAAATCGTAGGTCGTTCTACACGAGCGTCAGAACTTCTGCGAGAGTAGTAGTGAATTACACCTTCATTGCATTATAATGACAACTGGTGTATCGCTAGTCTCTCGCTTTTCCTGTTCAGACCATGTTCTATAGGCAGGAATGAGTCAATACAGCAGCAGACGGAATTGGGCTCGTCGGCTGACCGTTCATTGCACGCTTGTCCTTTTCCTGTCCCTCGTGTTATTTCCGCTGCTCAGTTGTGCCAAAATACCCGGACCAATATCTTACACTGAATATTGACGCCTTCTTAGGCTTGATGCCACATCTACAATTGTTGATGTCCAGAAATTCGTAGAATTATCTCCTTCGACGGGGACCACGTTAATCATCTTTGAAATATAATTCTGCTGATTCATTCGTTGCTTTGGATGGTGGCGAAGTGTCGATTCTGGTCTTTGTTGACCCTCCTCCCACACGCGCATTTAAAGTGGCAACAGTTTTGAGCGTGCTGGTTTGTGGTGGCACGTTACGAGGCATTGTTTCGCGTTTTTGTTGCAATTTTTCTTGGTGGTTGGTGGAAAATAATCTCTGTACCTGGTTGTAACCTGACTGATCTTTGCTACCGTTGGTCAGAAAAACTGCCAGCGTCACCAATCCTTTTCGAGTCTGACCAGAACTCTCAGACCTTATCCCTTTGATCACTCCTCGTCGGACTACGGTTTTATTGAGGGATGGTTTTTTGTAACTCATAAATTCAAAAGTTGCTCTGTCCCTCCCCCTTAACATACTAAAGTTTCCGGATTGTTTCGGACGTCGCATGAGTCCTTAGTCGACGGCGAGTGGCATTATTCATGTCGTAATACCGCTGTGACCCTTGCACTATTTAAAGTTCACCGATTCGATTGATCGGTGCGTACCCACACCCACAAGTATAAGCACTGCGTCGCATTCAGCTTATTCTTCAGACCGGAGAACCTACTGATCTTGAAATTAGCCTTAGCTAATGGGGTCCGGTGTGTCGCGATGGATTCCATATTGGCAAACTAATCCACTCCCGAACTTGTAATTTGCATTGGTGGTGTGGCCATACATAAAGGGGTAAGGATGACTTGTATGACCGCATAAACAGGACACGGGAATAGGAATGTGCTGCCAACTTCAAATTCAGGAAAGGTAAAAATTCCCGTGGCTTAATCTTAACGCTAAGTAAAATATAAAACTAAACCGTTACCTTCATCTGAATCCTAGCCCCACTCTAAACTTACACCTTATCGTTGACACGAGCACAAAACCTAACTCATAACATAATACTGACCCTACCCCCAATTCCGACCTTAAAGGTAACCTTACACCCAACCCAAAACGTAACCCTAACCCTCACCTTAGTCCTAAACTTTATTCCTCCGGAATTTGGCGCAGTCACGTGTATTGCTGACGGCTCCTGTTCTCAGGTCCTTTTTAGCCGGCCATACAAGTCATCCTTACCCATAAAAGTGCTAACCGCCCTTGCTCAGTATCCCGAACGCGCCTTTTTATTTTGCCTTATTCCCTTACATTCTTTTACTTTTACTATAGTTGCTCCAGTTTCCCTGGCTACTGAGCCAGCTTGCACTTGTATCCCGTAAGCGTTTTTAAATCGACTGTTTTTAACATCCGAAAAAGTTCCTTTAACCGTGCTCTTCGTTAACTTCGTCAGTGAAAACAGTAAGGCAATCCTGCGGTTATTATCAGATTTTACAGGCTCTCTATCTTTATGGCAAACACCCACGTCGCTAACTGGTCAAGCTCCCAATCAGCCAGACGTGACGCCCCAGTAACCGATCAGGTAGACTGATTATTCTCGCATCGGACGCAGGTGACCGATCGACCATCAAGGTCCACCCTGTTACCCACAACATTGTGGTGCGATGACTTGCGCGTAAATTAGATTATAGTGGTAATAGATTGGCGTTGCCTCAACTACCCTTTCACCTCCTCTGCACATAGGCCCGATGTTCTGACCAAGCCAAAAAGTCCGGAGGCGGAAGAGGGCGTAGGTGACTGGTGTGGCCAGAACCTGCCCTAAGCGTACCACTACACTAAGCTCCTGTCCCAGGGAGGGGGAGTGCCGTAGAGGCCACATTAAGAAGAGGTCATTGCAGCCCGACTCCTAGTCCATCAGTCGGCCACTCCACACCTAGCACACACTGGGCTGACTGCGCGACGCAGCTAATGAAACCGATGATGATGATGTCTAACAAAAATTAGCCAAGTCTCTGAGAAACCTTTGCCATTTGCTGTACAGACTTTGTGACTGCCAGCGGCTTGCTTTCGGCGGTGGCAACAATAAAACCAAATAGATTATGGTCCACTGCAGCCCCAGCAGGAAACCAATATGTGATCCCTGTTCGTGATGTTTTTTTGATACCCTGTCTGTCTGTCTGTCTGTCTCTGTTTTGCCTACCAGTCAAGGTACTTCTCTCTTCTTCAGACTTTAGCATCCCTGCTGCTGGGAGCACTTCGTCACGGTGTATTCCCCAACGAAAATGCGTCGAACCAGGTGATATTGACCTCTTCGCTTCCGAGTCCACCATTCTTCCGGACAGTAAGTAACCAGCATGGAAACTTCACCTTACCTCTACCTTCTAGAGACCTTCAATATCTCTCGCGCCCTCTCGTCCACTCGATTTGAAGCGGACCCTGTTCAGGTAACCGTCTGATGTCCTAAATCTTGCGTTTTAACGTTAGCAAGTCAAGGCTTACCTTTGATGTCAAACACTAATTTTCGGCGATTTATGTGTCATTAAGTTATTTTTATTGACTTGCTTGTGGAATAGAGCAGAGCAAGGAAGGTTGAGACGCGATTTCTTTCTCATTTACACTCGTTATGTAGCCGTATCCAAGCTCCCTCGACCGGCGAGACCGAAGATGGGACTCACAGTCGGAACCAGTTACAGTTTTAAGTCATCCATTTCCCATCCTCTTTATTAGCTTACACATGACTGAATTTTCCCTGAACCTGAAGCCTCCGATGAAACCGTGGCTTCAGCGATTTTACTCCGTGGTCTGACCGTTAACCAACGACCAGATTGACTGTTTGTATCTAAGTGGGACTGTTGTTTGTATACCGCTTACTGCATACTCACTGTGCTGCTTACACCTACATGAAAACCGGCATCTTAAGTCAAACTTCGGCATTTCAAGGGGCTACTATGTTTTTTTATCGGTTTCAGGATTCTTCCATGGCCATCCGTTCAGAGCGTTCGTCGTGGAATGATACCCCATGCTCTTTGCTGTTTAGTCAAAAGCAGCCCTCTATTTGTCCAGGTTAGTATGTGATTCCACCGCAGCCCTGTTGTTTAGGAAAAAAAGATGAAAGTCTTCTCTCATTTATCTCCTTTTTCCTTAATCCATTTTAGTTGACACTTTGACATCAACGACAAAGGTAATGTCAGAACTGGATGACAGTGATGGTATAAATAACGCGTTTTTGGCAGTTTCATGTCGTTTTTAGTTACTTTTGGGACTGGCACCCAGGAAACCTTGCTTTTACCTACACAAACTCAGGTCCCAGTCGATTCGACACTGCAAATTACTGAGGATACACAAAAGCTAAACGAGGAGGAGTTCACCAGACAGGGAAATGGTTTGAATTAACTTTTTACCTGCCATTATTTCCTGGCTTCTAGATAATCCCACCAAGCCTAGCTTGACGAGGGCCTACAAAGCATTCGATCATCAGACCACCAAAGATATTGGTAATTTTTTGATTCGCGCTGACTCTTGTCGCGCTTTATAACATTCTGCCTTCTAAATCGTGCTCCAAGTTAAACAATCTTCTGTTATAGCCTTATTTAAATGTGTTGACTGATTTTCTTCACCTTTGTTGCATTTATTTTTGTTTTCGTCGTACTGTTCTGCTATTATCTCACGACTGAGTAAGTCAGTCCTGCAGTACTCAATGTGTTCTAGCCTAGAATTCCACAGTACGTTGGGGGTGGAGCTGGACTATCTGCTATAATTGTAGGATGACTTAGGGGCCCCTCGTTTGTCCCCAGGGCTCCAGTATGCAATCCTTGCCCCTGTCATTCGGCGCCGAACATCATATTGCCATTAAATAGTACCAGTACTTGTACTTGTTACGGCTGCGATCATGCCTAATCTAGCCGGCCTCAATGATGTCACGGATTGTGCCTTACCACGCGTGACGATCGCGGCAGCAGACCTAGAAATCTTAATCCATTCACTTAGCTAACGACGGAGGCTGAATACCGAAGGTCCAAGAACCACTTCCCTGTCTTGACGAACTGCGTCGTCAGGTTTTGAGCTGACCTCCTCTTCTACGCCTTCACTTGGGTAGTGGGTCCGGATCGAGGGCAGTAACACTGAGCTCCTGAAGTGGGTAGGAAAGAACGTACCCTATCCACCTCAGTTTATCGTTCTTGGATCATATGGGATATCCTTGCGATGTTTTCGCAGCGATTGCGGACTGTCTCATTTTACATGAAGTCGGTGTACTTCACTCGGAGGATGCTACTTAAGCAATGCTAGTCAAATACCTTCCACGCGTATATCCCAACCTTCACAGCCATAAAGAAGGTCAGACCGAACGGATGTATGGTACACTCGAATCTTAGTGGCGATAGAAATAACGCCAACAAAGACAAGCCAGCCGAGACTAGTCATTTTTTGCCTACTTGTCACCGTCAACCGGGCCTTCTATAATGGCTTTCAATGGAGACGTGAAATGTTCACTCAACTGTAATTGCTGTTGAGCTCAGTCACCTACCTGTTGGGTTACAAACTCCTGCACTGTGAACTGCGAGCGAACAATTCAGTCACTTTGGAGTGCTATTTACCGGTCTGTTAGGGCTTTAGCTTCGATGACCAACAAGACTCATTGTCAAGGCTCAGGCCTTTCTGACTTGTTCAGGTTAGTTCAGTTTTATTAAGGGAAAGGTAGTCGAACGCCTTCAACCTCCCTATTGGTTATAATAACATGGCAAACGAAAAACGGCGATGCATAATGAACGTGGGGTAGAGGGCTTGCTCCGCGTCGCTCCACATAGCATTTTACGAAACAATTATAAAATAATGTTACTGGCAAATAGGAAGTAATATGTTTTATAATATTGTAAACGGAGGACACGGGGAATGGGCCACGTGGTAGATGCGTTTGACCAACGTGGGGGCCACATCAGGGCATGACAGGCGTTATTCGGGTTGCGCTCCAATAACAAATGCCGAACATGGGGGGTGTGGTGGCACGCCTAGGGCCGACTAGGACCTAGGGGCCCCGGGCCGCGCCAGCCACCTGCGCCCTCTCCCATCTCCGGTCATCTTGACTCTCTTGATACCGGGCCTAGGTGGGATAGGAGGAGAGAGAGTGTAGTAGATGGTGCGCAAGTCTACTATCAATTTTAAACTAAATCACGCACAAGTCACCGTCCCTGCACCACCCTTCCGTGGAGCATACGATGGACATCGTCGAAATCGACGGTCGAACTATCGGTACGTATAACTGCACTGGCCAAACTTCCTCTTACAAGTGTCAGAAGCTGAGGACATGATGATGTCCACAGACAGAGCATTCCAGGCCTAGATCACTCTGTTTGAGAAGAAATACTTTGCGTCCAGTCTTGCCCCAGTCACGCATCGTTTGAAAGGATGTCCACTCAAACTAGTCGTAGTGGCAAACTCGAAGAATTCGCCGAATGCGAGGGCGAAATTCTGACCCTACAAACATGCGAACCGCTTGTATTTGGTCGTTGCGTACCTGTCTGTAGTTCAAAGGAAACAGCTCAGGCTTTAACAATCGTGTTCCGTAAGACAGGTAGCTTCGGCTTCGAGCAAGCTTGGTTGCACGTCGTTAGACCTTTTCAAGGGCGCTGCGGTCTTTGACAGTCCGCGGTCTCCAGGCTTGAATGAAAAATTCTAATTGTGGTCGTAGGAACATCCTAAATACCTTACCAAAGCACACTTAATCGAACTTTGCAAAAGCGCGCTTGATTAGATACAAAATTTACATCGCAGTATTGGCTACTTTTGAGCAATGGGACTATGGCTTCAGCGAGGACATGATGTATACCCCAAGATCTTTCTGAGCCTTTACATATGGTAGCATCGTGTAGTTTAGATAGTACGTCCTCGGTTGCGCGGTGATGGTTCTGTCGTTTCGCAAAATCTTTTCAGACTCGGACATATTTAGAACCCAAATGGTGCTAGCGAGGATTTAGTGACAGTAGGTCTCAGCCTACTGTCTACCAAATTTTCGTCCTCTGTCCAGGAACATCTAGTTGTCACAGTTGAGTTTTTAGCCATGCTAGGTACCGCTGACTAATCGAATATGGTGCCTTATGCAACCTAACTCAGGTATGCACCCTACCTTAAGTCATTCTAGTACTTCCAGTTTCCTTACGATATTCTTCCAGTCATGCAGTCTGAGAGAGAGAGAGAGAGCATTTGAAACATATTTTAGTCAGAAGTAGCCGGCCTTTTAATTTGGGGGACAGACTGTAATCTTGAAGGCATATGCTTTCCCGTGAGCTAGTGATGCTGTTGCAATATCTTGACATACAAAATACCTCTCCTGCCAGTTAATAATGATTTTCTGTTCTAAGGCTGATATATTTAACCTTTTGCTGCCCGTTGGCTGTCTCTAACCACCTTTGTCCGCTTGGACTGTTTTTAAGACAGCCTTGTGATCCTTTCTGTCTTCCACTGATGCGCTGTCACACTGATACCCTCTTCGTTTTGGTCTGTTTAGCTTCGCGTAAAATTTCAGCGCAGGCGCTGGTACTCAGCAATGATGCCTCGGGTATATCCTCCTCCTCATCATCATCAAGTCTCACCCCGAGTAAGCGCGGAACCGATGCCGAGGGCTTGTCTGCTTTCTTGGCAGAGAATACACACAGTCCCTCTAAGTTAACCCAGACTGACCTGTGCACAGGTATGCACATCCTGTCCATATGGACTAGTTATTTTTCAAAAAATTCTGAATTTGTCTACCTTTTCCCGTCGACCTGCTTGCTAGTGCCTTTTAATGAAGCCATCTATTCGTGTCAGATATGTGGTGAAGAAACAATCCATCTATCCATTTACATTTACAATAAGTTCCATTTATTAACCATAAATAGTCATGAGATTAAAGCAAAAGGGGCGTCTTTAGGCCGACTTGAATATGAAGGCTTTAACTAGCAGTCGGGAACGGTTCCACTGTTGCTTTGGCTCGATTACTCTCATTCGGGCATGAGAGGTTTGAAATGCCAATTCTCCAGCTAATTCCCCCTCCCCCCCCTATTAAAGTAATTATCTTGCCCTTGATGCTCGTTTTTTAAGACCCTTCATTTTTTGTCTGAAATAGTGAACGGCTCACTGTCCTCCCACACCACCGGTGTTTCCCACGAAGAAGGCGAGTCGCTGTCAACGCCTCCACGAGATACTACTAAAATCCCCGATTTAGGCGTAAGTTTACTGAGGCTCTTTCTGTCCTCGAGTTTTTGACTTCGCAGGATTCCATTTTTGAGTTCCACAAGAGAAGTAAAACTAATCAGATGCAAACAGCATGTTCCTGGTGCGAAACGCGGTGAGTAGCATAATGGACAACGGATCAATTATTGACCGATGGAGTACAGCAATGGCTGACATTACCAATCACTCAGGCATTCGTTCTGCATTACAAAAACAACGAGTTAGAATCACCTTGTCTGGCCATCTGAAGAAAACGAAAGTTGATTTTACACCTCGGTCCAACGGCCTAGCCGTGCAATGTTCATCTGCCTAGCCGCTGGGCAGCTGCTGGCGGGGCTCGAGAGTGAGCCTCAAGGCAGAACCGGACCAGTGAGTTCCGTTAGCGATCGGTCAGTGTTAATTAACCGGGGTTATTCGCATAGACCAAAGATGAGGTTTACTCGAAGCAGTGTCAACTGTTCCAAACGCTTAACACACTACCGTTTTCCGAGATTCCTGCAGGGGCTTTTGTTAATGCTGAACCGCACTTGCTAGCTGTCCATGGTATGTTTATTTGACCATACTGTGCATCACCGTTCAGGGTATTGTTTACCACGATGCTTTCCCCCTAATCCGTAAAAAGAGCTTATTCGTTCCCCTCCGTTTTCCTTAAGGGAATTATTATCCAGTAGCGGTTCACTTAAACAAAACGTGTTTTACTGCCCGAAAATGACCTGGTTTACTGATAACAACTTTCCAGGTCCAACGTTTCTTAGGCCATCTTAATCTGCCTATTCGACAACTGCCAAGAAGTTCAACTTGTTGAAATACGGTTCGTCTCGCAAGCTCTTTGTTGACGGGAGCTTTGCATGGAACCCGTTGCGCCAACGCGTTGTTGTCGAGGCCCTTGTGCAGAAATTTAATCGATGCATAGGTAGACGACACACGGAAGGTAAATTTTTCCCACTGCCAAGGCGGTCAGAGTGCGTCGCGTCCAAACATAGAAGCAAACAGGTGAGTTACAGGAAGCGGTTCATACGAAGAAGATGTGATCGGGGAACAAGATGTTTATTGGGCTGACATTTCGGATTCTCACTCGAACCCATAATCAGAGACACTTGCAGCTGGTGATCTATTTTGCTTCCAAATGGTGTTTTTTTCGTGGGCAGGGCCTACCGCTGGTTTCACTGTTTGTTTTTGCTTTGAGTTTTCTCAGCCGTTAAAATGTATCAACAGTAATGATAACCGCTTTCAAAGGAAAAGACTGGGGCTGGTTAAAGTCAATTTTGCCGGCTTGTTATAATAAACTCTAGCTGGTTCTCACAAACTAATTGTACTGAACAAATGAAGACATAATAAAAGCGTTTTGGCTTTTCACATTTTTCATCTCTCAAGGGCTGGTTTTATATCAAGATCATGCTCAACGTATCCAGTCATGTCGTCAGCGTCTGCTAGGCATTGATCAGGCTGTTCTAGTGAAGTTATGGCACACAAGTCAACTTTTTATATACTGCCAACTGTGTGTCACGCAAAGGAACCAGCCACTGCCTGTTTTACTCATCGGTTTCGGGCTTTGATCCAGTTTTAGCGGATCAACCTTTCGGCTCGTAAAGCACTCTTAAGATGGTATGGCTTTTGAGCTGCGACTTGATTTTTATAACCCCATTGACCCTCGGGAAGCCCAAAGCAGACAGACTAGAGCCCTTCAGTCGTCTTAAATCCCGGATAGGACTTGCTCGAATAACAGGAGTGACGTAGGCTGCTTTACAGAGGGATGGTTCGACATCTCCATTCACTCCTCTCTCCATTAAAACAACACTCTAAAATCCTAGGATTATATAGGGCAAGCAATGGAGCATTATTGATAGGTAGTATTGTCCATGTCTCAGTGCGTATCTGGATTGTGTACGTGCTGCACGCAGACGAGGTCATCAGCAGCTGCGCCCATTCCACGCACCAGTCCACAAACCGATGTAGACGGTGGCTGGGGCCTGGGAATAGGAATAGCGAGTGAGGTCAATGCCTCGGTGTATTTTCCTCACTATAGACAATCTGACATGCTTAAAGCTATCACGGTATGCTAAAATCCGTGGCTTGGAAGGTTGCCAACTGACGGGATAACTCAGACCGCGCGGTCATCCCAGTGTGTGTTTGTGTGGAGTGGCTAACTGGCGCACGGAGCGTCAGGCTGCAATGGCTCCTTAATATAGCGTTTATGGCAGGTGTTGAAGCACGCTTAGAGGCGGCTCCGGTCGCACCAGCCACCAGCACCCTCGCTTCCGGTCTTCTTGGCTCTGTCATGACACCGGACCCAGGTGGGGGAGATTTCGGTAGATGCGGCGCAAGTCTACTCCCACTGCAATCTCATTCATGCGCAAGTCACCATCCCTGGGCCACCTTGCAGTGCGGCACACGGTGGACCTCGTCGAAACCTACGGTTGAACTGTCATATGATCGTGTATTTTTCAAAGTTAGCCGGTTTGCCATATTAGTGCCGGTTATGTGATCCGCAGACTTATTCGTCGAACTCGAGAGCCCGCTGGCTTTCACAGCAGGCTGTTCAACTGTCGGCCATCGGCGCACGTACCAGGTACTTTCCTGCAAGTTCTAACAGGCTGTCCACACCCTTCAAAGATTTATTTTGTCGCAGATCGGAGGTTGAATTCCACGCCACGCCGGTAAAGCCTTTGCTGCCAATTGGCAGAAGGATATACGCGGCGACGGTGAAGATGGCTGTGCCCTTATCTCCCCTTACTGTTTCTTTACCAAGGGAGTTTGAAGTACAGTGTAATTTATTAGAATTGCTATCTGCCCTTACTGAATACTTCGCGTTTACCAGCTCATTTCCACCGTCGAAAGACGCCGAAGATTACGCATCAGCGGGGATGAGGATGAGGACAATTTTGCCGTCTCAAAGGAGGACGCTGTCGACAGACTTACGAAACCCAGTCCCCAAAGTCCGCCTTTCTCTGGAAAGAAGCTACTTCCGCCTTCCATTAAAACAGAGCCTTGGGAGGCAAAAGCAGACGAAAAGTTACAGCTAAACTCTGCGTTAGACTTCCTTTCTGCCTTCGAACACGATGATAACCCCGATGAGGCAGATGAAGATGAAGAGGTGGAAGATAAAGGTATGGATGGCGAACTTGAGGAAGACGCCAAGGAGTCAGATTACGCTACTTCGGATGCAGATGAAAAGGATGGTAAAGCCCACGATCTCTCGGGATCAGATTTGGAGGAGGCGTATCTTTTGGACAAAGTATCTCACTCAGAGGGAAAACGGCCGGCAAAGTAAGTCGTTTTCTCCCAAGAGAATACCCAAAATACCTTGAAGGATATTATGTAAGTCGGCATTTACAAAATGTTTGGCTTTTACTTTCACATAACAACCTAATTGGCCTAAATGTAGGTTTAACAGGTGCATCGATTGCAAATAAAAACACGTTTCTCTTCGTCTGATTAAATTCTGTACAAATTTGCACATTCATCAGGTATATGTTATTAATCATGTTTGTTGTTCTCGCTAGGCAAATCGAATACCTAATTAACCGTAGAGGTTGCAGTTCGTTGTAGTTACAGAGAATACTAGCAGCAGTAGTGACTATCTTCCTGTTCCACAAGTTCTCTCTCTCTCCAGACCTTTTTTCTAGATTGCGTTACCATAAAGTTGTACTGTACCGTACTGTACTGTATTATTGATGGCTGCCAGTTCCTTGCATCAGGAATGATAGCTTTTCACGGCTGTGAGAGACAGACTTCCACGCGCAGTTGAGCCATCTAAAATGCCAACCTCACAAACCGTCAGATACCAAGATTTTCACCATCTGCAGTTATCAGACGGGTATCCCCAAGTCCGACACCAGAGGTGATTGCCTTCGCTCTCGGGGATTTTATTTACAGGCCAACTTCAGCTATTGCTCTTGTCTGAGGCGCAATACACAGCACCTCTGCTATAGAGCTCAGCAGCAGTCCAAGGCCGTCAGTTTAGCCTAGATCCGTATGGCACTTACCGCGACTTACTGTAACACAAGGAGGACGTGCGTTGGAGAATCTATTCCAGTACACTGTTGATTAAAGTTGATGAAAACAGCAGATCACGAAAAACGCCAAAGCTGTCAGCATGTCCACTTGGTCACCTCGGTGCCGTTGTAAGCCTGGGTGTAGTTCAGGCGCTATGACATTTTGGCACTTTTGACCGTTGGTTGAGATCAACTCGTGACCAAGCTGCTTCAGTTGACGAGTACGGAAGATGCAGTTGATAGGTTGACTATTTGGTAGGCCAACTATATGGGCCTTCCTTGAAGACGCGATCGGTTTAGTCCTTTCAGGCCATATCGTCAGTTCGACCGTCGTAATCCGACGATGTCCACCGTATACCCCAGAGAAGGGTGATGCAGGGACGGTGAATTGTGCGCAAATTAGTTTTAAGTGATATTAGACTTGTACAGCATCTACCGCACGCTCTCTTCACTTACCTGCTTGTGCCCGATGTCAAGAGAACCGGAGGCGGGGTTGGACGCAGGTGAATCTTATCCCGCCATAGTTGTAATTGGCAACAGTGGGTGGTGCGGCATGAGCCGGCATCTACGCTTGACCACATTTGGCACGCGTACATCCTCCCCCCATGCTCGGCATTTGTTATGGGAGCTCATTCCAAATAAGAATAACGCCTGACGTGCCCTGATTTGGCTCCCGTGTTGACACGGCTCATCTACCACGCGACCCGTTTAGGGGGTACTTCAGGCGATATACCGTGCGATTCACAAGTCTCCGTCTCTACCTATTGAGTTATGATTTGTAGACAGGAAAGCTTTATTGACTTCTAAAATATCAGAGCTTAATTTGTATGAATAAAAATGCTGTGGGCTATGGACTTCGGGAACATTCAATTCCGCAGACCTTTATTCGCAACTGTAACCATTTTCCCAGCCTGATTGCTCTTTTCCTTTAACTGGCATTCCATCCAACCGTATAGGTTTGATGCAAAGGCGTTTTTGGAGGAGGAGGCTGAACTCTCGGGTGACGAAATTGAGCGCGCCCAATTTGCTGATGAGGACATCGACGACGATTCTGATGCTGGAAGTCTGAAGGACTTTGTCGATGAGGCGGAGGTGGATGCGGCTGGCAAACTGCGTCGTCAAGTAGAACGTATACACATGCGAATACAAGAGGACGAAGACCAGCGTGAAGTCCGCTATCTCAAGGTTGGTAGCCTTTATTTACTCTCCAACTCTTATGTGGCAGATTAATATTGTTTGTCCACCTTGCAACCATGCTTACTTACTTAACCAAAGTTGAAGGTGTTACTCTTTGGGATTGAATAGTGCTCACCACTAGCTTCCTTCTATTTTACACTACCGAGCGGGTTCCCTTTCGAATTTAAAAGCGGCTATATATGGATCACCTGAGCAAAACCACACTGCGGTTGAGTTTAGTTAACTAAGAGACCTGTCGCTTTTGTCGCTTTTGGGCCATTGTATACCCAACCTTAAACTTGTAGCATACGCAGTGCCCATTCTTCATATAACCAAGTAGCCCTGTAGGGCTCTTGACCCCCAAAAAGTAAACTACTTAATTAGATATTGCTGACAGTTTTGGTAATAATGGGCCATAATAGTTTATGGCTTAAGGTTAAATTCGATTTAGTTGATAAATCACCTTTTTGCTCAGTTCGTTTTTAATCGATATGATCAGCACTGTGTACGCGTATAGCAACGACTACGACAGGTAAAACCGACACAACTGTATTTTTCCGACACATTGTTTCCTCCAAGTGCAGTGGGGTCTCGATTAGTATTATATGTAGAATAAAGTTTTCGACAAAGACGAGGGAGTTTTAAATGGCCATTTCATGCTTTCTAGACGTCGTCAGCCAGCCATACCCAACTCCAGGTATTTTGCAAATCCTGAGGTCCGAACCCAAAACTTGTTCGGTCGGGAATATATTCCTGGTACTGTGCCACTCCGTTGGACACTGTCGGCATAGTCGCTTGCACCTTTCGAATTATCGTTTAGAAATTCTATATTTTGAGGTAGCGTATGGGCGCATTTCCAAATGATTGCATGAAACACTCAAACAAAAGGTGTATCTTTCATACCCTTATGTCTACTTTCCAATAACAGCTTATTGTTCATGCAAGAGTGCCCAAGACGTTTGAAATTTATTCTGTCACGCGAAGACGTCTTCAAGATTGCTCATCGCCTGCGTTCAATATAGAAAAATATTTCATTGTTACATCCAATTTTCTTATCGACTTTTTAGGAATTGTTTCTTGAAGATGGGGACCTTTTTGACGAGAAGGGAAAGATTCGCGAACGACGCTTCCGTTGGCGAGGACTTGGTTCGTTTGCTTTCTCCTACTCCCTTGCAATTTTGAAATTTAACCAATAATGTCAAGCTTACCAGGGCCAACGTCGTCATATCTTGCTACAATTTCTCTTCAGGTTGAAAAAATTAATACGCTAAAAGGCCATTTATCCGATCTAATCGGGTATATAAACTTCCGTGCCTTTTTTTCACTAATAGGATATCATACCATGCTTGACATATTACATGCAAAATGCCGAAAGTTACGTAAGATTCATAATCACTAACAAGCCGGCGCCAATGAGTGTAGCAAAGCCTTGAAATAATAATGACAACCAACTTTTTAGAAAAGCGGCAAATTCCGAAAATTTAAAAGCTATTAAATTAAAATTTACTTCTCTGGTGTTATTCGCAAGTATGCTACTTGGTGTATATTAAGAACACTTTCGTCAAATCTCTTTATAAGTATTTCTGGCATTTAATTACAATTAGTTTCAGATCATTGGCGATTAATTCACGATTTTCAGTGTTTTCAAACGATTGGTTATAAATTGGGATTCTGTTCTATGTGTTTCTCAAAACCTTCAACATAAGGTATTTCTTTAAAGCATTTACCGAATAAGTAAATTTTTGAATATTCTATCTAATCCAGATAACCGTTTGCGCCATATTTGTAGTCGCAGTGAAACTTTGCAGAGAAAACTTAATGTCCACAATAAAAGAGTGCAAGTAATATGCCTAAGATCAATTAAGAAACTTTCTGAAATAAGTTACTTTTCTTATAGCACAACGCACAAAACCATAGATTTTGTTCTGTAGCATTAAATAGCATAGGAAATTTCTTGGATATCCGGCACTCTCCGATTTCGCCCAAATACTGCCTCTTTTCCTTCAATAAAGAAGATGGAAATGCATTGTTCTTTAGCAAAAGACTTTTTGAGCCTCAAATCCACTGAATATCGCCAAATAATGACCCAATGTACGCTGAACTACTCACTCAAATTTCGATCACGAAATTGCACGAGTTAGGTCATCTCCTGTACTCCTTGTAGTACAAAAACGTTTAGGCTGCTCATAGAAATATGTCTGCACTCTTCGGACCATATCATCCTTTCTTAATTTGACTTCTAGTCCCTTGCCTGTATTATCTGGTGGTAAATATTATTCAATGTCTTTCTTAGTGTATGATCACGGACTCATAGATTGCTTTTGTTCGAGAAACTGGCAAAGTTTATGGAGTTTATGGTATTGGCTTGGACTAGACAAGTTGCTTCGTTCCTCGCCACGACCTTAGCCTGCATACGCATGCATGCTGTTTGCTTATTTGTTCCCGTTAGCTTTCCTGCTCGTCGTTTATTTATGTCCTTTAACCATGTTGGTTTTATGATGGTTTATAAACTGAACCTTGTTTATAGAGACAGCCTACTTCTGGCTTCTTTTTTTACCTCTGCATCAAACTTTAATATGCTCATTTTCGAAATTCAACCTCTCTTCACAGAGAACGCCGATCCTCTGTCAAACAATCAAGTGGATATGGATGAGACGGACGAAGAGGATGATGAAACCGACGATGCGGCCAGCCGTTGGCTGTCAGGTGGTGCTGGTGTGATGAGTCGTTGGCTGTTGCATGGTGCTGCTGAGACCGGTTCCACTGAGGTAGCCGATGTTCAAACCACCAAACCTGACGGGCGAAAGCTGACAGCAGACAAGGAGGCTTCTGCACTGGCCTCACCACCCGACCGACCGGGGAACCTGGTGAGTCTAGCTTTTTGCATGTACCAGAAGTGTTACCTGTGGGAAAGCGCTCCATTCCACTAGCCACACCATGGTCTCAAAAAGCCATGTTCTATTAGCAAGGAGGGGGTTTGAGCGATTTATATCCCCGGTAACACCGCAGATCGTAGATCATCTAAGCTCGAGGCTAGTTGGCCGATACCATCAACGTAGTGAAGATCCGTCAGCCACTGCCCGGGTGCGAATTCAGCACCATTAAAAGGGTGTAGAACCCTTCCAAGGATCCACTCATTCGCGTAGTTGTACAGAATCGACGACAGGAACAATATTTTTGCATGCTAGATGGAATATCGAACGGTTGGGTACGATTTTTCGGGGTCTGAACTGGCGCAATGGTAGAGCGATAGTAGGCGGGCATACCGCCTGGTCCCGCTATTCGTCACAGAGATTCACGATGGACAAAATCGAATACTGCAGTGAAGCAACAAAGCAGACGACCTTCGGTTGCTTGTAGTCATGACGAACTGCAAGAATACACAGTAAGGTGAATATCTGGTCATCTTTTCAATGTCCAACTTGGAAGCTGGCTTTCTTGGGTCTCGTCCTCTAGTCATACACGTTCCAGAACCCTACCTGAATGAAATTAACTAACGCTTTGACTGCAACGTCGATAAGGCTTGGCAAATGTGTCCTGCTATGATTTTATAATCCGAGCGTTCGAGTGTCCAGTTTCCATGTTGATTGAGGTCTTCGACATTTATGTAGGTCCGCAGAGAATAACGAAGTCCTCCTTTGCACTACTGCTGCAATAAATCAATACAGTTGGCATCGTTAGTATAGCCTTCTTTACTCTACGTAAACTACGAATACGATCTCAGTAAATCAGAGTGTCGACCTACATCACCTATATATGCGTTTTTTAAAATGGAAAATCGGTTATGCAATTACCTTGAACCGACTACAGAAGATTCGTCGTGAACACCCTTTCCGTATCAGTTGGTGCCCTTTGAACATCAAAGCCGCAATCAAGTGCAGTTGGGTGCTCGGCATGTCAATCTGTTATCTGTTTGCTTTCGCTCTATTGGGCAGGCAGCCTCTCCAATGTGTTTTCGCGCGGCATATTATTGGTTGTTTTTTTACCGCACGGGCTTTGGCAAATTTAAACAAAGATTGTGTAAATGTGATTTTCGGTTTTTCTGTGTAATTTAACAAGTACTTTTCTGGATTCCTGCAGTAGGGACAAATCTAAACCCCTCTAACTTCTTATATTCTATCCTCTGCATGGCAGAGATCTTAAGAATTTTCTTTTTGTGTCAAAGAATGCAAAGCAGTCCCATCATAACTCTAGTCGAGGTATCAGAGACAACATTCTGCTGCTCTGGACCTGCTAAATTCGACCATTTAGAAAGACAAACTACTATATCCACCGAACGTATTCGTTTTATGTTTTCACTGGGCGTGTGGCATATATTCATGCAATCCTATGACGCCTTAATATTATCTTTTTAGGTCCTTAACCTTGGGAAGCAAGCCCTGCTTCGAAATGGCTCTCATCGTTCTTCGCAGAAGGAATCTCAAAAACCCCTGAATTTCCCGCTGCCATCCGTACCCAGTAAGTTGGATTTCGACGAACAGGTTTCCTGGCATTATAATTGTCTTCACTTTATATATTGCATTTGTGAACATTTTGGAATATGTGCGGATGTTCGCCTTATAGATACCGTCTTTGCTCGAATAACACCTTTTTTACTAGATAGACATTTTGTATTCAGAAGATACTTTGTTTTAATTTCAGGCAAGCTGTCTCAAAAGTTGGAATCAGAAAAAATGGCCGAACAACCTGTTTTAAAAAAGTTCTCGTCGACCTCCTGTATCTCATCTCCTCCATCTTTGCAAAACATAAGGGTAAGCATTGTTGTTTTTGTCCCAAAACGAGTGTGATTCTGAGTAGCTGCTACTTTTGTATTGTAGTAATTTTTGCCCTACAGGGGCCATGCGTTGGGTCAACGCGGTGGCTAAATTAGGACAAGGCAGGCATTATTGGGGATGCGCACCCCATGACTAATGCCACACTCGAGGAAGGGCGTTGTGGCCCGCCTAGGTGCGCCATCTCTCGCCTCCGGTCTTCTTGACTTGGACATGATACTGGGCCCAGGTGGTTGAGGGAGGAAGAGTGCTGTAGATGCTGCGCAAGACTACTGTCACTGTGAACTAAATCACACAGATAATTACTACAGCGCGCTAATGAGTACGGACAAAATATTATAACATGCCACTTTTATTCTTCATGAAATGACTAAGACAACATTGAAGATCGCAATAAAATCCTTCCGGAAGGCCAAATTGAAAGAAATATCGTCCATCATATTGCTTTTTTATGTTTGTGCTCTATCATTGTTTATTTGAAAAGCACTTAAAAATCGGGAGGTTTTTTTCGTTGTGTCTAACCTTTCTGCTTTCCGCCTTTCCATCAATAGCGGGGCTCCTTCTTGCTGCGTTCGACAAGCCTTTTTGCTTCGAACGCTACTGGGACCATCGCGCAACCCTCACCACAGACAGTTCTATCGCGCACTGAGGTCGAGATGGTCAATGAGCAACTGCTACTGCTGCAGGATGACAACCGCTCTACACCGGAGTCCTGTGTTCTGGGGCTCCAAAGTAAAGTCGGTCTCTCCTGCTTCAGCGTGAATCGCGCCGGCGGTGACGACGGTGTGCCGCATACTGCCAACCACCACTCCAGGTTCTCCGTTTATCCGTCGTCCCAACCTGCTCCTGCAACTGCTGCCGCCTTCTCTCAGGTCAGTATGCCTACTCACACTCAGAAAGGCACCGCAACGTGGTCCTTCCTCTCGTCAACCTTGATTAGTCTTTCTCGGCTCATTACACTGTTGGAACTTCGGCTGTATTATTGGGTCTCCGGCGTGGTCGTTTTTGTGCCGCCACAATCCGCTCAGGGCCGCCATTGTTCATGGTAAGGGAGGAGGGCGAGGGGAGGGCAACGTTCTCAGTTGGACTGCAGTTAAACGTACTTGCAAGTGGCAAAAGACGACCACAACTATGGTAAGCGTCAGAGTTACTGGGAGCAAAACGACAAGGTTTAGGTGGCAGCTAAGAGGGAGACTCGATTGCTGAAAAAAGTATTTTATATGCCGGATGTTTCGGATTTCTTCTTGAACCCTAATGTTTAGCTGGGAGTAAATCCAAAATGTTAGGCAAGCATGATTTTCATTGAAATGATCAAGTGTGACCTTCAAAACTAATTTGCCTTCTTCGTGCACTGCATTCAGACCCTCAGTCCCGAGGACGAAGTTATTCTATCAGTTGGTGGTCTTCCGAGCCACGGAAATTAAAGTGCCGTGATCGTTAAAGCTCGGTTTTCCTGTTCGCAGCTCATAGTTCAGCCATCAACCGCGCTTACATTGGAGCTTAACTTGCACTAATGACGACAGTTGATACTGACAATCAAAGACGATTAACCCTTAAAGCAAAGCCCGTAGTTGCTACATTTTGTTGATAGATGCAAAAAGGCGAGTTCCACGAAGGAGTAAAGAAGAAGAAGAAAGAAGAAGAAGAAGATTGCCATCGTTACCCCCATCATCTGCAGCCTGTTGAAGTGTAAACTTGTGGGTTACATTTGCGGCTTCACGGCTCACTTTTTATTATGCAAAACCTTCACGTTGTTGATAGGGCAGCTCTTAATTCCACCCCTCTTATTTTGAACCCCGATCTCAATCCGCTCATAGCTTGTTTTGTCAGCACACTTGGAATGAACAGCCACCTGCTTTTTTTCCTTTTTACTTATGGTGTGCCAAAAGGCATCCAATAATTCTACTTTTGACTTTGCCATTAGAATTACACGTATGTTTACGCAACGCGCATTTGAACCTGTCTACTGTGTTCCGTACTACCTGGTTTTTTTCCATGGGGTTGTCGTCCTACAGGAGGGGTGTCCATACTGTTTCTAGAACTGTTTACGATTTTGTCACCAGTCTTATGTGTGATTTCTTACGGTGACATGCGAGTTGTCAGTGTTCGTGTCATATCGCCGATGCATTTGACAAGGTGATTGTTATGATGTTTCTTCCGCCATTATCTACAGCTGTCGTTTTGCCGTTAACTCTCAACGTTTTTTTGTTTTACACATTTGCAGAAGATTTGCAATCTCATGCAGTGTCCTCTGCGATTCTGAAACATGTTTTCGTCTCCAAAAAATTACTTAAGCAGGGTTGGAATATTAATTAACTTGCAGCCTCCTCTCAAAATATTTCAATCGTGTCAAGAGGCCGGCTTTTGGATAGACTTATTTCCGGCGGACGGTAAAAATTCCACTTCAAAAATACCTTTTTAGGTAATGTGAAGTTCTTTATTTGGCATTCTCTGCCCTTAGAGATTGAGATATATTTTTGAAATGCACACACGCAAATAATCTTCCTTATGCTCATTTAGCAGCAGCTTACATCTAGCGTATAAGAGACATGAAAATCAATGAGACAAGTGCATACTACTCAATTACCAATTTTTACAAATTATACTATTTCCAAGGCAGTCGAAAAGGAAGTAGGCATCATGCTGTGACTGGAATATCTTTGGGATTAGGCTGCATGATAAATATTAGTACAACCCGACTTAAGTACTTTTGTTGAATCGAAATTGCATTTCAGACAGCACACCTACTGTATAGCAGGTCACATACCAATTTAAAAATTAACTGTCATTCTGGGGTATGATTTTTGTCATAAAGGATTGATTGTCACGTAGTACCATATCCAGATATTTCATTCATGCCAGGATGCTGGGTTTTAATGCACATTTTCCTAACTATCGGCTAAATCCGCACCCGTCTTAGTAGAACGGTTTTTCCATCAAATTCGATTCTTTTGTAAAATACTTTATAGAAAGCATTACAAAAACATCCTTTATCCTGGTAATTTTTATAAAAGTTGGTGCCTTTGTAATGTTTTCTACTCAAAGAGCGGCTATCTTCTGCCTTTAGTAGTGCTCCTTCGGAAGTACATACCGTGACCCATATCAATTGAAAAAATGTATTAACGCTTAATGCATAGAGCTACGTACAGTTTTCGTCAAATGAGCAGCCTAGCTTGTAGATTACAAACCCTAGATGCAAATGCATTGTCATTTGTAGTTTAAAATTATTTGGTGATTGAAACCTTTTCGGAAAACTGGAAAATACCCTTTCCTGGAGTAATTTAGTACAATATGGGGAAGGGATGTTTTCGAAAGTGTTTTTGTAAATTATGCCTATTTAAGGCGTACACAGTAAATGGAAAAAGTGTGCTACGGAAGTGGTTGTTTTCAAGTGGATATTAATTTTGCAGAGAAACTGATTGAATGCGTATTCGAAAACGAGAATTCTCTTATAAATGAGATATTTTAGGATTATGCTTTATTGTGATCAGTATTACAATCGCACCCAAGTAATCCATTTAAACCAACTTTACAGTTCAGCATTTCAGCTAATATCTCATGGGTTGTGTCACCTACAGTTTGAGCCGTATCACATGCAAAGGGCCGAAATTTACGAACAATTGATAATCACTCGCAAACCGGCACTAATGCAAGTCCAAAAGCTTTGAAATACTAATAAACAACTCAATTGGGATGTAAAACCCGAAGAAAATCTGAAAAGTTATATTTCTTCCTTTAGAAATGTAAACTTTTTTAAAAGATGGCCTATTTCCAAAACGCGGTAAATCGTTGTAACTAATAAATTTAAATGGAATTTTTCGCTTGAAATCGTAAACATACCATTTTGTGCATTTTAAGAGAACTTTCCATGAGCTAAATTTCTTTATGGGTATTTTTGATATTGAAGTACAATTAGTATCAGATCGTCCTTGCAATGCCGGTGAACATTTCACGATTGTCGGTGTTTTTAAGCGCTCAAATTCTGTCCTGTGTTCATCAAAACCTTCAAAATAAAATAGTTCTTAACAGTATTTACTGAAGTGGCGAGTTTTTGGATTGCAGAGAAAAATGAACATCCACAACAAAACTTTGTAATTACTATGCCTAAGATTTATTTTGAAAATAAATCTTTCTATAATAAGGTTCCTCGTTGAAAAGTGCCTAAAGTTGATAGTTCACTTTTTGAATATCTACGTATTTTTAAAAAAAAAGTTGAATCAAGTTGAAAATTTGAAATTTTTATCGTTTTTTTACTTTCTTAAAAATAAGTGATCCATTTTCTGCCAAATATGCAAGAACTCACTTTTGGCGTTATCTTGGCACGTTTTCCGCTGTATTTGTTTACTTTAATGCCCCATTGTAAGATATTAACTAAACACCAGGGTGGCCGAATATATACTATTATTTTGCGAAAAGTGGTAATCTTTTGTCCATTGTCTTTCTAAATTGCAGATTAGCGGAAAGTATATCATAAAAAGTACATTTTTCCATACTCCCAATTTACATCAATCTTTAAGGTTATCTCTATAGATCTCGTAATTGTTCCGCATTATAACAAAAAATACTGGTAAACATGCTTATTCCTGCGTTTTATAGCAAAAACGTCACAAATTTGCAAAAAGTTAATTTGTTACACTGAATCATTTACTTGTTTTTGAAAAACAATGCGATTCCTCACACTTACACCTGATTTTCAGTGAATTATGATACAATATTCCGGTATCAGAAGAGATATATTTGGAAAATTTCTTACTTGCATTAATGTTCTTTTATAGCACATGCACAAAAGCAATGGACTTTGCTCTGTGATATTAACTAGCATCGGAAATTTCCTGAATGTCCGGCAACCTCCGATTTTGCCTAAATCTTGTCTGTTTTCTTTAAATATACTGCAGTATACATGCATTGTTCTTTAGCAAGAGGTGTTCTGAGCCTCTAACTCCACTCAACAAACAAAAATAACAATACCATTTATGCTCCTAGTTTCTCATTCAAATTTTCAGAAAACATTGCACGAGGTAGGTCATCTGCTGTACTTCTAGGCGTGTTCCAGAAAGCATGCATGCAAGGTAGGCGTTGATAATAGTGCATTAGACTAGATATCTTTATTCACGATATGCTATCCAAAACTTTCACCGGGTTTAACTTCAATTTTTGGTCAATTTTAGCACTGCAGTTGCTTGTTGGTGTGAAGCTTGAAAGCGATACCCCGACGTTTGTCTTTTATGGTAGCAAAATTGGGCAAAACGTTCTTTGTTTTTATTTATTGTAGGGAATCAGAAAACGCATTTCCACAGAATCGGTTCAGAATTCCGTCAAAAAATCCCGTGTAAGCAGCATCTTCAACGCCCTACTATGATGGACACCATAAGCTTGAGCACTCTTAAACTTTGACACGTGTTTACCCTCCGCCCTTTTTCGCTCGTTCACCCGCATTTTTCTGTACATTTTAAATTTTTATTTTTGCATATCTCAAGATACCATCGTATTGTAGCTATTACGCCTACTTATCCTCATTCGGGGCGACAAACCTAATATTTCTGGTACGGTGATTTAGCTGTTATGTTTTAGTAAAATGACTTCCTTAGCACGCTGCTGTTCATGTAATATTTTCTGATGCAGCGTTGTCCGTTGCAACTGTTCCAGCAACTTCTAGCAATCTGATCATCGTTCGTAGGCAAAGTGCACCAAAGTACGCTTAAATAATTATTTAGTGGGAAAGTACGTCACCCTTGAATATGTTACTGTAATTGATGGTGTTTTTCGATTTCGAAAAAATCGTTTCAATAATTTTTCTGAGACTTCAATGGTGCTTCATAAAACTCTATGTCCGCTGGCTTATTACTGTTGTTTTCCGAGTCATTTTGCATAATATGCATCCTTTGTAGATTCTATGGCATCTCTCTGTCCGTGAAAATTCGATACCGTTGTCGTATATGACAACATCGGAGTGGGGGGGGCGTTTCCCAAGCGGGGACAGGGATTGGTTTCGCGTTGACTGTCGAAAACTTTGAGCATACACGCCGCAGGCCAAATGCCTATGCAAATCACGTACCATACGAGATCGGTGCACAGGATTCTCCTAAGGTGGGCAGGCGGAATCGCTGCTGAAAATTTCAGGATGAAAATATATCCAGCCCTCGATGACCGCCCTTCATTTCGATAAGGCGGGCAGTTTGGGTACGTTAAGGCCAAGTGAAAACACCGTATCCTTCAGGAGCTAGCTAGTTTAGCGAGTTCCAAATTTTGAGGCTTCCTTCCCATGTACAGAGCAGTGAACTGATTTTCTCCCTCCAGAGATAATGTGTTTGTATATAAACGTAAAAAGCGAACCAAAAATATGTATATTGTTTGAGCGCTGAGAGGATTTATGTTCGCATGGATGGCGAGAAGGCTGCCTGAAGAAAAGCCAGTAGGACACCTTACAGAAGATAACCTAGGAGTATGCTCTCTGAAGACTCTTACGTTGCAATATTATCCGCACTTCGGCTCATTGTCTTCCCCCACGAAAATTCCAATGTCGAAGTAAATAAGACTGTAAAAAGAAGCATAGGCCTATGCATGGGTTTGCTTTGAAAAATTCGAATGTATGAGTTCTATTCATGGCAAAAGGAACGTGAGGAGAAACCGGAAATACCGTGACATTGTAAAGAAACGAGCATTACGTGAAGCCGACAGTTCTATTATAAAGGTAACAGGGTGGACATGTACTGCCAGTCGGCGGGGCTATCAGGAATGACCCAGATACTGGCCAGAGCGCATGACTGCTTCAACTAGTTTGCGCTAAACCCCTCCACCACATCGTGCATGTGTTGACAGATCATCTTCGGTTACTTCATAAGCACTGCTCACGGGTTGGAACCGCTCGATGTCCGTTTGGAAGACCGCAAATGAACTCGGAAGGAACTTGTTCTGATTTGTTCAGACAAATTACAGCAGTATTTGCGCAAATTACTAATTTAAAGGCTAACAGCCGGCGTGCAAAAATGATCATCTGTGGACCATTTTTCTTACTTCTAACCCTTTCATTAACCAGACCAAATTTGACTGGAGCCATTCAACGCTCTGAGCACTTCTAAATGGTGTTTGCCTGCTTCGATATTTGTGAAATAGTAAAATGGCGTTTATTAATATTTCAAATCGCTAGATGGTACGAGAGCGAGACTGAGCACTAATGGGCTTCTTGTCCACGTACCTCGATCATCCAGGGCTGGGAGGGAGCTTCAATCAGCTGCCAGCCATAGCTGACTCATGTAGCCACTGGCAAATACGTATGCGGTAGTTGTGTTCAGTGGATAGATTCTTCATTTTCAGACGCATTCCCAAGGATAAAGGGGACTGGATTGGCTTATTCTACGTCGATAGCAAACTCAAGGTGGATCTTCTTTTGAATCAGCATGTTTGGCAACTAAAATAATCACTGCACCTTGAACTGCGGCCTCATCATTAGTTACAGCAGAGTATTTAAAGTTTCATTATATTGGCTTTACGTATTATACTCTTCTGTATGTACTTTGTCCACTGACAAACTTATTGACTAAGCCAATAGGTAAGATTTACTTGAACACCTAAAGTAGATTGTAATCAAGAAAGTCCGGTCACAGGACCACCACTTTTCACAAAACAGCTTGGTATAATGCTCAAAGGTTTCATCGACAGGTTTCCATGCCGAAGGAATTGATTACGACTGCATATGACAGTTCCAGCATAAATCAAACTCAGGATTCCACATGAAACCGTTTTTCGGGGAAACAGTGTTTAGATAAGCATGCTAAGCAACCTATTGTGACTGCACCTAACCAAGAAATTACAGCTTCGATGACTAAAAATTGTCAGGTTTGATGCGAGAACGGTATGCAATCGGCCGGTCGGTAAGTATGACTTGTATGGCCGCCTAAACGAAACATGAGAACAGAAATCGCCCGCAATATATGTGATTATGCACCAAATTCCGGGGATATTAAGTTTCGGATTAAGTGCAGAATTAAGTTTAGGGTAAGGACTATGGTAATGGTTGAATTTTGTGTTCGTGTTAAGTGAAGGGCTTAGGTTTGGGTTGAGTTTTGTGTGAGGGTTAATACCCGAGAATATTTGCTCCTGCAATTTATCGTAAGGTCACCTTTGCTAGGTGGAGGAGACGTTCCTGGTCCTATGTCCTGTTCAAGCGCCCATACTGGACACTCTTCGAGGCCAGGCCAGGGAGAAAAAACACGGACGATATGCGTGTCTGATGTGTCCTTCTAAAAAATATCGATCTGCATTTGTCAAGCCAATACAGGGTGATTGGATGAAGAGTGCAACGTTGACAGTTCTTAAGCCAATGACTCATCGACCCTGCATGGTCATCAAGTACAATGGCGTTTTTCCTCTAATCGCTATTCATAAACCTGTCTACACCGGTATTGTGTAAATAATTCCAGCCTGTTAAGTTCTCGTCCTCGAGGTATGCCAAAATGGATCTGTGCAGAACCCTTAACCCTAGCAACTGCATTTTCGGAAATCGACCGGTCCAGGACTATGTTTGCTTATTTCGTTCTGTTTTCAGTTATGCAGTAGTGCGTATCCACTGATCAGTGGCAAGATATTTTCGGCCAGGTTGCAACTGTGCTGTCCGGTGTCAGTCTTCCGGCGAAAGGTGATTGAAGCATCTTTCGTGCTCTTCTGTGGACTGATACAATGTCTGCGTGAATCACTACCAAAATCTGCTCGTTTTTAGTCACTGATTTTAGCCCTCTACACATGCAGTCTGCCATCTCACCACCTCACATGAAAACGGAGTTCGCCCGTAAAGCCAGATTGTTTCTCAGATTGTTACTCTGTGCACTTTATTCGTAGGTAAAATTTCCTCGTGGCAACGGAATTGTTCCGACAAGAAATTAAGAAACCCCCCGTCCTGACCATGGGAAAATTGTAGGAGGGGTAAATACTATCGAGGCAACCTTAACACAAACTCAAGCCATAATCTTGATCCTCAACTCACCTCAACACTATCTTTAACCTTAGCCACAACGCTAACATAACCCTAACCTACAGACTAACCCAAATCTCCCTAGGAATTAACCCAACTCCCTGGAATAGGGGGGATTACTATTTCCGCCCGTTATCCTGACTTTTCTGTGGACAGGAAATGCTTTTAGTGGAATTTATTAGTCAAAGTATAGAAAACTGGAAATGTCAAATTCAGAAAGTCTAAATCAATGCAGTTGCACAAAACACGGTTCATAAAAAAGAACAATTTTGTTTTAAGGCAAAGTTACTTCTCCGTGGTTATATCATTTATGATTAGGTTTCGTGCGAGAAAAAACATCACTTAATTCGTCAACGCAACCAAACCTTTATATTTTCTGACCTTAAATATCTTCTGGCTGAAATTGCCTGTGCAGGTAAGCGTAACAGGGCTATTTTAATGTACAAAAGATGTCAGCTTATCGACAGACGCAGGGTAACCTCTTTTACATCGAGTGGTCATTTAAACTTCGACTGTGGTGGTTTTGAACACAAAAATTCAATAAAAAGTTTGTTTTGCTTCTATACGCGTATATAAAATCAACAGGATAAATGTGCTAACGAAGAGAACTGCGAGTATGGGAAAAAAACTTAGTAAGAGGGATCAGGAGAAGATAGCTCACGATGTTCTTCGGGCTAGTATCTTTTCGGGCTGGCCAGTCTCTGAACATTGCACTAGTTCTCTTGTTTTGCGATATGAAACTTCTTAGCGACCCGGACGATGAAGGTAATGGTCCCTTCCGTGTGAAGGATTCTTCTAATATCTGAAAGTTGCTGTATGATTTGTTTTCCTTACGAGTGCCTTTCAAAACCAAAAAAACTTTTGCGAGCACCGACTATCCAGATGAGGGCTATCAAATTGTTAACCAAATGCGTAAACTAGCATGGCTAGATGGCTTTTATCAAGCAAACCTGCTAGGATCTGAAGGTGTTAAAGAGCCAAATATTGAGGGAAAGATTACTTCGGTAGCTGTATTAATCGAAGTAACGGTAAACCACCGGGCGCACTGATAGAAATTCCTGTCTTGAATTACTTTTTTTGGTTGAACCTGCAGTTGGTTTGCGAAAATCGTGAGGTATCTGGAAACACGGTCGACTGTCCAGGTTAACCTACAAACTGTTAATGATGAATTGAGCAAAACACAAAAAATAACATGGAGACAACTGAGGTAAAAATTCACGAATATGTAATGATTGTATTTTGCATTGCGGACAAAAATATTTTTCCATAGTAATTTAAATCTGGAGAAGTTTATAATGAACTAGTTTAAACTTGATATTTAGCAGTGCGAACTAAAGAAAAATTCAAAACGGGATAAAGAATTAAATTTGGAGGAGAAAGTAACTGAGATGGCTGGTTCCTAGCCACCTTGTGTGCTATTGGTCTGGATTGGCGAGAACCAGACAGCCACGTGCTCGCGAAAGGTTCAGCATTTTAACATGCTCGCGGATTCGGGCCACTACATGTGACTACGAGCTGAGATGCAAATGGCAAATGCAAAAATGTTCAGGCGCGCCTCTGTTTATAAGAAGGAGTTCGATTTATTAAGTTTTTCAGAAAATACTGGCCAATTTCAGCAATCGACCTTTATTCTTGAAAAATATAGTGTTAAAATGAGTCAAAGTATAATCCTTGAACATCTGTGTATCATTATCATGGCTAAACAAGATCATTTATGGCTCGTCAGTAAAAATCCATTCACTTTTACGCTAAAAAAATCTTTGAATCCAACTTCAAGTTCTTGAAAATTTTGTTATAATATTGGGGATGCTAGAAAAAAATGGAGACAATGGGTGACTTTTATGTGGACATATGGAGGATGTGGTATATCAACGTATTCCACATCACTGAATTTATGCAGTATTCTGGCAACATTTGGCCATGCGTTGTCGTGGAGTGGAATTGGTCCACGTCGATTCACTAGGGCAGGTTGCATTTTTCCCTAGTAAAAATGCATTTCTTTGTGTTGTATGCAGTAAACCTCTGCTGCGATGTTCCTATTAGCATCGATAATGTTTTAACGGACAAAGCTTATAACGGACTTCCAGACTGTCACTATACTCTTATGCTGATACAATTTCGGATTGGGAAAGTGTTTAGAGACTTAATCATGACCACGCCATTTCTCTGGTCGTTTGAGCTTATCATAAAGGATCCAGTTTTCGATTAAGAAACGGATTACTATAGTATCTTAGAGAAGGAGCATTGATTACTTCTAAAGACCTTTTTATTTCTTACTAATTCAGCTCATGTGGGACCCATTTATCCAGACTTTTCACCTTACCAATTTTAATCAGCTAGTCGGAAACCATTGAAATACTATCAAAAAGGGCCTCAGACATTTCCCTGGTACTGAAATGATTTTCCTTCAAAAATGGCTTCGGAAAGTTCATTGTCAGGAGTGCATGACCGTCATCTAGTTCCCTCTTCTTAAAAGTTCTCATTACCACTGCAGAATTTCAGAAACCGCCATCGTACTATTTGATCCCTTGTTCGCCCTCCAGCCTATACTCTGTTGAGGTTGGTGACTATTTGGAAGCAGCATGACTAAGTTTGAGCTCATGTACTAAGAATAAACACATTTCTACTTTTTTCACCATCATTAAGGGCTTATATGTTTCCAAATTGTATTCTGTAAGAAATAATGGGAGAATTGTCAAAGATCGCACATTAGTCATTAGGCATTTAAACGTTGGTATAAAACACTGCACAAAATAGCGAATACTTCCAATTTTAGTATCCACTCGAAAAATGTCCCAGTATTTTCCAAATGACATAGTACATGTTTGTCTTTACTTTCTAAAGCAGTAGGGACTGTCGGACCCGAAAGGCGCCCTTGAAATGACAGTTGTGGTTTGCTGTTTTTGCAGCCAATCGTGAGCTTGCAGGGGGAGAGCTGCTGTTAGCTACCGAACATAACATGCGTAGGGAGATCTTGGGGGCATTTGCCGATTTAGAGTTCTTAAAAATTTTTTTTCACCTATTTTGACTACGGGGGAAATGCAAATGCCTTACTCGAAAATGTTAACTTTCACAAAATATTTTTGCAATAAATGTCGTAATAATTAAAGGGAAAGCTTTTTGAATAACTTCTGTAGATGGAAAACCTATGTTAGCAGTTTCTCGCAAAATAAGGTCAGAAGGAATCTATACATACTTGCCCAACCCTCACCCTTTTGGGTTAATTCTTCTGAATAACACCAAAGAGGGTGTCCGGTTTATTTAGTACCATTTTCTTCATCGTTACACGGTACAGCATAGGTGATAGCAAAAAAATGTTTTTCTCAAAAAATCATGAAGGCTTCTGAAAAAATTCAATCTTTTTAGAAAAAATTTTTTCAACATCTTGCCGCTTCCTACGTGGGTGGATAGAATATTCACTTTTCAGGTCTGTAACTCTCATTTATGTAAGATTTAAATCGTTAACACCCAATCTGACATGAATACGCTTAATCAAGCCAACTTAATGTTTAGTAGTAATGTGCTTATAATGATAACATGGACAGGAAGAAAAGTCGATGTGCACCCATAGTGCCCAGTTTTTCATTGATAAAACTATTGCGGTGTATACCGTGCGTCGGAAAATATTATTATCAGTCTCTTTGCCCATTAAACTCAATTTAATATCTTCTGTTTTCTAGTGGAATCCAGCTGCCGCGTTTGTACTGCTTTTGCTACTTGTTAAAATAGAATAACTGACGATGCACCACTACTGACAATTCCGACCTTTGCCTGCCAGACAAATGGTTCAAGTTTTGGCTGTTTGCGTTCTAACGGGTAAACAGTCAATTTATTCAAATTATCTCGACCCATACTGAGTGACAACATGGCAACGTGGTTGGAAATGCAGAAAAGCATTTGCTTCTAAGAATTTACAAAGAGAACTTATATGCGTCTTTCAGACCTCAAGTCATATTTTGGCCCCTTAGTATTTTTTGAACCTTATATAGAGTAAAAATGGCATACGTTTGTTCACACCAGTTGCATATACTGATTGGGGCTGGCAGTGCAAGTGCTCACTGCACCCTAAGCCAACTACAACCGATCTTAGTCTTGGGTCTTCTGGTCTGGGTTTTAAGGTAAACTGACCAACGCCAATCAGTTAAGTCATGGCAAGAAGTCCACTTTCTCCATCGTATCTGATAATATTTAAATGGTCCTCATGCACATTTGAGTTAAACTCAGTACAACTACAGATCCAAAAAGTATTGTTTTAGGGCGGGTTTTATTATGCCGTACTACGTCATCTTATCCACCTATACAAATTTACGGTAAGACATGGAAAACACCAAACCTCTGGATTGTTCGCTTAATTTCAGTAAGGGTGCCTATAGTTGATTTGCTGTCTCGTGAAATTTCAAAAAAGGATTTTTGATTCGAAAGTACTACTTATATAGAAATTTAATAATATTCTCAGGCAGCATAATTCCAGTATATTTCAGTAATTAGAGGATGCCAGCTTTGAAAAGGTTTCATTTTGACCACCGGTAAAAGCTGCGTTTTCTTAAAATGCCAAATTAATTATTTTGCATTTTCTCATCGATTTTCGATGGTCTTATAGATTCCAAATCTGTTATATCAAGAACATGCAAAAATTTTTTTCCATGCGTATTTGTTAGTGAATAAAGTCTCCTTCGATGTTCATGCAATAAAAAATGGAATCGGTAATATTTTAAAACGCCTCATCGATTGCCGAAAAATTTTGATCTTGATCTGTCGTTCAATATGCTTTCATGGTTTCCAAACTGCATACTGTTGACCGTCTAAGAAAATCACACGTTACTCTTCGCTTTTGAGAAGACCTAACGTACTGCTCATAAAAAAGTTGCAATGCATATGGATCATCTTGTAGAGTTTATAAACGACGTCAATAAATGCTTTACTAATAGAAATTTGCACTGTCTCAAAAACTTCTTACTTACAAATTTTTCTAAACCAAAAAGCACCATTTCTTCAGGTGCGAAGTTTGAAGAAGACGTCATTTGGTGAAAAAGTCGTACATGGAATAATATTTTTATTTATTTTTATCATGAACTATACTGGCTTTTCTAAGGACATCGAAAGTCAATGAGAAATAGACATACTAATCAAGTAGACATGCACTGCACCGTGCAGTATTTGGCGGCGGTCGCACAAAGTTCGTTAAAAAGTAGGAAACCTCTCGTTACTGAAATATTTGGGATTAGACTGGATGATATTTAATATTGTATCCCTAATGAAGTCATATTTTTGTCTTTAAAACAGCTTTAGAATTTCGGTTTATATTTCCTGAGATAGCATATCAACTGAATTCCTGTGTTTGAACCCTTAAATTAGCCTTTATTTTAAGTCTATTTTCAATCTCCATCTTCCGGGAATTTAGCACAAGTCTGTGTGTGTTACGTAGCATATTGCTATCTTCATGTCCAACGGAAACGGCCTTCTAACTCTCCTATGCGCTCCATAAAATATTCGAATGAACATTCCGTTCAGGGACCATTGGAGTTTTAATTGGCAGTCGTCTGTATATCAGTCAGGTTTTCGCCTGTACCTGCGGAAAATCTGATGAAACAGTCACGTGTAGGCCGAACTGTATTCCCGTCTTCCTATTGGATGTTCAGGCTGGGTATGTGACAGTCTATAAAGCTATTGGCCAGACAGGCTGGTTGCCGGAAGGCGTTACGTTGTTGTGCCGCCCGGCCTCGCCTCAGTAGTTTCAAACACCCGCTGGATTTCACCAGCATGGCATCGTCGTCTTGGTTCTGTTGTCGCCATTGCTGCAATAGATTATGGAAGTTTGCCAAAAACAACGTCCTCATGGGCGCCACGATTATTGCTGTCTTTGTTGGATTTTTATTCGGGATGCTGCTTAGGACCCTGAAGCCCGACGAGGATACTCTTGTCTGGATAGGTGAGTTCACTTGGATCCTTGTTTGGTATCGCAAAATCACGATCAGTGATGTCTTACCAGTGGTCAGCTGATCACAATTAATTTTTTTAAACAAATGAACTGAGTAGTCTCAATCTTTGCATGGTCGCACGTTAAATGGGTGAGTTGCTTATTCACAACCCACGGTCTAAGGAAACTGGCGCTCGGTTTAGGAAGTCAAAAGCTAAAACACCAAGGTCGAATACGCATTCGAGAAATGGCAAACCGTAGTAACATACGAAACCTTTTGCTTGCACCAACATAACCGAACCTACCATGAGCAAACATTTTCAAGATTTCAAAACTCCTGACAAGTGTCTGCTTAACTTTTTCTGATATATTTTTTATCTTTGGAGTCATGATATTGCAGTGGGCACTGCTATATCAATGGCTACCTTAAACGCCGTTATTAGAGAACTAGTGACGTAAGAATTAAATAGCAACGGTATAACTGAAAATGTCGCACAGTTCATTTTCAAATTAATACAGGTTTAAACTAAGAATGCTTTTATGTGAAAAACCAACCAGTTAACTATTTGTGTCTGTGTGATCGGCTGTGTTGAACTCGAATTCTGCCCAAAGGTCCATAATGCTAGCATGTGCATCGTTAGTAGAATTTACGAAAATTTGGCAAATTACGTAAATAGCTGCGTGTCCTTTGCCAGCTAAAAAGTCTACTTTTGTCGGGCTGGAACAAATTGATAACATAGAGATCTGATGCGGCTTGGTCGGTTACTGAGATGCAACTCGTGACACGCTATTGAAACCCAAATAATCCATGTACCGATGAAGTAAATTTCAACTCGCCCAACAACTTACCCCTCTATCGAAAAAAGTACTCCTGGTAGAGTTATTTTAAACAATGCTATATCTTAGATAATTAACTGAGCTCAGAGAGGAAGTCCAAGTGTCACATACCGCTAGAGGGGGCAGGCGGTTAAAGGTGAACGTGGGGGCCACACTGCAGAAGGAATAAAGGAGACTACTTGACCAATCAGCCGTAGGTTCACGCTTTTGGGTGACTATTCTGTTGCATTACTTGGTCGTTAGCATCCTTCCTCGCACTCTCTACTATGAGCATATATTCTTATGATCTGACCTCGTGTTCAGAAATCATACGAACCATGTGTGTGCTTGACTGTTGTCCCAAACCCCACCATGGCAGAGGAACCGAACACAGCCGGTTACTAAAAAATATAGTAAAAAGTTTTGCCAGTCAATCTCACTGAAACAAAACTGCCTTTATTTATATCATTCTGTTCTAGTTGGCTAGTGTGTTCTGTCAAACCCGCTTCGAGAAGAAAGTGTCCGCAGATTTGGCCCAATCATATTTTCGGGGTGCACTGTGGTAGCTGCCGATGCGGAACGCGTTCATGGTATGCAGCAATCAGGACAGGCGCACGTGCTTTTCTGCGAGCTTGACTCTTCGTGGTGATGTGGTCATTCCCAACAGATGCTAGCTTCTCTCTATGATATTAAATGCAGCCGTGGAAGACCTCATCTGAAGATTAGGAAAAAAATCAGTCGGAATCGCTCAGAAGGTCAACTTCGATGACGAGCAATTTTTTATTCTGAGTTTTTTTGATTGGTTCTATATCTCAGCACGAAATTGATGCAGGGCTAAATTAAGAAGGCGCTAAGGTGAAAAACAATCAGTTAACTACTTTTTGTCTTTGTGGTCGGCTGTCACTGTCACCAGTTCTGAGTGTGATCTGCGTGCTTGAACCCTGCTGCTAGAGGCCGCATAGGATGGATGGTGCTTAGTACATCCATCGACCGATCTATAACCAGATTCCCGTGTTTATACGAGCCCTGTTGCGCTATTTCTCCTGGCTTGTTCCATTAGTGACCTGAGGGTAGATTCAAAGCAGTAGGATAAATGCTCTACTAAAAGTGATAATGGTCTACTCTTCGAAGGCTCATGAGATTGTGTAACTTAATTGAAATTGTTTCGGTCTGCATTGAACTCAAGCCTTACGATGGATCCGGGCAGCAGCCGAAAATCAATTAAAGTAAATTTACGACGTTCTACCCCTCCCCAATTGCATTTCACACAGTTTTGCTGCTAGACTTCTTTAACTTGGTAAGGGTGCATACGACTGTTCCTTAATATTCAAATGGGGAAGGTTGCGTTGTTTTATGTCATTTACGCGTTTGAAGTGCTGATAAGTAATTGTGTTTTGCTGCACACAAAGAGCCCTTAATTTTTCTGGGCCAGTTCATTTTGGGAAGAGATGATACTACTTACCATTTACCGAGCAATATGCGGTCACTTAAAACTGGCGTTCAAGCCCAACGTCTTCCGACGTAACGTCCGCTGTACTTCTACTTCTTGAAATTAATTGCGAGTACTTCCAATAGCAAAGTCTGTAGACATTGGAAAATTCGGACAGCTAAAGTCTGTACCTGAAGTAACGGATTATCCTCTCTTGCTATGCTCTCGCATATTGTAATTGACCTAAAATAGCACGTTATAGTTATGACAGACTGACGCTGAGGATTGTTCTGGAAAGTAATTAAAAACTGCTTTGAACTTAGATCCAGTTCGTCTGCTTAGGTGAATTCATAATCTTCGTGCCCGAATTTCTAAGTGAAAACTTGCTGATCTTTCCCTATTTTTGAATGAAGATATATTTTAGCTAAAGAAACAAGTTTTCAATATATCCTCACCTTTATGTCTTTTAACATACATATGCTTATTATATGTTGACGACAGGACCAATATTTCTGAAGTAATTTTAAAATATTTTAACAAATCATCGGTAGCTTATGAAATCGAATTACAATTTTGAATTGAACTTACGACAACGCGCACCAAATCTTCCAAAAGTTATTTTGCCCGAGCCGAGAGAATTGGAATGGCTAATTCTGACTAATTCAACGTCATCGACCAGCCGTAGCTGAAATCATAGCGGGCAACTGCGATTATAAAGCGAGTCCATTTCCAGTCGGTTAATGTTAAGAAAGTAATTTGCCACTTAGCTACAGGTTTGCATCCTATCGATTCCAATCTGGAATATATGAATTTGCTTTACTGTGGAGCTCACCTATCTATGCTGCTTGCAAGAAATAAATGGGCCTTAGAAGTCTGATTCTAGAGTAAATGCACGCCGTCAGTAAGGCTTATGTTTCTTTTATAACCCATCGACATTTTATTAGAACATGCCTCAATTCCCTGCTCTGCTTAAGTAACATTGGTTTATCTGTCAAGCTATTTTCGCCTCTACGAATACTCCAAGTCTCGAAGGTTGACGAAGGATTCCATGCAGGCGATTTATATCTTTGGAAAATTCCTGAGATGTTTTGCCTATTAGGCGAAACATTTATCTACTTTTCTGTTGTAAAAGGGAGTAGCAGCGTATTTATGACTTTCAACTTCATTCTATAATTAAGGTAACTTTCTACTAACAAAAAACTGTCAGAAAAAGTGGTTGTCCTTAAATTTTTACAAACCGTATTGACCATTGGGAATGCGATTCTGACGTGCCTAAAACGATATAACTCTTCGTCTGTTATCAACGATACCTTTATTTGATATTTTTTCTCCATAGTAGTAGCATTTACCTTAGTCAAAACATGAAGATTTTTCAATTACTCAGACCGTTAATCAACTTCCAGGATAATGAACATAGTGGTGTATTTCAAACCGGCCTGGTCGGTTCCCTGCGAGTCCATCGCAGGGGAGTCTGATAAACCAGCGCCTGGGGCTCCGACATACAGTCGACGTGCCCGCCCCCACTGCCCTTACTGCTCTTGCACCTTTACACACCGCATGGGCCTATTAGGACACATTCGCCTCCGCGAAAATCTGCAGTAAACCACCGGAGGTTAAGCCATATTAGCGCACACTACCTACCCCACCAGCCACCGGCACCCTCTCCCACCTCCGTTCTTCTTGACTCGGTCTTGACACTGGGCATAGATGGGGAGGAGGAGGAGAGCGTGCGGTAGCGATATGCGCCGTGGGTTAGAAGGTCGTCAACTGACAATTACACTCAAACCTCACAGTCAGTCCAATGTGTGTTTCGTGGAGTGGCCAACTGGTGGTTTGAGTGTCAGGCTGCGGTGGCTCCTTCTTAATGTGACCTCTGGCTATCTCCCACGTGTGAGATATAAGCCTTGTCAACCCCCTGTTGTGTGAAATCCTGGTGCTTTTGTTTGGAGGGCCAGGTCATGTACGTAGTACACCTAGACGAGGTCACCAGCAGCTGCTCCCACTTCCACAGCAGACAACTGAACGGCTCGGACGTTGCTCTGATTGGGGGGGAGATGGGGATAGAGTGAGGTCGACAACTCAGCGCATTTTCTTCACTATAAACAATCTGACGCGCTTGAAAATATCACGGTGCGCTAAAAGCCGTGGCTTGGAAGGTTGCCAACTGACGGGAACACTCAGACCGCGTGGTCAGCCCAATGTGTGTTTTGGATGTAGTGGCTGACTGGTGGACTGAGTCAGGCCGCAATGGCTCCTTCTTACTGTGGCTTTTATGGCACTCACACTCCATGGGATCCGAGCCAGGTGTGGTGGTACACCCAGGGGTGGCTCCGTCCATGCCAGCCACCTGCGCCCTCTCCAATCTCCGGTCTTTTGAGTTTGTCATGACACCGGGCTCAGGTGGGGGAGGAGGAGAGAGTGCGGTAGATGCTGCGCAAATCTATTTTTACTTTAAACTTAACCACGCGAAAGTCACCGTCGCTGAACCACCCTTCCGTGGAACATACGGTGGACATCGTCGGACTACGATGGTTGAGTTGTCGTATTTCAAACAGGAATTTTTTATCTAAAGATCTGCATTCTAGCTGAAGCCAATCGTCTAGGATGATAGCAGTAATGAAACAGTGAGATTAAACAAGAAATCTTTAACCAGATAACGATCAGCCTTAAGTCCTGGCGTGAATTTTTAAGGCTCTGAATGCAGAAGGCAGGTAGATATGCCTGTCTGTCTGTCTGTTCTTTTGAGTTTTGGTTGCCAACTTTGCGATTGTAAATGTAAACCCTGGTTCGTTGAAAATATCTAGAAAGCGATTTGTGATAGCCGGTTGTGCGGTCGATTTACATTCATTTGTGCCGTATGCAATTCAAACTCCATTCTGATCTAATATATAACGTAACGGTCAGTTTTTAAACTTAAAGTAGCAGCATGCCCTTTCCCAGATTTTTAATATCAGAGACCAACATTCTGGAGTGAACCTGTGAATGGTGCTATCATTCTTAGTGAACGGAATGTTCTCCTCTGCAACATAAACTTTGGTCTTCCAATAAACAAGGTGTTCAGAAAATAAGCAAATACGATGCAATTACTGATTTCGAACAACCGTCCAAAATGTATTTGCATGAGGGTATTATGCTGTCGTGGGGAGACGGACAAGAGAAAAGACGGAGCATAGTTTGCTAGATGACAGAATATTCGACGGGCGCTTAGGGCGACCAAGGTCATTGAGACCAGCAAGGTGACAACTGCGTAATTATCCCCGATATCTAAATTCAGAGCACGGACTTTGTCTAGGCTGAATGATTATTCACGCGGGGATCGCGTGTGCACTACATTCAGTGACGTCATTAGTGAGTCAAATTGTAGAATTATTATTAGACGAAAAACCAAAATTGACCGTGAAATTGCGGCAAGTAACTAGCTAACCAGTTAGGTCACGTACAAAGTAAACACTTATAAGCCCCCAACTACTAATCTAAAATTGATAGAAAATCTTCACTCTACGCATCAGTTTTCAATCGGTTAAAAGTGGCTATTTCATCACTTTATGCGAAAAAAACATGTTCAAGTCTAACATATTAATTTTTTTCCTTACAGAAGGTTTGCTGAATGTAAAGCATTTCAAATATGGGAGAGCCGAGTAATTTTTCCTCCTTGTTGCTAACGAAATGAGAAGAAATTCGAATCTATGTATAATTTATATTAAACTTGATATATAAATTTATGGATATTTTAAATAATTTAAATTGAAGAGCTTCAGTTATATAAAGGACAAAAGCATCATAAAGGTTTGTTGTTTTGGAAAAGGAGATCCGCCCTCCACTCCTTATTCTTATGTGCGGTCAATTGTGCATAATGAGTTCTCAATGCAAAAGACAACAGCGAAAGCCACCTTTATATTGTTCAAAATACTTTTTCTTTTATTAGTGTTGAAAATTCTTTTGTCAAAATGCGGACTTATTGGCAGTTATGGTTTTCCATGAGATAACGGGAGAAGGTAGTGTTTAAATCCTGTTATGAAATCTGTAGGGAAGAACCAAGAGGAAAATAGGGCTATCTAGGATGTTTATCGTTTATAGATTTCATTTCTCATTAACACTAAAATTTCGAAATTTAGTTTTGTCATGGTTTAATCATGTATTAAATGCAGAGGAATGCATCATTTCTTGCAACTTACTATTTCTCCCAGTTCATAGTTGCATCCGCACCCTCTAACTAATTTGCAAAGAGAAACCAGCAATTATCGGTCAAATATTATTAAACATCACTTGCTGGTAAATTAAGGGGTTAAAATAGTTAAAATTAGCCTGTTAAAAAAAATATTATCAGTGGTTGTTTTTCCCAAAAATGTAGAAGCCAGTTTAAGTTTCACAAATAAAGCTAAAGTGCAGGTAACTGGCCCTTACCCGCCATCTGATGAGAGCCATAGTGCTTATAAACCTCAAGCCGAAGTATACTGATTTTGCTAGTCTTGCTTTGGCTTTACCCCTACCCGTTCACAGAATGCCCTATGACACGGTTAGCGATTTACAAAATAGAACTCATGCACACATCTAACTTGCTATGTAGTATTACTCCAGCTTGATGAGAATTGTGTAAAACAAAGTCACTACTAGGGTGATCAAAAAAGGTAATGAAATGCTAAAAGTTCTTTTCCGAACTCTGAAATGTGAAATAGAAGTTAAGAGGGGGTGTAAGTATAAAAAAATCCGTCTTAGAAACCTTCCCAAACTCATTTGACCTGAATACCTTATTTACAATGAAAGTCAAAAAAAATTACCAAATCCGTTTTTTGACTTCCTAGTACAATAGGTAGAGCGTTGAACTTCTGATCAACAGGTCGTGCATTCGATCCCCAGGTGGGGCACCACCTGGGCTGAGTAGACTGGCTAACGACTGCTACTAAGCCAGAAATGACCATTCCAGTCGGTTGGTTTCGTAACTGTTACAACCCCCCCCCCAGCGAAGAAAGATCGGCACACCTAAGCAACCTAGGTCACAGATTTCGATTTTCTTCATCTCTCTTTTTTTTCATCTTAAAGACACGCTACCACTCACTGTCTCTTCGACAGTCAAGGAAACCCAACGGAATTTGCACACACGCAGACACGGGCACAAATGGAGACCTAGGATGCCAGACTCAAACACTAAATTTACAGCGCACAGTGGAGAAACTGACCATACTTTAAACCCTTAGGGAATGACTATCTTAGACATAGAAATCGAAAGTCAGAAGTCTAACATTTTAGGAGTGGTATTCAGATACGAACTCCATAAGCATGCATCTTGATACATAGGCAACCCCACATGTTTCCCTAGCCCCTAGAAAATTCATTTGCAATACATTCTTTTACCTTTTTAATAATCAATTAAGCCCAGGATGACAAAACGCACTGGAAGTGTCGGATGATCTCCAAAGTATACTCGCAAGATTTGTGATGTGTCTTAATTGCATTACTAAGCCCCTTGAGTAAAAGTTTTGTTGCGAAAAACCTGCGAATAGTGTGCGTAGTTTTTGACTTTTTGAGTTTTTTGGTAATTATATAAATTGGATTTCAGCAAAGGCAGTGAAGCCGAACGTGGCAACGTCTATGTTCACTACTTTTATCCGCATAATCAAAAGATTATACGAACACAACCATGAGCCTCGCATGTTTTCCCTTTTTAGAGATGCCCGGGGAGATTTTCATCCGTCTTCTGAAACTCACAATTTTGCCTCTCATTTCCGCAAATGTGATAGTGGGTAAGCGTTGTTCAGCTTTCGGTTTATGCAAGCTTCGTACATGGCAGTTTGACGGTCGTTACGGATGGTTTCCACCGTGTGAGACACAGCAAGGTGTGCGCACAGGCGGTTATTTGCGCGCGATTTACAGTAGCGGTGCAGTCTCATGAAATATTAACACAACTTCTGAAATGTGCTTTGGTTTAAAAAGACTATAAAATTAGGGTTATAGTGTAATTTACTGTAAAGAATAATCCCTAGATATTCATTGATGTCAGAAGGCCAGCATTTGAGCGACATTATTTCGGGCTCTCAACAGAAACTACACTGTAGAAATGACTAATTATATCCCATGATTTTTGGTCATCGATTTTTGATGTTCTCACGAATTCAAATATTTTTTTTTCTAGGAAATATGAACGAAATTATTTGGTAGCAAAGAACTTCATCTACTCGCAAATATTTTATCCTCTGATTTTAAAGAAATTTCAAATTATGAGATTTTTAAATCACCGTGTCTGTCAATTTGGTAATGCTACTTATAAAGAATACAACAGGCCGGCAATATTCATCTATCTGTTCTACTACTAATCGCTATGTGAATGCTGACGGGCCTCGATAGTGAGCCTCGAGGCAAAACGGGATGATTGAGTTCCGTTAGTGATCGATGAACGTTCATCAAGGAATGCAAATTTTAAGGAGTTCAAAGAGATGTCTTTCTGCTAACGCAGATAGCTGCGTGTTTTTCATTAGATGAAATTTATAGACCATGTAGCACGGAAACCCTGAATGAAAAGGTAACGGTTGGTTGTATAAAAATTATACTGGAACTGAAATTGCGTTGAAACCGAAAGATACCATGTTTTCAAATAGGAAATTTGAAGACATAATTTGCTACCAAATGAGCATAAGAAAGAATATTTTCGTGAATGATACGTATAATATATATGTTTGAAATTACAAGGACGTCGAAAATCAATCGGAAAAATGTATAACACATAAGTGTTCAGTTTTTTTGCAGGTGACCAGAATGAAGCTAACCGAAAGGCAGGCATTCTGACGTGACCGAGCTATTCTGGTAGTATTCTGTCTAATAATTAAAGTTACAACACTTCTAAAGTAATCTTGTCAAATCAAAACACAGTTGATGAAACAAAATCGAGTGTAGTTTACGCGTAGACTCGCGCAATATCTGCTGCTCTCTCCCTCCCCAACTTTGCCCTGTCCAACGGCCAAGTCAAAAAGACAGGAGACAGGAGAGAGCACAGGTGACCAGCGTGGCAACAACGCGCAACTGAGAGTTTCATCAAACTGGCGCGGATCCTACTGAGTGGGAGTGCCATACGGACCAGAAGGAAGCACTGTAGTATGACCCTCAGTAAACCAGTCGGTCACTCCACACAAGCACATATTTGGCTGACTGCGCTGTCTGAGTTATCCCGTCACTTGGAAACTTTCCGAGCCACGGCTTTCAGCGCACCGCTCTCATACCCTGATCACACGTGTATCAGATAAGGTACATGGAAAAGGGAGTCGAGTAACACCACGTGCTTGTGTTGTGTCATGTTGCGTTGGGTCGTGTTCGATGAAAGTGCTGGTGAGGAGAGATTTTATGATTTGGTGTGACCAGTTGTGTTCTACGGTAGGTTTTCATGGACGTGCATATAGTTTATTTGGCCCACGAGGTGATTGAATATGCCTGGACAGTGCGAACAATTAAGCGAAGGTGCGGTGGATGTATGTTGATGCTCCTGGCACTGGTTTAGTAGTGTCCATGCGATGGATTCGCAAGTGGCCGACCAGGACGATGCATGGTGTGTCTGTGCGACCGCACTGAAGCCAGGATCGTCAAGTTACCGACTTTTTAGATCATTAGTTTGATGTTCAGCTAAACGCCATGATGATTTCATACCGAGGTTTGCAGCCTGTCGAAGTCCTGGATGGCTTTGGAGATCTGTTGCGCCGTTTTAGCATTGACTTTAATGCTGCGTGCCAATGTGCTGATTTAATAGGAAAAAGTGTCCATGGTTTTGATATGGGAGGCCATTGACAGTGATTCGACGGACAATTTAGTCAGTGCTAGATGACCACTTTGTCTGTGTTGATGATCAATCCGAAGTTGGCAAAACCGGGGGCAAAAAATGCAAAGCTCCTTTGCATATCCGCTTTATGTCGCGGTGTTGAGCGCGCAGTCTTCCGAGGAGAGCAAGTTGCGGATAGACGCTTTGGGCCCGTAGGCGCGTGTTATTGGGATACGTATCCCAAGGCGCTCATCTTGGTTTGGCGTCCCTCAGCATGGCAGAGGAAATGGTATTGAAGAAGATTGTAGCGCGTGCGAAGCCCTGCTGCAGTTCATTGGTCACTGCGAACGCTTATGAAACATTCTCATTTTCTATGATGTGCAACATCAGGCATGACTTGCCTGAACCGATTAGACCCGACAAATTTTCAGCATGATTTTCCAAAGTCCACCGAGATTGATCATATCAAGGTCTTTCGTCAGATCCTTGAAGTGTAAGTACAGGTGGGTCAACTTCTTCTGTCAAACCTCCTGTAGCTGGCGAACGGCAAAGATCATGTCGATGGTTTCGTAATGTTATTGGAAGTCAAATTAGCTTTCCAACATATTTCCCTTTTCTAGGTTATCGTAAAGATGATGGAAAAGGAAGCGAACAAGGCTTGTCCGGGCGCTGTTAAGCAGTGAAATTCACGCGTAGCCATCACAGAGTTGCCGTTTGCTAATCCGACTTTAGAAATGGTCAATTTTCACGTCCTTGAAATCGTGAGGAACTTGTCCTTTGCGCCACATACCCTGAAATATCTTTGTAAGTTTGTTTATTCAGCGGAGGGCTGCCATGTTCAGTCGGAATCGCCTCAGTTCCCAGTGTTTGCCCACTGGAAATTTGTTGCCCAGACCTAATGGTCTCAGGTATGGAAGGCGGGAGATCTAGGTTTTAGTTTGTTTCCACTTTCGTGGGGCTGGACGATTGTGACGTCAGAGATTGTGGGTGGTTGAAGACAGCTCTAAAGTGCTCTACCCATCGCTACGGAATCTGCGATTTCTCCTTCAAGATTGTTGTTCTGTTGGAGCTGAGAAGGGTAGGCTTTTTTATGCAGAAGCCGTAAACTGCCTTAACCAAGATGAGGATGTTTTCCGCCTACTTGTCATCGGCGTATCCTTCGATTTCCTCTGCCTATCGTTCCATGCATGCGCAATCCATCGTTTGCGGCCGTGGCTGCGCTAGGTCACTTTGTCAGCATCAGTCTGTCACCCCATGTAAACTTTGCACAGTCGGTTTTTTTTGGTGAGTGTTACTGAGATATGCATCGTTGTCATCAACCGGTGAAGGTATCAGCTGGAACCTGCAGTTATACTAATCGCTGAACAAATTGATTGTCAAAATCGAGGCGATAAACGGGTTAATTCAAGAGGATAGTGTTTGACTTACCTGGTGGTCACTTAACATGTCACCTTCAGCGGGGATGACGTCGGAGCCTCATCTTATAGATAAAGAGGCTGCGATCCGTCTAGCCATCACCAAAACTCTTCGCACCATGTGCAATGAGGCAATGCTACTGAAGTAATTTTCGCAACATAGATCCCTTGGTTTCCAACTATTCTTCAAGGCTTTCTATTTCTGTCTGGTTTTTGAAGCCAATTCCCACAACTGTACCGAAAGGAACTGCACTAGATGTACATTATTTAATTTAGGTACAAGTTAATGTTTGGTTTAGGACATTTTTTGCCGTCACTGACGCTTCTACGCGAATATGAAAGCTTTGAGATTCATTTCTTTATATTTTGACGCCTAGACTGGAAATTTCACAAGAAAGTAATTATTACTGTTCGATCTGATGTCTTATTATTTTAAATATAATTTTAGTTTCTTCTACTCTTGACATCAAGGAAAATGGCAAAATCAGCCTGGTGGCTTTGGCCTTTATTATTTCCTCCAATGTTTTGGCTGCCGTCAGTGGTATAGTAGTTTGTCTACTTTTAAACCCTGGTGAGTGTTTTACGTACTTAAATGTTTTGTTGTATGCTACACCAACCTCTAATATGCTCAAAATTGCACTTTTTTGCAAAACAAAAGCGCTAGAAGGGATAAGAATAAATCATCAAAGTCAATGTTTGTAATTATTTCTTTGAGTCCTTATATATGCATGTTTATTACATCATTATTAGCACTCAAAATGGATTAAACAGAAATGCAAGGGCTCAGACAGTCCACCAATAACAGGTGTGCGTAACAGGATAAACGGTACCAAAAATTTTCTTGACGAATCATCGACTGCAACCCGTCTCGGCATAACATTAACAACCAATAGGAGCGACTGCAGTTTGCTTTGCACAGAAATCAATAAATAACACCAAGGTCATTGTTCACGGTAGAGAATAATCCACGAACCTGTCACGTTAAAACCTCATTATGCTGAAGAAAAAATAGAAAGATAAACATAAAAACAAGGGGTGAGTAAATATAAACGCGAAGATTACCAGGAAAATTAGGGATCGACCCCATGGACCCTCGCGCTTGCATAGATCGGGTTTCCTCGGCGTATACAGGCTTTTTCGAAGCAACGCAAGGTCCGAGTTGTTCGTGCCAGAAAAGGTACTCGGAAAGCTGCTTTGCAGCCAAGAGATTGGCCGAGGGCGTAAACCGTAGGAGTCGACATGATGACCAAAACTTTCTATCGAAGGCCACCAAAAAAGCACTTGGAGGGGTTGAGGATGCCACATGTGATGAGGCGGTCAAACCAGATGTTCGTTGTATTCTTCAGAACTCCGACCAGCCACCAAGTGTTCATCTTTGTAACCGTACAAGAAAGGCAGGCCACGCAAGAAACAATTGAGGGAGCATTATAGCCTTACTTGAGCCCCGAAGGAGGACCGAATTATCCGTGCAGCTGAAATACTTTCAGCCGAGGATATTTGCGACAAAACGAAAGTTTTAAAGTACGATTAGTTATCTTTACGGGCAAAAAGGGTGCAGGTTTGAGGTAGGTCTATCTCACTCTCTGCTCGTTGTACATGTCAATAGCTTTTTCCAGCGGTAGTGCATTGAAATCTTTGTAGTTAATAAAAGCGAAGTTTTAAATCGTAAATTATTCACTGGAAATAGATGAGAAAATCTCGCAGCGTTAAGCCCCCAGATCTGTGAACACGCACATTTAATTACAGTGACCTCTATCAGCAATCGAAATTCAATAGACTTTAATTGCGTTGGCATAGATGAAATATAAAGACAAGGTATTCTGGATGGCAAGTTTTGACTTATTTAGTGTCATCGATCAGCCATACACAGATAATATGGTGAGTAAAACCTGAAAATTGAAGTTGCGTCTGCTGCTGTCAGGCAGGCAAAAACCGGTAAGCCGCGAATTTCTGGAAGAAATTCACACGAGTGAGGTATGCATCGATCGGCCTACCGATAAAGATGCCGCATACAAAATCCTCAAGGCCAAATTAAAACGAGCATAGTAAATTCCTAAGGGATTGCAAAATGCAAATAACAAGTATTGGTGGCGATGTCAGCTACCCATAGAATACTTTTTTAGAAACATCTAATTAATTAATTGCTTTTATACACAGTCCATAATCTGACGAAGAGCTGGGGAATCAATCTCGAAAATTTAGGAATATAATTTAGATGTTACTAAATTCCTTCCTAATTCCATCACTTGCGTGCAGACTTATGAACATCGAACTGAGCGCTTTGCTTTATGCTCGACGAAGGGAAGAGTGTGCGATTCGCAACCGTTTGACGCGAAAACAATCACTCTTTTTACATTGCTGTCGAAGCAACATGATTCTAACATCATCCCAGTGCTTTCAAATCGCTATCCGTTAGGGCCAGCAAATGTTAGAGCGTTCATAACTGATGTGCACTATTGAATTCGTAAATTCAAAGAACATAGAGACAAACACATGCAATTTCGCCATGATTGACAGCATTACCACGTATTTTGAACTCCGCATAAGGCCATCATTCACGTCTCAGAACTACAACGGCTGAAAGAGAAAAACATCTTTGAAAGAAATTTAATTTGGAGTTCCCAAAAAACTGCCAATAAATCTTTATGTCAAAACAAATTTACACACATCTTCTAAGTGCTCCTAACGGAAACAGAGGAAAAAGTTCTGTTCATAGAAGTGCAATATAATCAATCTGAGCCCACGTACCTAGACTTCCTTGCTAGCTTAAAATCAATCCTATCATCAACAAATCATTGAGAAGTGGAGCAGTTCGCAATCCGCAGCAGCCCTTTGCATGAACTGAATAAACGCAAAAAGTACTCAACGCTCTTCTACGATAAAAAGAAAGCAATCAATGCACTTAGAAAGGACAAAGACGTCATCAATCTACCTGCCGACAAAGGAGGTGCCACCACCATCCTGAAAAACGCCGACTACGCTGAGAAGATAACGTCACACCTTAAAGATTATTCAAAATATGAACCTCCATCTGCCCTCTCCACAAATACGCAGAACTAGCGCGTGAAAAAAAACGCTCAAAAGGCTTACAAAAAGGGATGCAATCACAGAATTTCTTTCAAAGTCTTTAAAAGATGATAAGTAAACCATTGGCAAAATGCATGGTTTTCCTACAATTCACAAAACTGGGATTCCTCTACGACCGGTGATCTTCACAATCGTGCACCCATCATATTTCAACAATTACATCCACTTACAAGAATGCTAAGTATTTCATTGAATATTTGAAAGTTTCTGCACAAGTTAAACTAGTCGAAGTTTTAAGTTTTAATATTCTCGCGTTTTCTACTTCAAATTTGTGGACGCAGACCCGAAGAACTATTTCAGTGCTACACCATTGATTTGCCTGCCGACGCTATGCTCCAACCGCTTGATTTTTGTCCATTAACGAGGTTTTTTGTTTCTTAACTATGCTATCGAAACCCCAAATTTGCTACTGCGGGTTCGCCTATATCCGGCTTTCTGGTCGAACCCGTAATAACAAAGTAAAATCTATGGCGCTTCCTAAAATAAACCTAAGTCTATGACTATGCTATATGGATAACACACTTGTTATCTTCAAGATAATTTATTGAGATCCGTTCCACAGAAATTTTAAGCGCTTCATTTCCAGGTATCGAAGTAACGTCCGAAACGGAGTTTGATAGAAACTTCCATTTTTGGACGTCGTTTCACATCTAAAACTGATCGCTTACTTCATACCTCAGTTAATCGCAATGAAGGATAGTTGGAGGCCATTATTCACTTTGAAAGTATGGACTCAGTCCCTCACAAAAGGAGTTATGCCCACAATCTCCTAAATAGTACCAGAACACTGCTGTGAAGAGAAAAATGTATCAGGCAGAAATGACATAATTCTTTAAATTATTCTCAAAAATGGATACCCGCATGGCTTCGTGCGTCAGTAGATTAAGTGGCAGGAGTTCAAAAGAAAGGAATTTCGAATGCCACGGCCCCCCAGACACCAAACGCAATGAGCCGGTCAAAGATAACATGCGTGAAAAATATATCTGAGATTTTCGAAAACCACGTGAAAAAACACGAGATAAAAATTATATAGCAACCCATAGTTCCCTATACACTGCTTTTATAGCCTAAGGACAGGGTTGTCTACCTCGATAAAAGAACGCTGTTGTCTATAAAATCCCAGTTGCCACTTGTGATGTCGCTTATTGTTGCCCATCTGGGAAATTTGCCTCAGCCGTATGCATAAAAATCAGTTGGCGATCAAGAAACGAGATCATTATTCCCAGATAACTAAGCAAACAATGGACGTCAAGCATACATTTGCGTTCAAAAACACTCGGATTGTTGAAACCTAGCCAATCAAGGAAGTTCGTAAATTCCTGTACTCAATGCACTTGAGTGAGGTATCTATAGATCAGCCGCATACAAAATTCTCAAGTATAAATTGAAGCAAGCACAATCAATCCCGAAGGGAAGACAAAATGCAATTAAAACGTACTGGCACAGATATCAGGGAAAAATAGGAACCCCTGCTGGACACTATTACTTTGTTGCTTGTTTTTGTAAACTGCCAATAGTCTGATGACTTGCTGGGAGACATATCTCAAACAAATTACGAAATAACACCTACATTTTCCCAACGACTTATTCGTTTTCAATAAAATTTATTGGGATGCGCGTATTTAAATACTCTTTGTCTTCTATGGCCGTAAATATGCAAATTCACAGTGCAATCCCTTATGTGAGCGGCCACTGTCATCACCATTTCCTATTTTCATCTCTTACATTTGGAGTAGGATTGTTATATACGAGTGTGTTAAACGTGTCTCATGGTCTGCTCTCTACAAGTCATCCGACATGCAAGTCCTACACGTTCTAGACTCTGATTACCCCAGTAATGCTGGTGAATGTTCAATCAGCATGAACTATCTGCACAACCAAACTTGTTTGCTCCATTATCCCTGAAGCACGTGTTAGTACCCTGTCATAGGTCATAAAAGTTTAGCCCTCGACATTCTATATTGCACCGAAGAACACATAGTAATCGACCCTATTATTATAGTCAGTCAGCCATACCTCCGCGAACGAGGGAGTCAGACATGAACGTGGACCTGTTTTCTCGGAGAAAAGCAGAACCTAATTCCATAACACCCGAGCTAAATACAAAAATATTTAAATGATTTTGGTGGAGAATTCTTCATAAATACCTCAATTTCCTTGGCACTATTCGTGAGGAAAATGGCCATCCCTACCTTTTAATTTAGTGTAAGAAGTCTCCGTGATTAAAATGATCAGTTAAGGCTTTAATTTCGCATACAATAATGCTAATAAATGACAAATGAAGAAAACTAACTTATTTTTCATTACGTTATTGAGAGTAAGTTGATGTGAAATTCTATAAACCCGTAAGAAACGTTAGTTTGATGGTTAGTATCACTCGTTCAGAGGCATTCCCATTAGCAGCGTACAATGCTTACAAGCATTCTATGCTTGTCTTGTCTGCCTATGTAGACCATGGTGTGATGAGCATGATGAACTACGAAGCCTTTCTGTCTGAATTTCATTTTTTATTCGAAATAATAAGCAGGAAGAACTCGAGCTCAAAATTGTTGCATAATATAAACAATAGGAGACCAAAAACGCAAATGCATAAAAAAAGAAACAACGAAACTCAGAGATGTCCGTTTTGGAAGGCTTATCGTGTACACTGAATCCCAGCAATTGAGAATTTTATTGTTTTAATCTCGCGCAATCGTCCAGGTGGACAGCTCAGACAGAGTAAAACAAAATATCAAAAGGAGGTAAGAACATATTGTGTAATGGAGTTCATGCTGGAATTGAAATGAAAAAAATGAACGTCTTACCGCTACACTGAGAAGCAGGGAAAGGAGTAGAAATGTCTTCTTTTTTCTCCTTTGATTTTTCTGAATATTTGCTTTACAAGGTGCCTCCAACCTGGATGATCGCTTTGGATCCAATCAAACCTTTGCACCCGAAAATAATATAAGGACCTCCAGCATCTTTGCCGATTTGCTTTAGTAAGTTAACTTCAACTCTGAATATCCCTGATTGTCTCAGTTACTATTACCCTATACATATTAATAGATATTCAAGTTATAAAGAATGAAATTGGCAGAGCACAAAAACTGCATGCTAATTTTTCTGAGCTCTTAAACACGCAAAAGACCCACCGTTAGAACTAAGAGTAGTAACAAAATAAATTACGTTCTTTAACGTCATAGTGCGTAAACAACACTCCATCGTGTCTGCCATGTGATGATCAATAAGGAATCTCTATGCAGCCAGTAGGTGAACACTATGCTTGGTTTATTTTTCATTGTTTCCAGTGTGCACTCAGTCTATAGGGGTAGTATTACTAGGACAGTTCTCAAACCCCGCATCAGATAATTGACCGGTTCGGAGGGTGGACCGATGCTTGCAAGAGGGAAGAGAAATTCGGATCGACACTAAGATTCCATTTGAAAGAAACTTAAGGCATTTTATTACACGAAACAGGCTGACGCACTTAAATCTATCAGAGTGCGCCAAAAGCCATGGCTTGGAAGGCGGTCAGCTGACGGGGTAACCCGATCCTCCTGTCAGGACGGAGAGTCAGGCTGCAATATCTGCTTCTCAAAGTTACCTCGTTCGCGTTGTCACTTGCCTGGGACCCGGCCCGTCCCTTCGTGTTTCGGGCTGAACCTTGTCCAGCATGCGCGATCCGAGTGTGTCTGACACACGTAGACGTGCCATTTATTTCAGTCAGCCCGACCTCCCCTCCGATCTTTCTGACTCGGTAATTACAACGGGCTGATGTGGGTGTCAGGGAGAGCGAGAGAGTGCCGTATACGCTATGTGAGTCCATTATCTCGACGAATTAATCCACGCGTAAGTCACCATCCTGGTGTGTTGCGGCGGCTGAAATGGCGAAGACAGTTAAGTCCCGAGTTAAGATGCCCTGCGCTAATCATTGGATTATGCTCGATAGTTTTGGCAGCAGCTTTTAAATATTTCGATCAAGAAATCAAGTTACGAACCTTCCGCTTTGGTATGTTTCCAACACAGAAGGCTGGTTGTATGACAAAGCGGGAATGTCATAGGCTGAAGAATGACCAGTCAGAACAAAGGTGGTCTGGCCATGCATACATGGCGTGGAAAGTTACCCTGTCGCGCGCGGGGGCGTCATGCCCAGAACATACGGGTCACGTTTACTGCATCCCTCCATCCTAATGTGAGCAACATCGGAAGGACAGGAGAAGATACAGAAAAGGGAATGAGGGTTATTTAATAAATGTTCTAATAGGTTTCGTCCTGAATACTTTGGATGGGTTAGTGGATTCGGGTCGATCGTCTCAGGGCGGTATTGTCGAGTTCTGCGCCATTTTGCGGAGTCACTGGTTCCTCCGTCCCTACGTTCCTGCTGGACGGGGTAAAAGGATGATGAGGAATAGATACCTCGGTTGGCGGCGTTTTAGTAAGTGTAGGCCGTATATATTCTGTTCTATGGACGCCAGAAAAAACATAAACGGTTTTGGGCAGTTCGAACTTCCCGAAATTTTCCCTTTCTGTGTCCGTTTGGCTGCGGACTTGGTCCAGATGTCGACGCACAATTCTCCCATCTTCTAACGCCACTGTTACGATCTGTCCCTCACTTCTTCGAACTGCCGCTGGTTACCACTTCGCTTCATGTTCCAGTCTCGTGTATACACTTTCGTTAGGCAAGAAGATTCGCGGTCGCGTGTGCGCAGCATATCGCGCTTTTATCTTTGTCTGTCTGCGCAAATACCGCTTGAACATCAATTATACAGGCAAAGAACCAGTCGAACCGTTTGGGGTTATGCGATAGCTGAACAAAAAGCGTGACAGCTTCGTGCATAAGTCCACTTGCATCTATTCGGCTACCCCGCATTCTATTGTTTGAACCGCACGCTCTGCGAGGTCATCTGAAGCCACGTGGTACGGCGCAGTGGTTAAATGCCTAATTTCATTACTGTCTATAAATACTTTAAATTCTGCATAAGTAAAGACCGGGCCAATGTTTGAAATGACCATTTCAGGCATCTTGAAAGTCTAAAAAACTTATCGTAGCTTGTTGATTGAGGTAACTGAAGAACAAGAGTTTCCGGTCGGAATAGCTTCAATCCATTTAGTGTGAGCATCAGCCACCCCTAAGACCATATGGCCTTGAAATGGTCCGAAATAGTCAATTTGTACCCGCTTCCAGGGCGAGTCGGGCTAGGCCGAAGGCTTCAGAGGCACCTTTGGTAAGGTCTTCTGCGCTAGTTGACATACATGGCACGCTTTTACCATGTTTTCGATGTCTTCGTCAATTTTTGGCCACCAAACATAACTGGGCGAGGACTTTCTTTCTCAACGTACCGGGATGGGTATTATGCAGGTTTTTGAGGATGGCTTGTCGGTCCTGTAATGGCACCACTACACGACTGCCCCATAGTATGTATCCGTCTTGTAGACTCAATTCTTTCTGACGGCTATATAATGGCTGAAGTTCAGGGGAGGCAGAAGATGGCCAGCCCAATCGTAAGGATCTTTATACCCGACTTAAGAGAGGATCTCAGGATGTCCGTTGTCTAATTCGTCGACAGGTCATGAGTGCGTTAACTAAGTTCTGTAAAAGATTCACTGTCTCAAAAGCAGGAGCTCAGTTATTGCCATCGTCGACAATGGGAAGCCTACTCAAGGCATCAGCCTCTATGTTTGCACTACCCGTAACACATTTCATTGAATACGTGTAAGCGAAAGAGTGAGTGCCCATCGTTGCATTCTCGGCGAGGACATTTGTTGTATCCCTCGTTTATCACCCAACAAACCTAAGAGAGGTTTGTTTTCAGTGTGAATTTCGAAGGGTCAGCAAAAAATATATATGTGGAAACGTTGTAAGCCAAACAATATTGCTAAGGCCTCTTTATCTAGCGGTGAATAGCTGGTTTCCGCCTGTTCTTGATGCATAGGCATTCCATGCTCAAGAACCGAACCCACGCCGTACGGGGATGCATTGCATTTGAGTATGATATGCTTTTTGGGGTCGTAATGCATCGGGAGAGAAGAGAAGTTAAGGGCCGCCTTTGATCGTTCAAAAGTATTTTTTCGACTTCCGACCAGTTCCAGCAACGATTATTTTTGAGTAATCGATAAAGGGGCTTCAGAATTGTATCCGATTGATTCATAACTCGACAAAAGCGGGAAACCAATCCAAGGAATGAATGCAACTGACTATTATTGTTGGGACAAGGAGCCGACTTTAAGGCTTTGAGCTTTTGTTCGAGTGGGTGGAGACAAGTTTTATCTACATTAAAGTCAAGGTACTTCACCGAGTCTGCAAGGAAAGTGCACTTATCTTTCCTGAGTTTGAAACCTGCGTCTTGTAAACGTGCTAGCCTTAGGTTGAAACTCTCTACAGTGACTATGTTCAGACGGGCCCGTTACTAAGATATCATCAAGATATGCGAAAATGTGAGGTATGTCCTTCACGAGGCTATCAATCAAGCATTTAAAAAAAACCTGCAGCAGCACTTACTCCAAATGGGAGTCATTTGTATCGAAATACACCTCGGTGCGTGTTGATGGTTGTGGCGTCTCAGGATTCGATATATATATATATATATATATATATATATATATATGACTAGTTGGGTGCAAGCATGCTTCAGATCCAAAGTTGTGTATTTTGACCACACAAGAGATATGCGTACAGGTCCTTGATGCATGGGAGAGGACAAGGATTTAGTTTAGTTGCTGAGTTGATCGTTAGCTTGCCACAGATACGTATGGTAACATGAGATTTAAGAACAGGGACTATCGGGGCCGCCCATCCTGAATAATGCACGAGCTCGATAATATCCGCTTTCTGTAAGCGATCCAATTCCTCTTCGACCTTCAGTGCGACTGCATAGGGGACTGACCGAGCTTTGTAAAACCGAGGACAGAATTCTGATTTAAATTGAAATTTCACAGGTGGGCCACAGTAGTGTGAAGTAGAATCATTGTGAAACAACTCTTCGTGATTTACCAACAAGGAATCTAGTGCCGGGTTAACACCAATCCGATGTACATAGGATAGCACAAAAGGCACGCATTTTATCCAGTTCTATCCGATGAGATTTGGTTGTTGGCTCTCTTTGACCACATGAACCGGCAAATAATGAAGTTCTCCATCATGCTCAACTTCGGCCGTAAAAACCCCTCGAACTTCTACGTTTTCCCCAGTTTAACTACAGAAAGTAGAACGAGCCGGGTGGAGATGGGGTACTTTCGGAAGAAAGGCCTCATTGATTAGAGTAATAGCTGCGCAATTGTCGATTTCAAACTCCACGGGATAATGATCCACTGGAAGTTTAATCGTGTAAGTCGATGGTAGCGGCGTGTTCATTGAAAAAAATCGAAGTATCACCTAGCCATTCCCAGTTAGATTCGAGTAGGTGGCATGCATATTAGTGTTCACCCGATTTTTTGGAGAAGCACACGCGTTCGGTGTGACCGATTTTCTTCTAAAACCAGCTAACTGTCTTCTGGTGTCTACAGTCTGACTATCGGACGTGGTGCTGATCACAACCGTAGCAGGATGGTATTTGTGTTGAAGGAAAAGATAATTGCTGTCTAGAGGAAATCCCGGTCATGTTCACCAGGGAGACAGCCAATTTAGGTTTGAAGGATGATAGCACTCCAGCGTTTGACTGATTCAGCTGCTGAAGGTTTTCCCGTACGCGCTCTTGATGACTGGCGATATCACAGGCCCTCTCGCACGACAATTCTATCTTCTCTGATAACAGATATTCCCGCACTTTTTCATCGCGCAAACCAATGATCAACTGCTCAACGAGCGTTGCCTGCTCGAATTTGCCTGTCTTGATCTCTTCATATCTGCAGCCCTGGGTGGCCAGTGTCAGATTCGTAATAAAATCACGAATACATGGAGTGGATTTATGATGCATCTGACAAAATAAAAACTGGGTCAAGAAAACTGCTGAATGAGCTTTGCCTGCCTTGATCTCTTCAGTCCTGGATGACGAGCGCTAGATTCGTAATTAAATCACCAATGAATTGATGAGCTTTCTGACGCATCTGAAAAAACCTGTAGCAGCTCAGAAAGATATATTTTCCACCCCACGCTGCCTCAAGCTTTGTGGATGCTGTTTGAAAATCAGTAACCACTTGCAACTTAAGGGCGTCGAAGTAACGTTGTGCCAGCTCTCCTTAATGGGTTCGGAGGAGTTTCAATTTAGAATTAACGTCTAGTGTACACGTGGATGACAACATCGGAATATCTTCACTATAATTCTCAAATGTCTTTCTCAATTGTAACCATGAGTCAGTTAAGGGTTTCGGAGCGTTTTTCGGCCAGAAAGGTAACCGTGTAGGCCATAATTAAGCCATGTTCGTTGAGCAGCGTCACCAATGTCATGTGTTCAACACGGAAGGCTGGTTGTAAAGAAGATGTGTAACAGCACAAGTGAGGAGTCCTAGGGGACACAGCAGAGTATATGGCAAAGCGCGAATGTCATAGGCTGAAGGGTGACCAGTCAGAACAAATGTGGTCTGGTCGTGCGTACATGACCTTGACAGTTGTCTTGTCAGGTTCAGACCATGCGGGTCACATACACTGCAAACTTCATCTTCGCAACCCTCCAAGTACGGTAGAAGTTCCAAGAGCTCAATACCAACCCACACATCAACGTTTTTCATTAAAGATGGCTTCGACACCGTCAGTCACAATGGACCTCAGTAAAATTAATGGGATTTGGATCTCCCGAGGACTTCACACAAATTATTCACAAACTTTAAAATAAGAGGATGGCTTACATCACGGACAAGCGTGCAGTATCTGAAGCTTTCGCTGTGACCAGTGGGACGCAGCAATATTGTATTATGCCCTTTTTACGTTCTCTGCCATGCAGATGGACACCAAGTGCGAGGGGCGGATGGAGATCTGCATCAACTACATTAACGGTAGCAACCTCTTCAAAATTCATCGCTTGTAACCATGTTTTATGGTATTCATAAGCAGCGTCCTTAACCTCTTCTTCGCCGTTGATTGCGCTCTAAATACCACAACGGAAGGGGACATGCAGTGGCACGTGAAGCTCTTCGCTTCCGGTTGCTCCAAATTTGAACTGCCCATGAACTCGGAGAAAACGGTATTCAAGAACCGATCCGTGCCCAATTCGGAGTACAAGGAACCCCAAATCAACGCCAGCGTTAGCCTACGCACCACCGTACACAGATTGGCATATCAAGGGTGTATGCTTTCAAAGAATTTCGAAACCAACGCCGAATTGACCTACCAGATCCCCAAAGCCGACAATGCTTTCGGCCGGCTAAAGTCATCAGTCGGGAACTGCCATAGACTTAAACGTACGAAAGCTCAAGCTCTACATTGCGGTATTTCTGACCACGCTTCTCTACGCAGCGGAGATATGGACAGTTTACGCCAAACAAGCCAAGTACCTCAATTAATTACATCTTCCCTGCCTTCGGTGAGTACTGAAACTGAGCTAGCACGAAAGAATCCACCGCACGTAAGTTCTGGAACAAACCGGTATCTTCAGCGTCCATGTTATGTTAAGGCAAATCCATCGACAATAGAGCAGCCTTTTCGGGAGGATGGACGAAAAGCACCTACCCAAGCCGCTATTCTATGGTGGAGCCATAATAGGTGTTCGTCCACATACAGGAGAGAAAAGACATTGCAAGGACACTTAAAATTTCTGTCAATGCTCTATAAATCAGCCCGGGAATCTGGGAGAATCTTTTCCTCAGCCGACTGGTGGGAAAAAGGGCAGTGAAGAATGACGAAGAATTATATGAAATAAACAGCAGTAACGCTGCCAAAGCCAAAAGGACAGCTCACAGCTCGCATCCACAAAGTCAAAACATGGCGCTCTCCTACATGTTCAAGCTTTTAGATATCGCCAGACCCAATGCAACAACTACCCTACAAAGCCAATCTGATGCCTCCGCAAAAGACAACATCATCATCCGATGACAACCATTGCTACCGGCGTCGTCTCCCCTCCCCACGTCTACCATTCCTGTCAAAAACCCACGACGGCTAGCGTCTCCCCTCTTCTACCACCAGTGATCAAATTCCCGTCGTCTCGAGGTCCCGCTGACCACCACGCTCATCAACCCATCCAACGTTCAGTAACATGGATTTGATCCCAGTCTACACTCATTGTGATCACACTTTCATAGTACACATTGATCTGGTCAGTCAAATGCGAATCCATTGCGTTGAGACTGGCAAACCAGTGTCTGGAGCACTCTACCCAAATCCGTCACATTCACTTCAACTGGCTTCACTGCCGACTTGTGTTCAGTCACCGCATTAGCACACGCGGTGAGATGCGCATCCATGAAAACCTGCGGTAAAGAACCGTCGGTCAAACCAAAAAATCACATCTCACGTAATTGGAAGCATGTTCTTTGGCTTTGGCCTTTATGACATTCTAACGCATTTGAGATTCGAGCCAGACAAATCCCCTTGTTTTGCGAGGCAGCTTGTGTGTAGTACGCGTAGTTGGTCTACTTAGGTCTGGCAGCCACTGTGCCCGTCCGCAACGTCAGTCGGTTTGCTGGCCCGGACAATCCACTGGAATCTGAGTGCGGGAAAAGAGAGAGAGTGTGCGTGTGTGGTTTCGACGGCACTCAGTATCTATTCCTCACAGTCTGGCGCTAAAAGTCATGGCTTGGAAGGCTGCCAACTAACGGAATAATATGGTACTCCTGTCACGATAGAGAGTTAGGCTTAAATGTCCTCTTCTTAATATGGTCTCAATGGAACTCCCCCTGACTTGTTATGAGCCCTTCGCATTTCTTGTGACGTGAAAGCCTGGTTAATTTTCCGTGGAACAAGCGTACATGACATGACTAGTTAGGCTTTTTAACTCTTTCATATACTACACCTTCGGTTTTTTGGCTCCCTGTTGACACTCGGCCGCGGATTTTTGAATGAAGTGAGAGTGTAGAAGATGTTGCGCAAATCCATTATCCTTATAAATTACTTCCTACCCAAATCACCGTCAATGCACCCACCTTGCTTCATAAACATGGTGCACCTATTTGGTAAGGACGGTCAAATTGAGCTTTCCATTCGCCCTTATAAAGGTGTTGAACAAGGAGCTCGTGACTTTGATACCACTATTATCACGTAGAACTGCACATATGAACGCAAATGTCGTCATGTCCAAAACACATAATGTTTTACAACGATTACATAACATAGCCTTAATGCAGCTCCACTAAATTGTCCTTTTTCGTTACTATAGTTAGGCACCCTTTTTCAGCCGTCTCGACTTTGGCTGGTGTTAACATTCGAGCATTACCGACAAAAACCAGGGAGACTGGAATGACCATTTCTGGCTGAGTATTCGTCATCAGCCAGCCATGCCCAACCACAGGTGAAGCCCCACCCGAGGTTCGAACCCGTGATCTCAACGATCTAAGGATTAAGCCACGGGCTCGTGGTCTTGCCGGCTTAGATTGAGAATATGCACATTGGTGGGCAGACGCTCGTTGATTGGTTACGCGGTCATAATATAATATACTAATAGCCACTATATGGCTGCTGGCGGGGCTTGCGAGAGAACCCGAAGGTAGAAAAGGACGAGTGAGACTCGCAACCCATCGGTGAGCGCCTATTAAGTAAGGTGTCAACAGCCGATGTGACAATATTAATCGAATGTCGATTTTCCTGAATGAGGTAAACTAGTGATATATATTACTAAGTTTAGCATAAAAAGAAATACTTTTTAAACTGATTGTCAAGCAAACAATACGTAACGCA
>WEDG01001287.1:0-14368 GCA_017591395.1 Schistocephalus solidus
GCCCCCGAGCAGCCGTAAGGCAGCTTAGGATATAGGTAAAATAACATGACCGACAAAGTCAAGAGGACTGGAATGGCCATTTCTGGCTTATAAGCCGTCATCAGCCAGCCATACCCAATTCCAGGGGCTGCGGTGCCCAAAGCTCGAACTCGGAAACTTTTGGGCACAGGTCTAACGCTCTACTCACCGTGCCAACCCCAGGCACCGCGGCGCCCGACGCTCGAACTCGCGACGTTTTGGATACAAGTCTAACGCTCTCCCCACTGCACCAAGAGCTCGTTGTCTTGCCGGTTTTGATCGGGAATATTAGCTATGGTAAGTTGGGCGGTCACCAATCAGTTACAGGGCTCACTCGTCCCGTTTTGCTTTGGGGATAACTCTCATGCGCCGCCAGCAGTCGTAAGGCAGCTAAGGATATAGGTAGAATAACATGACCGACAAAGACAAAGGACACTGGAATGGCCATTTCTGGTTTATTTGCCATCATCAGCCAACCATACCTAACACAAGGCCCTGCGGTGCCTGAGGCTTGAACTCTCGACCTTTTGGAAACAAGTCTTACGCTCTAGCAACAGCGCTTCTAGCTCGTTTACTTGCCAATTTTTATCAAGAATATAAGCTATGGTAGTAGAGGCTAACGATCAGTTACAGAACTCACCCGTCCAATTAGGCCTTGGGGATAACTCTCAAGCCCCACAAGCAGCTGCAAGGCAGCTAAGGATATAGGTAGAATAACATGACCGACAAAGGCAAGGGATACTGGAATGGCCATTTCTGGTTTACTGGCCGTCATCAGCCAGCCATACCCAACCGCAGGCGCTGCGACGCCCGAGGCTCGAACCGGCGATTTTATTATATGTGTATATTGATGAAAAAAAGTAATCAAAGCGGAAGTGTTAACCTAAACTTACACTTTACCATACCGTTTAAACTTAATGTGCAGGTAAAACGAACTGAGTTCACGCCTTTAACGAAGAACAATAGTTGACCCCTGAATATCTTTGCTTAAACCTAGCTTCCTAGTCCTGTTCAGTATAGCTTGAAGTAACTCTTATAAAGATAAACACTTTGGAGGGAATGTTGCACTTGATTTGTTAATGTTTATTCGAATGATCGAATTAGCGGCATGCACCCAAATTCGTTTATTCTCACAAGAACCTTAATCGGCAAGTTTTGACATGATTTATTTAGTGCTGTGAAACGATACCAGGCACAATGCGCAAACTTTATAGGAGAAAACGGTCCATCTTGATGCAGCCGCCTTGAAATCATTTGAAAAAGGAACACATCTTTACACAGGTAAGTACAGTTATCAGAGCAAAATATAAAATTTTGATCAAATACCTATGGCATTAATGAATAAAAATTCGCCTTGTATGTTGCAGCATATACTTTAGTGTAAAAAAGTAGCAGTTCTAAGGAACCTTATCTTACAGTTTTTCATCCCCTAACACTTTGTGGGCAGGAAACACGAACTCAGTCCATGGCCCTAGAGAAAATTCTGACGCAAGCTCTCTTTTTGTTACTCGTTCCTTTATCCTAAATCTACAAAATATACCCAAATCTTCAAATGCTTACAAAACGTAAGTTATTAGGATTGTATCACAAATCCGCATGCATTGTGGGCAAGTCCTCTTTCTGTGTATGTTTACGTGAACAAACAGTTCATTTGTATCATTTTACTTAAATAAAATCCCTGAATGCACGCGGTTGTGCGATTCACTCATAAAATTTGGGGTTGTCCCGCTGGGGCCGGGAATAATTATTCAACTGAATAACTCATTCGAACGATTTGAGGCTTTGTCCCACTTAATTTTGTCTGATACTTGTTGTTGCTTGATAATACCAGGCAAAGGAGTACACAGTTTGTATATTAAGAACAGTTGAAATTTAGGAAAAATGAAATTAAAAAACGTAAAGTATGGATATAGTTTAGCCAACATTGTTTTATGTTCTAGATCATCCTCACAGCAACTTTACCTAAGATCACTAGTTTCCAGTCGGTCCACATAACGTTGGGCTGTACCGTTTACCGTAAAGTAAAGTTTGGCGCAAATTCTTCTATTTTTAAACATGCGCATCTGTATCTACCACGAAAATAACAAGTGGTTATGAGAAACGCTCTAGCTCCTAAAGGGGAAGCTACTGACCAGAAGCCCTCCATATAAGACACTCGTAGATCAAGTAATATGATACCTATAACATTTGAAACTCCCTCCGGTTAATAAAAATTTGGACAGGTTGATGGCATTCCGATTCGTCACGGAACGTTAATGTATATAAGCTAACTTCCTTGAAAAGACGTTAGATAAAATGCATTACATATATATAACAAGAGACTCAATATTCCGAATTTGCCTGACGGTAGAAAACAGCTATCAAAATATCACCTATCTTCTAAGGCTGCTGGGTCTGTTAATACGGTCGATAATGCCTTCAGCTCGGCTTTTTGTAGACCGCATTCAAATCAGGAGTGTTGAACGAGTAATTCCTGGTGCCTATAAGTCGTAAAATCTACTCTTGTTCGTAGTTAATAAATGCTGCCAACAGCTGCATTCTGGTAAGTAGTAGAAGCGTTTACACGATGCTGATAAAAATAAATGCGACTGGAATGTCAATTTCTGCTTCCATAGCCGTCTGCAGCCATTAATAACGAATCCCAGTGGTTGGCCCGTCCTCTTCATGACCGAACACAAGTATCAACTTTAGAGGTCTCCTACAATCTGCGCTGTATAAAACATGGTCTTTTTTCCTAGCGGAATGAGACAAAAACGATAAAACATACATTTTAGCAGATTTTGGTGGATAGCAAAGTAAAATTTGATTATGGCTTTACATATTGAGATAGTCGACAGTTTTGCATTTGCAAGCGTCAAGCACAAGGCTTTTTCCTCGAAATGTGGGCATTTGTGGTGCCAAAAAATGTTTTTCGTAGAATTAAGCGCTACACAGAACCATGAGTCTGAGAATATTTTTCATTGAGAACGATTTACTGTTAGCATGTATCACATGGTCTGCAGTAACACCAACCTCGCTTTGATTATAAGACAACTTGACCAAAACCGGAAACGTGCCAAGAACAATAGGCAGCAGCTGTACATTTTTTTAACAATTGACCAAAACTGGGTCTGTGATTTTAATATGTGGAAAATGGCCTTTTTGTTATTGAAGAGATGAGGGAGAGTCATGTTAACAATTGCTTAATGCCGATTTTTCTGACTTGATGAAAGTGGAAGGAAAACACTTGCACACCATGTTGGTTGTCCTCATTTGCTGCAAATATAATAGTGGCCTTAAAACAAAATGGTTAATGAAATAGAATCACACACGACGCAAGTGCTGATCTTCCGCAGCAAACACCCGAGCTGTCAAAAATGCCGTTGCTTAATGGCGCTATACGAGCGCGATCAGCTGCAGTGCAGTGGACCGAAAAAATAGGGTAACAACGTACAATATATTTCATGGTTTCTGAGAGCGAAGGTCTAATCGAACATTCTTGTCAAAGAGTATATACGCAAATGGCATGAAATACCGAAATCAACCAAGATTAACATTTTTGTTTTTGAGTACTACTTTCCTTTACGGAATGGTGAAGTACAATCTGTCAGCTAAGACCACATCCGTTTACATACCTGAAGCTATTTGGCACAATATAATGTTTTTACGAGCCGACATTTGTCTAAAATTACACAACAACACCTACCAGCATGTTGTAAAAAGGGTTTGAAATAGCTCTATTCTAGCGCATATGGTAGACACGAATCATCGTGAAGATATCAAAGAAGTTTTTCGGGGACTTTACAAGTTCTTCTCAAGCTATTGTCTATTCTTCGGACAACGTACATGGAGTACACAAGAAGCTGTTGCAATCAGGCTACTTCGAACAATAATGTGTGCCGAAATTAATGCAGATGAAAGCCATTAATTAGGCGATCTGCATCTAATTGCATGTCTAATCGGCTGTCAATCCTCTGACGGTGATCAGAAGACGGACTGCAACTTCGTTTCTTTTCCCCCTCTCTTTAAACGCTAACATTAATACAACTGTATTTTCACCCATTAATCTGATATAGTAACATTGTTACATAAATGTTAAGTACTGACGCGAATTTCGGAAAGCTAACGTATATCTCTTAAATTGTTTTTGTTGAATTTGTAGATGCGAATTTTCGAGTCTGTTCAAAATACCTTTGCTTCCCATTCGTGTGTAATATTTCAATCCCAAATGTCAAACGAATATTGCAATTTATTTTTCTAAACAGATATTCGGCTAGTTTAATTACGTTGATATATTGCAAAGAGTATTTAAGGCAATTTTTCTCTTCCTTTTTTGTCGTGTTTAAGATGGAGATGAGCATAAACAACTTCTATCAAGCGTGTCCACAATATCTTCTTACGTCTACTGCACAGGTTGCAGAATGTGCATAAAAAACACACACGCACACCTTAATTTTGACGGCCAAAAAGGCTTATAAAATCTTATCGTTTTTAAGTTACCACCCGCCTTTTGCCACCCACTACAAAGAACCAAGCTGTCCTATGTTACAACCTCATTTCTTAATAGATATCTCGCAACCAATATCTTCGACAGCCCTATCGCAGGATGACTACCATTGGATGATGAGTTCGAATGAATAAACTTATAAAGGTTTGCACTTACCTTAAAGAGCTTACCACACATTCTCGACAGAAAAGGTGCCACTTAAAAATTTGGTAATTTAGAGCTCCATGTAAAATATTCAGAAGATCATACTGGCTTCCTTTTTTATTCGAAAATTTGGCAAAGCAATTGTCAATGTCATTCGTTATCTGTGAAATGTTTGTTTGCTTGGCGTCTGCTGAAACGGGTTTGTTTACCAGTCATTATTTATTAAAGCTATAATCTTAGATTTAAATGTGTATACAGTGAATGTGAAGAAGGACACGGACATCGAATATTTCGCCGTCGTTTCTGCTTTGATTGAAGTACGTCAAACACAAATTGTTTCTCTGATTTTTATAACTTATGACATTTTCCAATGCTTGCATTTCTGTTTTAAATAAGCTCCACAAAACACATTCTGGGCTAGTGGAACTTCGGATAATCCCTCTAAAGCTCCCTGGCTATGTATTCAATTTTATCCATGTGAGTATTTTGGCACGAATTGATATGTAATCTTTCTACCAAACTAATAGGCTTTTTTATCGAATTCATTAACGTAAACTAGCAACGTTTTTCTTTCTTTCATTTATAGATTAAGTGAAATATCAATATATTGCAAGCGACTTTACACAGTATAATGATTGATTATCTCTTGGTTAGAGAAACATTAAAAATTCCATTTTCTTTCCCATAAAATATATTTATTTTTGTTATGGTCTTTATTAAATCTATCTAGCACAAAATATTTTCGTTAATTTTTCTGATCCTTGCAATAAGCTGATATGTTGACATCTAAGGCGCTCTTTTACATTCAGAGCAAAACTCAATGTTCAAATATCTGGAAATTTAAAAAAAAGGATACGCGACCATCACCCTTACTCCTGAAATGCCGGACTTGCCTCCAATTGCGGTTGTTCTGGTGGAAGGAAACCTATGGGCACCAAGTAATCAATATTTTGAAAATAACCTTGCGTATTATACTGAATTCTCTCGCGCAGGAACTTATTTATTTTCAAAATGGTGTAATTTAGTTACAGGTCTACCAAATGTACAATTCTTTAAATCTTTTGATGTTTTCCGTGACGTCTCGGATAAGCGGATTTTAGTTTTTAATGAAGACATAAAGGTAGTTCGAAAGAGATTTGTCTAAGTTTGTTATTTAAATTTTTTTAACGTATCTTTAAGCATTTCATGCCTTTATCTTTTTATTATTTCAAGTTTTTCAATTGAAAATACTTATGTGCATGTAACCACATCCTTTTATTCACATCATTCCTGTTTCAGGATATAATCTTAGATGGAGAAATAAAACCTGTTTTTGATGGAGAAAATAAAAGTGCGTTGATGTAACTAAGGCCTTATGAGTAGTTAACATTAAATATTAAAGATATGATCGATGGAGACTGACGAACAGTAATATTTAGCTAACTATAACATTTTAAGAGCAAAATCGCAGCTACCAACGCAAACTCATGCGAGTCACTGGAAAAATGTATCACAACGTTCAGACTTTCCCATTGGCAGTTAGTCCTGAAATTGATGCAACATACAATTTCCTACCAAGCGCAAACGCACAAAAAACGGAAAGGTGTTGTGAAGATTTTTGAAGTTGCCGAAGAGATCCAACGGATCGGCAAAACAGAAAACGCCTGATGAGCACAAGAGGTGATTTCTTTAAAAATGATTGATTTTTAATAAGATGAATTGAAGGAAATTATTAATTTATTGGTTTGCAAAGTGACTTTTGTTTGCTTTATAAAAAATAAAACTGTGGCTGACAGCTTCACTATACTTGAATGGCTAAAAAACATTAAGATTATGATTCATTTTGCAATTTCTTTGAAGGGCTCTTAGAGCATGCTGGTAGAGCTAGCAATTATAGCTCAGGTATGGTTGTCATTTTTGTTTAAGGCTCAATTATTATAATAAGTGAGCTTTATGGCGCTAGGGAAGCCGTTAATTTGGGAAAATAAAACATAGATATGTACCAGGTAATTTCGCATTTAACAAATCAGTGATATGATAAACGATGCGCTCATTCTTACAGATTTGCGCAGAAATGACAGAGAGTATATAAATATCCATTTGAGTCCGCGTGTTTTTAGCCAAGATTGAAAAAATCTGAAATTACTAACATTATTGACCTCTGCAAGGGCGGACACAAATGCACTTTTGGGAACCAAGAAACATATGCACATTACCATCGATAAAACAATCAAAGGGTGAATTAAAGAAACTCTAATGTTATGAAGTTAAACGCATAAAATGATCTGCAAATAAGAGCGTTTACACTTCTTACAAATTCTTGCTTTAAACTTTTCGTGTATGAGACTCAAAAACGTTTTTCTTTTATTTATTTCCCCGTCTCAATTGACTGAAGCACATTGCCGTCAGAAGGTGAATTGCATGTGTTGACTAACACTAAGTCTTGAGACAATAACAACTTGCTATTCCTATAAATCCTCGTAGAAAACCTAGAATTATAAAGTGCTTAAATAGAATTTAGGGTTAAATGTCAAACATTTATTTTACTCTGCGTATCCTGCGTAGTTGGTATTCTTATTATCGATGAAAGATGACACCAACAAGCTCAATTCGTCGTAAACTTCTTGCCTCGGGACCAAAACGGTGCTTGAATACACCTAGCAGTGTAGACATTGACTCAAATGTAAAACCCATAGATAAAGCTAAACAGCTAGATCTGTCCGTTTTACAGAACTGCAACGACTTCATTATGAAGTTTGGATCCATGTTGTCTATACTCGGCAACCTGTTCGATGGTAACATATCTAATGTTCTCTCTCAGGATTGCAGGCGTCTCGATTCGCTTGTTCACTTGGTCACCAGCGAGGCTTTTTGATAGACAGAAACTTAATCACCATTTTCTCCTTAAAATGCTCCCATACACAGACGCCCAGTTGACATTGCTATGGATTTTTGGTACTCAGGTGGTTTCAACTACAAAATAGTGGAAGCAAAACGCCTCTCTTCGCGAAGCATGAATCCTCCTATACTAGTTAATTTTTTGTCAACCGTTGAGGTTGACTCAAACTTCGCTCAACGAGGTCGCACATTTCGCTATTTGGAAATGACAACATGTTTCCTTTGTCGAGATCTTTTCACCAATGCATCAAAGAAATGGGTCCTTCTTTTCATCAATTTCTTAACTTAATATTCATAAATCTGGTCGTATTTCCACTAATGTCAATGCAACAGCTAATCCATGTCCTCAGTTGTCAATATGTGAATCTATGTATTAATTGTCTTTGTCTAATACTTTGGGAACTCATGAACATTCTTTGATATTAAGAAAACCTATTGTTGATCTAAAGCTTAAATAAACACTTAAGTTTTCCTCAATTTATTTTTAAATCATCTGGCAGAAGCCTTATGAAAAATGACTCATACCTTTCTTTTTTCTCCCTCTTCAATGTATGTTTGATTAATGAGTACCTGCTTGAAAAGTCACCGATTTTGGACGGAATGATGCACTCGAATTTAACATGCTGGATAATGCGACCGAAGTATGCACGTACATCGCAAGCATTTTAGTCTCTTTTTCACATAAGCACACCTTTGTTCGTCAAGTTTTTTGTTTATATGAGCGTAAAACTGCCATGGTCAGTGCGTAGACCAGCACGAGGTATTCAAAAACTTCTATGTAATTGCCTTGGTATGAATATAAACAGGAAAACTCTTCACAGGTACCAGGGCAGGAATCTTAGCCGAAATGCTCTCACAATGTTAAGAAAGTCCTTATTCACACCTTTCATACACTTTTGGATTCAAAACATAGTGTATTCAGCCAAAAATCTCAATTGTTAAATGTGTAAAACATGCTGCAAACCGGGATCTTGTGAGTTTTTGCATAAGAATTATTCATCTATGCAACAAAAGACACTGTATTAACAGCAAATTAAAGTCGTTGGAAACAGAATTCACAAGGCCCTTTAAATATTCAAGCCAAACAATTAAAGATTCCGCAAGTGAATTAAAAACTCCGCAACCTTATAATATATGCGACTAGAAGTTAAAACAGAAAGCTAAGTTTTTAAGTTTAATAATATCACATTTTAATGGATTTTCAATGTGCAGAAAATTGGTATCATTCTCGATCGGTTTTAGTGTCAGGTATCGAAACAACGGTCGTTGGCCGAAAAAAAAGTGTTTGCTGAATTTTAAAATGATATAATTTGATAGAATACTTGGCCGTCCACTGTTTCAGAAGCCTGATAGGCACAATTAAAAGATAAAGTGGAAGGTGTTCTTAGATCATTTATGTTAGCAATGACATACTTCATTAACTTTTATCCCAATTACGAAAGAAGAGACGGCCAGTGATGCAAATAAATGGTGATCATTGATGATGGTTGTAGACTTCCAAATCCAATTATTTTTTGTGAAGGCACTGTCATTTGTGCGATGTGTGCTTAACTCTTATCGTAAAATTCAACAGGTCCTCAAAATTTGATTCATCTAGGCAACATGTTTCAAACCAATTTTCATGCTTGGTGGCCTGATATTTGGAAGGTGTCTATCTTATTTCAATTATTATGTTGTCATTTATTTGTAGTAATTGGCTTCAATGGCACAACAACAAAAATGCAGACCATTGTAGTAGTCATGTCTTTTGCAATCGTTTAGTTTTCTTTTTTTTCGATATCTTTATTGGCAGTCTGGCTGATGTGGACCTAAGTAGTCCGAGAAATAAACCGATTGTTTAACATTGCTACGTTGAAGAAAACTCATGAAATCAACACTATAACTGTCGACAGTTGGTTGCCAAAACGTGGAAGGTCTTCAATGTTCATTTATATTAGCAATGACATACTTCGAAATATACTTCAACATACAAATCTCGAAAGAATTGATGGTCAGTAATGCAAATAAATGCTGAGTTTGGAGGATGGTGGTGGACTTCCAAATCCAATAATTTTGGTGAATAAACCGTCATTTGCGCGATATTGTTTTAAGCCTTTTCGTAAAATGCAACAGGTACTGATAGGTCAATCTATCTAAACTATATACCTCAATGAAATTTTCGTGCTTGGTGGCCTAATATTTGGATGGTGTCCATCATCTTTTAATTTGCATTTGGGCATTTGTTATATTTAATCGGCTTCGATGGCCAAATAACAAAAATGCTGAACAATGTAGTAGTCATGCGTTTCGCTATTGGTTAGTTTTTTTATTTTCCATATATTTATTGACACTATGGGTGAAATGGATCTTAGTAATCCAAGAAAAAGCAAATTGCTTACGATCACTACGTTGCCGAAACCCATGCAATGGACACTAACTGTCGACAGTTGTCAACCAAAGCACTGTACATCAGACGCTTCGATCGATCCAGATCCGGTTAGAAATGGGTACATTAATATCGCTTTCCTTCTTTGAAGCCTTTTTAACCTTCAAATTAATCTTGATAGCCAGAAAGACTTCGGCAGGAAAATTATATTGTTGTTCATTCGCCGGAATCATGTCATATCGTTCTGAGCAACAGTTAGGGGAGAAAGGGTCAATCATATAGCCTTAGCACATTTTCTGAGATGACAGCAGAGGTCTTTGAATGCTGATATCAGATTGTTTTATCGATCGACTGATTTCCGTTTAGGAAAGCCAGGCTGCTCAGTGTGTGTATAAGATTATTTAACAAGATCCTGATCGGGGAAGAACCCTCAGCTTCTTAAATAATTCGTTCGCATGAATTCGTGTTATCCTGGTCTGGACGATAAACGGGCTACACAAGCTAATTTCGACATTGAATCTATATATCTAATATATGACGTTAAACGTTTCAAATAATCCTGCTACCCTATTTGGTGGTCACTTTGTGCTGTGCTATAAGAATGAATGGTAATGGTTCCGAGAGCTGGCATTATTTTGGGAACGTATTTTTGGGCAAGCTAAAATTTGTATTAAAATCTGAACGGTTTTTTATGTTTTGCTAAATCTTTTACAGTTAGTGAATACTATTCAGGTGTAACAGCAGTCACTTTAATGTCCAGTTACCGTTTACATTGAAATGATTCCTCTTTTCCTCCAGGGGCGTCGGCCATTTATGTATTTTTAACGGCTTATTATGCATTGTATTGTCTGCCAATTCTACTACCAGCCACTATGAGGCTCCCGGTGAAACAGGAAAGTGACCCCCAATGCAGACCGCGGAGAGTGATTTGCGTTAGATAGCGCTAAGCATAAGTCAAGTAATGGCTTATATGTGCTTCAATCAACTAAGCAGCAAAATAAATACCGAAACAAAGTTTCGAGCTACATACGTGCACAGGTTAACGAATTTATTAGAACGAAGGGTGGACGCTTTTATTTGCAGATCATTTTATGCAGTCAAATTCATAGCATTTCATTCCCTTCAATTAACCCTTTGATTGTTCTATCGAAGGTTTTAAGAATATTTTTCTATGTTGCTTAATGTGCATTAGTCTTCGCCCTTGCATAGGTAAAGAACGTTAGCAAATTCAAATTCTTTTTAATCCATTGTTAATAACGCGCAGACTCAAATATATATTTCTAGCCTACAAGTCAATTCTGCAAAAATCGATAATAAGAAGCTCATTTTCTTGAGATATAAATTATTCACTAAATACGAAATTACACGGAACATGTCCTTATTTCCTTTTTTCTAATTTTTGGTGCAACTAGTGCCATATGGTTCACTTATTATAATATTTGAGCCGACAAAAAAGAGAGTACCATAAATAAGCTGTAATTGCTCGCTCTACGGGCATTTTCTGAGAATCTTTTAAAAAAAGTGCACAAGGAAACCTTATGTTTATGTGTTTGTTTAGCCATTTCAGTATTTAAAAGCTGTCAGTTAATTTTTTTATATAAAGCAAAAGTAAGTCACTTTGCCAACCACTAAATTCGTAGTAATCTTCCATTCATCTTCTTAAACATCAATCATTTGTTTAAGAAATCTTCTGTAGCGTTCATCAGGCGTTTTCTATTCTGCCCAAACGTTGGGTCTTTTCGGCCACGTCAAAACCTCCACAACATTGTTCTGCAATATTGCGTCTTCGCTTGGTAGGAACTTGTATGTTTCATCAATACCATGACCAACTGCCAATGTGAAATTCTAAACGCTGTTATACTTTTTTTCAGTTACTGGCATGAGCTTGCGTTGGTAGCTGCGGTAATGCTCTAAAAGATTGAAGACAAGCTTAACATTACTGTTCGTCAGCCTTCATCGATTAGATCTTAAAAACTTAATTTTTACTAACCATAAGGCCTCAGTTACTTCAATTAACTTCCGTGTTTTCTTACAGAAATAGGTATTATTTCTCCATTTAAGATAATATCCTTAAATCAAATTATGTGTAAAAAAGAATCTGGCAACATGCAAATTCATATTACCATTTGAAAATGTAGAAAAAAATATACATTTAAAGGCATGAAATGCTAAAAGACTTGTTCAGAAAAATATTAAATAAAAATATGAGCAAAAAGTCTTTTGGACTACCTTTATGTCTTCATTAAATACTAAAATCCGCATATCCGAGACATCGTGGCTCAGATCAATTGATTTAATGAATTGTACATTTGGAAGATCTGTAAATAAATAAAACCATTTTGAGAATTAATCAGTTCCTGCACGAACGAATTGAGTTTAATACGCAAGGGTATTTTCGAAATATTGATTACCCATACGTTTCCTTCCACCAGAACAACTGCAATTGTAGGCAAGTCAGGCATTTCGGAAATTAGAGTGATCGTCGCATATCCGTTAATTAAATTTCCAGATATTTGAACACTTCGTTTGGCTGTGAATGTGAAAGAGCGAATTAGATTCCAAAATATCATTTTATTGCAAGGATCAGAAAAATGAACACTTCGTTTGGCAAGGATCAGAAAAATGAACACTTCGTTTGGCTGTGAATGTGAAAGAGCGCCTTAGATTCCAAAATATCATTTTATTGCAAGGATCAGAAAAATGAACGAAAATGTGTTGTGCCAGATGGATAAAATAAAGGCCATAAACAAATATATTTTATTAAAAAGAGTAAACGGGGTTTTTAAATGTTTCTTTATCCGTTAGATAAACAATCATTATACTGTGCAAATGCACTTGTAATATTTTTGGTCTTTTTTTACTTGATGTGTGACTGAACAAGAAAAAAGTCGCTAGTTTACGTTAATGAATTCGATAAAAAGCGTAAAAGTTTGGCAGAAATATGAAATATCAATTCGAGTCAAAATTCTCACATGGATAAAATTGAATACATGGCAAGTGAGCTTCACAGGGATTATATGACGTTTTACTAGCCCAGATTGTGTTATTTGGAGCCTATTTAAAACAGAAATGCAAGCATTTGAAAATGTCATTAGTTTTATAAATCAAAGCAAACAATCGTGTTTGACATACTACACTCAAAGAAGAAACGACGTCGACAAATTCGATATTCGTTTCCTTATTCACATTCACCGTTTGCACATTTAATAATTTGATGATAGCTTTTATAAATAATTACTGGTAAACGAACCCGTTTCAGCAGACGCCAAGCAAACGAACATCATACAGATAACTTACGACATTGACATTTGCCTTGCCTTATGTGAGACCTTAAATGAAGCCGGTAGGATTTTTGAAAATTTTACTTTGAATTAAAAATTAACCAATTTTAAGTGACACCTATTCTGACGAGAATGCGTTATTAGCATGTTAAAGCTAAGTGCAAAACCCTTATAAGTTTATTCATCCGAACACATCATCCAATGGTTGTCGTTCTGCAATAGGGCTGTTGAAGATATTTGTGGCAAGTTATGTATGTATTTGTATCATCATTTCAGGTTTCGTCATCAACACTAAATCTTCGTTGTTTTATAAAAAATAGGAACGTAAGCTGCAGCTCATGAATACGCTCAGTATGGTTACATGCAATGCAAGATCAGGTGTTAATAAGATGACAGAGCTTAAAGAGGTTCATTGTGAGCTCGATCAAGATGTGATGTGCATAACTGAATTCTGGGTTTTCCATCTTAATTCTTATTCAACACTCGCCTAAGATAATTTAATTTTGTACTGTTGAGGCAGGGTTGAAATCGTGGTGATGGGTGCTATCTTTATATTTAGTCAAACTTCGTGCATTTATCTATTCAGTTGATAATTTCAACCATTTTTGTAAATTTATGCTTTACAAGTCATTTTGTGCACAATATTAAGCGCTTATAAGATGTGTTTATAATTCTCCGTGTTAATTGGGCAATAAAATTGAGCTTTGGGAACCATTTAAATAGTTGCATGGGAAACATTTGAATAAGCATTAAAAACAGGCTCATGCGAGATAGGCATAAAGAGTCTTGGCCACTGAGTGATAACAATTCTTTCAAATCTGTCGCTTACGTCTTCCACGTTAAGTCATCGCTTAAGCGTCTGAATGTAATTCCGACGTTACTAGAGTGTAAATAAATTGCGTTTTAGAGGGTTTGGGCAAATAATATTTGTTTAATTAAGTTTTTGCCAAAAGCTTTACCATTGAAACTAGCCTATATCCCCGAATTCATCTGTATTCAAATTCAAATGGATACCAAGCATCCGTTATTATCTTGCCCTCAAGTATGCCAAAGGAGATAGCTTCTGTGAAAAAAATCACATTCACATTCAACTGCTAACATGTCAACCTCCCTTATTTAAAAGAAAGACGATTTTCTTTCTTCTTCTATTTCAAGTATTTCTCAAAAACATTTTCTACTGCAATTTTTTTGCAAAAC
>WEDG01001288.1:0-240000 GCA_017591395.1 Schistocephalus solidus
GCGTTACGCATTGCTACCGCAATATCCGACCCAACTCAGGGAACAACGGATAGGTCAGCGTGTAATGCTTATTGCGGCTATACCAACTCGAACCCTAACTTTCATTCACTGGGCCTGCCAGGTGCTTTTGGCATTCGTTGGTTCGTAGGGTCAGACAATCGTATTTCGTTGGCGGTAGGAGTGGGCCGAACGATCGGGTCAGATGGGGAATTTTCCAAGCGTCAGCTGAAGTACCTGACAGCAAAAGCGATCGCGTGAGCAGATCTTATTCTCGTTTCCGTCGAGGGTCCGTTGCAAAAAGTGGCCCAGGATCTCGTTGAGAATAACATCGCGCATAGTGGACAACGTGATGTAAAGGCACCGGAGCTTAAAGTGTTGCGGATACGTGTCGGGGCAACAAACTATTTTGCAGCCCTACTTACCCGGCAACGAAATGCATAGGATTAAGCCTGCGCCTCCTTTCTTCTTCATTTAGACTCATCTGTAAAACACGCCACCGGCTCGTATTACTCGGGCAGATCTATCCTTTGTTCCCGAGCCAGTCGCTTTGCCCAACCGATTTTATTATTCTGAAATGAATCCCAAGTTCTTTTTAGAAGTATTCAGAAGACCCGACTGTAGCTTTGTTTGAAAAGGCAAAATAACCACAGCGAAAGTCCTCGCCATTTTCGCCAGCCAAAAAGTAACTGCACAAAGTTTTCGCAACACTGGTTTGGTTTTCACTTCTTTCCGTTTGATACTGATATTCAGACAAAAAAAGAAGCCGTTACTCAAACTCAATATGATATAAGTTATGGTTAGCACGGCAAAATAGTGTCCAATTTTGAAGGTCGATTTTGTCTACAGTAGACAAGGGAATACCGTCCAAAGTATGCTAACGACTGTGACATTCGTGTTCCGAAATGGTGCGCAAAAATGAATGTCTATATTCCGTTCCCCAAACGAGTATATCCCCAAACAACAAATGAGGTCCGTTCTTGAATTGGACTACAAGTCCTATAGGGTTAACGCCCGGAAGCCTGGCGTAGTAGAACGCTCAACTCAAATACCCCTTTATCTATTCCGGGATTAAAAGTCACAACTTATAAAGCGATCTTCCTGCCTTTGGCGTATGGTCCTTTGAGGATTGCAAACAATTGAGATCAAGATTAAAACGCAGATTTTTCGTGACAGAGAAAAATCGGGTATCGTCAATCTGTTAACCCCACACGTACAAAATAAACGTGTAGTTAAATGTGTAAATACTCAGGATCTGCGCGCCCAAGTTGAGAAGTAAGCTCTGATGCCCCGCCGTTGCCTGCTCTGACCAACAATAATCTGACCAATAATAATCTGACCAATAATATTCGATGTTCGTAAACACAACCCAAGTAAAGAATGGAAAACAATGAACAAAGCGCGGGCATTCCGGGTTTGGCATACAAAAATATAAATGGTTTCAGGCCTCCAAATAGAGCGGCACAAAAAGATAATCAGGGTCTTTATGGGTGGGACAATGCTTTACAGCGCGCAGCTAAGCGTGGTTTTACTGACGGCGATATAAATCAGTCCCATATTCTGCATAATTTCCAGAAGCTCTGAAAGAAGAATCCGTGACACTGTAGAGCAGCGACTTAACCGCGATGTTCACAAAAGGCCCCAATAAAATGCACGTGAGGAGGGTCCTTTGCTCAGCATCATGCAAAAGGCCCCATGCGTTAAGTTTCGTACCGTGCCTGGAGCAACCCAACATGACCGACCGGAGTTTATTATTCGCGAAATGGCCCCTCGTTTTTCATTATTACACGAAGGGTAACGGTTGGTTATGTACAAGCATCCGATAAATTCAGAAACTCTAGGCTCCTTACCGTGGGAACGGGTAAAATAGGGAGTTTACGGGGCTTTACAGCGTGCATTGAAGGTGTATTCGGTCATTGCAAAATTGCATGTGTTGTTCCTTCTGCTGTTTGAATTTCTATGAAATCGATAGTGCGCAGCGGCGTCATGAAGGATCAATAATTGTGTAGCCGATAGCGGATAGTGGCTATGAATTTTAAATTTGAAAAGTGAAGTCGGCGGCATATGTTTCGGTTATTCATCATCGGGTGGTAAAATTGCAATGTAACTGAAACTGTTAGGTATTAACAAGGGTTAAAAACAACTAATCGTTAATATCGATTGTTTGATTCGCCTACATGTTGGTGGAGGTTGATGTGTTGGGGTCATTGGGACTGTATGAAGGCGGTATGCAAACAAGTAATAATAGCGATTATAAGTATTTAAACCCTGTTAGCACTTCACAATTTTATTTTTCTTTGTAATTATAACAGCCTGATGAAAACTGTAACACTACATCTTTACACGGATGAATTTATACACGAGGAGTAACACAAAGGCATAATGTTATAAAGGTTCATATGCGTTTTTAAACAGAAATTGGAATAAGCCGTGAATGGTTGTCTAAATACCGTACATTGACACGAATAACGCATAAAACCCGTAATAATAGTATTACTTTTAATAACCGACTGGTAAGTACCAGTTGAAAGTGGCAAGAGTGGTATCATGGTAGTAGTAATCATAAAGTCATAGTAGCCTATTTGAGAAGCACCAACATCAGCAATATTGTTTAGCAGTGAAGCTGGTCAATATTAGTGTTATTAGTAGTAATATGTTGCGGAAAACATATAATTATTAGTAGTAGTAGCAGAATAGTGGTAGTAGTGGCAGTAGACGCACAGCGCGGGATTAAAATTATTAGTAGCAGCAACATTAGAAATAGCTGTAACATTTATAGTAATAATAACACTATTCATAGCAGAAGAGTTAGTAGAAGGGAAGCATTATTGGCGGTTTTGGTAGTAGTTGTAGTATTAACGGCAGCCGAAACTACAGCGATACTGGTACTATTAATATAAATATTTAAAGGTAAAACGTAAACCTGCAAAATTTTGGTTATAAATACCCCTACATTGTATAACAGCGAGTTATCTTTTCGCAAGTACAAAAATGATAGCCATATTTAGGGTAAGAGTTGTTATAAAAGGTAAACTTGCAAAATTTTGATTATAAATACCCCTACATAGTATAACAACGACTTATCCTTTCGCAAGTAAAACATGGCTTACTTTAAACCTACACCCCAGCAGCATAGGTACATCTGGATCTTTAGTGGATAACAGAAGACGCAAGTTTTCAACAATGACGTAAGTGTCATCATCCGCCTTCATGAAGAAGTCAAAGTCATTGAGGTGATTTCTGTAGGCGTTAATAACTCCGAACCGCGTCTTTAGCCAAAGGTGTTTTCTTGACTCCGAGTCAACAGCTTCTGTAAATGGAAAGTAACTTTCAAAGAGCGTTCAAAGGAGTTTATTTTACTTAGAGGGAAAAAGGTCCGATGCACGCGCCTTTGGAGGCTCAAGTCTGAATCATGCATCTTAAGTGAAGCATGATGTGACGATGCAGAGTCGATAAATTACGTTGGGGAACGGAGTGGATAAGTCGATATGTGGTGCTGACCCTCCAGTTTTTCTAATTCTCACCCATTGATGAGCAAAAAGCAAGTAATTTACTTTCCATTAATCATTGCTGGGATTTCAGTCGACTCACTTGTAAAGTCAACTTTAACCGACGCCGTTTTTCCAATCTCAAAAACAAAGTTCTTTCGATGCAAGAAATATTGGAATGCCAACTCGCCAAACTGCTGGTTACCCGGTGAGGTCACGGGCAGTGGAGAGCGGAATGATAATGAGCAAGACGAGAAGATCTGAAGCTGACAAATAAGCAGTGGTAATAACCGTGTCATCAAGCGACTGATCGATATGAAGTACTGTAGTGAACATACACCCACCCAAGTCTGCTGCCACATTAAGCAGCTTCGGATGGCATACTTACACGTACATCCCGGCGGCAGCCACTCGCATAGAATTCCGAGGCAGAAGATACTGCCCTCATCGCGTCTGACCAATTCCTGAAACCGAATGTTTCGGTATGGAGTTCGACCATTCACAGATACCCAAACTGCAAGGCCGCCGTAGACATGCCCTTTACCCAACACACTTGGACGCCTACTCTCCGGCGACACCAGACATGGGCCTCTCGTCCGACAGCCAGCTTCGTCCAGCTTATTCTTCCTGCGTTTCCTGCAGCATGCAATACTCCTACTTTTGACACCTCACCTCGCTATCTGCTGTCTACTCGGGACCTGACCTGGAGGTGGCAGTAATCAAGGTCCGGCTGTGGTTTTAGCTGTTATGACAGTATCTTCAAAATTCGATTCCCAAGAATTTCCAAGGTTTCTCTTGAAAAATGTCTGACGGTTATATCCAATATGGTTGAACCCACAGCGAATGCAGATATTGCTCCATTCATAAGTACAAGATTGAGGTCAGGATTCAGACTGTTTTAGACGTTAAAATGACTGCGGCAACCCAAATCACCTATGCCTTTAAGATACTGCAGGGTACAGGCAACCCGTTCAGTTTTGTCTCTTTAGTTTCAGCACTGTATTATAATACAGTGCTGAAACTAAAGAGTTCAGAAATAACTTGTTAGGCGAGAAAATCTGACCATTTGAAACCAAGTCTCACTATCAGGATAAAGACCTTAAAATATTTGCCTTAAGGAGGAAAAGTTAAAGAGGTCAACCAGCTACGTGCTCCCTGCACGCTTTAAAGCTACAGAGATAAGGGAGAATGCAATGTCCATTTGTGGCTGATTAGCCTTCGTCAGTCAGTTATGCACACCAGATTTGGATAGCCTGGAGTTTAAAGATGGATCGGCGAACGCCTCCTTCCCAGGGTACTAAATATTCCCGATCGAAACCGACAGAACAAAAAGCCCAAAAAAGCTCAACGGTAGAGCTCTTCACTGCTAAGCGCTCAATGGCCAGAGAAATCGGGCTCTGCGCCCAGGTTACCCGAATCTAGTGTTACCTATGCCTGTTTGGCGCGGCTCATAAGCAAGCAGTGGTCATCCTGGTCTCCCTAGTCATTTTTAATTCTCCCTCTCTGTATATATACTACTGGTCGCTGTCCGAATATCCGCGGGGGTAAAGACTGAGGCCCAAGGCTAAACGGAACTAGCAAGTCCCGTAAGCTGATCAATGGATGCCCTTCCCACGATAGAAGATGCCCCAGCAAGTCGTGTGACGAGATGCCAGACTATCTTGCCTTTAACTGACTGTTCAACTTTTGTAAACTGGACTGCTTGTTTTAGTGAACTACGTCGCTGTAGCTGTCACGCATATCATCTGTTGGGTGCTCGGGTCGTTCGGCATTTAATTATTATTCCTTGCATAAATCTTTTCTTGTCCTGAGATCAGTGGTCTGAGGCCGTGTAGAGCGTCCTTCGTGTTTGCCACAGGTGCATCTTCAACGTACAGTCGCAAAGACCCCTAATTTACTACACTACTATATCCCTGAATAATTGGTTTATTTTGTGACGCCTAGAAGGGATCGATGTTTATGTGAGAGCAGTTAGACCACTTTTACCTAAATATTCAAATGTACAATACTCAATTGCAGAAACAAAACCAATCTTTTGTCAAACCCAGAGACAATGGAGTAGAGATATCAGGGAGGACAGTGGAGAGAAACTCACTTAACGTGGGGAAACTCGGGTCGTCTTCGCTGCTGATGAAGACGAATTTATCGAAACGACTGGCCCAAGTCGCCTTCACGTGGACCGCCTTCATTTGCTTTGTGGCTGGCGTCGTTAAAATGAAGCCGTAGATGCGAACCTTGGTTGCCAATTCCTCAGCCAAAAAGTGTTCACCTAAATAAAAGAGATAGTTGTTGTATTTTTCAAGCTTCCAAGAACAGGCTCTACAAAGACGCTGCATATGACGTTGAGGAACCGAACCTGAGACCAAAATAGAGCATGGACGCTCCGCTTAGGCTTTGACCATCAGACAACTGGTCTGGAGGAAATCGCATGCTGATGAGGACTCAAAATGTGACTCGCGCGAACATTTACTATGTAATTGTTGCACCCCTAGCTAAGGTCGGGAAACCCTGGTTCATTAGCTTCCTGAATAATTGACCCGGGCTGAAAGTCTGTGAACTCCGTAAGGGAGTTCAGAGAATGACTGGGGAAAGACGCAAGAAAGAGCCAACTGCGTTCCCTCCTTTTGCTGTGGAATGCCTTTTATTGCTTTTCAGAGTCTGGAAGGAGGTAATTGATACCTATGCAGTTTTTTAGAAATTTCTCGGCTTGCCCACATTTTTGCATCAACAAAATGATATATCGGTAAGTTGCTGGAATAAATGTCAAAGGGCTGAGTATGCCGTTGGACATTCAGAACAAGAAGAATTCGTAGATAGTAAGTGAACCCAAAAATCTGAGCTGTTGGCTTGAAAATGAGTTCAGGCATGCGATGAAACTATTTTTAACAGAAAAAAACTGTAAAACAGCGAAAGGGAAAATACGATCCCGTCGTATTATTTAATAGTGCACCTTGAGGCGTAGTAGCTGCTATATACAAGTTTTAATCGCCAAAATACGTATGGCTAGTGATCCAATTTTAAGAATGCTTTTTATTGAAACCTTTTTATTTCCTGGGTCACCCTATTTGACGTTAAAATTCATTAAGAAAATTCATTTTATAAACCCCAAGCTTTTAAAGGTATCTTCTTTTCCAAATTGAATATGTGAACTCAAAATCACTAAATCCGAGTTAACGGAAGTTAGTAGTTTATTTGTCAGCATTGAGAATGAAAATCCAAAAACGCTGTCAGCATTTGTGATCACAAAAGCGATAATTCAGACGAAGTCTACGACGAAGGTGATGGTGGTGTTGGTGGTGGTTGGCGTTTGTCTTCAATTTTTGAAATTTTCCTGTTCCTTCAGTAGCCTTTCAACTTTCTCATCAAGCTGCTATGTGAAACGTTTTGAGGACATTTAAATATCTGACGGCTCTCAGAGCCACGTCGTTATAGTAAAGGCACTTTAAGGCCACTCATCTGACGTAGTTAAACCAGTAAAATAACGTCGAATTATGCAAATTATGAGAAAGCGATTCATGTCATCGAATCTTGAGATATTATCTCGCCCTAACTCTTTTATAATGCCCTAATTCGGCTTAGTGATGTGGTTTAACTGTAACGCCGAGTACTACAATTACGCTTAACCTTCTCTTTCGTAAGTGACAGTTCGAGCGTTCTTGCTCTAGCTGGCGTTTTTCAATGGGCAACCGTGTGTGCAAGTTCTTTTATGGCTGTTCTTTTCTTACTTGTCTAGCTGACGGAAGTATGTAAACTGGAAGTTATTCCTTCACCTTCTGAACCTTTTTATGCATGTCTGTTTCAATTATAAACATTTAATTATAGTGGTAAACTAAAATGGTCTGCCATCTATAACGACAGTTCGACTGTCGTCTTCTGACGATGTCCAGCGTATGTGCCAAAGCATGCTGGTGCAGTGACGGTGACTTGTGAGCAAATTAATTTTAGTGATAGTAGACTTGCGCAGTATCTACTGCACTCTCTCTTTCCTTACTCGCCTGTGCCCGGTGTCAAGACATAATTAAAAAGATCAGTGATAGAGTCGAGCGCAGGTGGATAGCGCGGCCAGATATGTTCCTGAACATGCCACCACGCCTGAATCGAGTCATAAATGGCAAAAGTGGCTGATGCGGCGTGAGCCTGCATCTACGCGTGCCATCACGCCTCCCCCATGTTCGGAATTTGTTATGGGAGCTTATCCCAGTTAACACCTGCCGCAACCTGATGTGGACCCCGTGTTGGTTCAGCGCATCTATCGCGCGGCCTGTTTAGGGGGCACAGCTACATATAAGACTTGTTTATCACGTAAGATTTCAGATAGTTTTCCGTCTATAGGCTACTTTCGCTTCAAGTTATTATTTAGGTCTAGCAACACTGTAAAACCACAATATTTGCTACACAAAGTAGCCCGAAATTTTCATGGGTTTGCAGGGCCCTTTCAATCCGCTCACCTCCCTTCTCCTCATCCTAAATGCAAATAATCACTTCCATAAGAAGAGCAATTTTTGTTTTTATCACAGTTCAGATATCTAAAAATAGTTATTAGCGGAACAGTGTTTGTTATTTTAGGAAAACGAACTAGCAAATTTTACAAGTGATGATTGAGATTACTCTCTGTAAAATGTTTGCACTGATTTGGTGACTTAATTGCTCATAAAAATTTTTTAAAGTGTTAAATTAACGCAGTGTTTGTTTGTTTACGTTTTTTGTTGTGACATCAGACAGTTGGCAAATCAAAAAAGCACGACCTTTACGTGCGTTAATTTGATTTGCAAGTTCAAAGAACACTGGATTCTAGCATCGGACAACAAAGGCGTCTTCTGGTAGCTCCAGGGTGGGCCCATAATGGCCCGAACGTCCCATGGAGTGAGGTCCTCCACAATCTCGAGAAAGCTGCGTCGGTGATTTGCACGTGAACAAGTTTACAGTGAAGCAGGCTTACACAGTATCTCAAGCATTTCATTTTATCGTATTTAGAGGAAGACAAAAGCTCCAAACGATCGAAGAAAAGGCCTTGGCACAGAGTCTGATAAAACTGCATAGATCCTCCTCGCTTACCACACACAATCTTGTCCAACAGCATGTATCAGTCTTCCGTAAAGGCGATCAGCATCTCACATCAGTGAGAATGTCATAAAGGAGCCATTGCAGCCTGACAATCAGTCATGAGAAGAAGCCACTTAGCCCGTCCGTTGGCAGCCCTCCAAGTCACAACTCCTAACAGGTAGTAACAGATGCGAATCAAGTCATGTTTATTGTAGTGAGGAATGCGTTGATGTGGCGTGAGGATGGATTCCACGGAGTCAGCATCACTGACCCTCTCCCATGGGCCAGTCCGTGCTTGTCAGTCACCCAGGGGCGGGGTTAGGCATGGTGCCGGACACAAAGGGAATCGTCTAAGGTGGGCAACCACAGGCTCGTGAGCAGTATTTAACCTAACTTGTGCACCGTGCAGCCCGAGGAACGCGTTCCATGAGCCCATTCGATCACCGTCTAGGATCAGCACTACTGTAGCGCAGCTCACTGTGAGGGGGAGGGGGGATGTGAAATGTGGGATACACGACGCTAAATTCCAACGAGGTTCACAGTTTACCTTATGGCAAAGTGGGTGCAGAGAGGTGGGGGCAATGCGGAATAAAAAAATGCCAGTTTGACAGTCGATTCCTTCAAGACCTGCCACAGAATGGTGGACGCAGGGACGGTAACCAGGTCGTGTATTAGTTCATAATGGTAGGGGACTTGCACAGCATCTATCGCATACCCTCTTCTGGTACCCTTTTCTGAACCCAATGTTAAAATAGACAAGAAAACCAGAGACATGATGGGGTGTAGGTAGCTGGTGAGGTGTGAGCAAGTGCTCATTCGAGCCACATCTAACCTTCATGTGTGGCAGTTTTTTTGGGTGCACATCCCCGTTCGAAGGTACCTCGTAAACCCGAGTATCCATTTCACGCAGGACAGCAAAACAAACAGCCAACTCTCCTTCCTCGACGTGCTTGTGTGCCACTGTGCAGCAGGACAACCACAAACCACAGTATTCAGAAACTCTACCGACACGGGGTTAATACTACACTAACAGCAATCACCCTCTGTCTCGCAACTGCAGTTGTGCCTGCGATGTACTAAAAATAGTCCAAACATATTGCAGCAGGCCAGCAGACAAAAGAGCTGAAAGACTATACCTCTAGAACCTCTTCCAAGCTAACAGATATCCTAACCATTTTATCAAGTAACGCAGGCGCCAAGCTAACGGACGATGACCAAGGGAACAACAATCTGAAGTCCAGAGGTTCATTCCTTAGAGTAAAGGAATTTCTGAGGCGGTTTCGTGACTGCTACAACCCATCAGAGGAGGTATAATCCACAGCCCTTAAGCGACTATTCTTCGCCGTTTGATGCAACCTAAGGACACGCTGCCACACACAGAAACCTCAGCAGTTGTTTACGATATAAGGTGCAACGATGGGGACTCCAATAAAGTTTGGGAAACCGGGCGGAAATTGCCAACCCGCTTACAGGAGCACAAATTGGTAGCTAGGAGGCTAGCCCCAAACTCAGCTTGCGACACACGTTGGAGAACCCGGGCCTACCTTTGGTCTCCAGGGAGCAACCCTCATAGGCTGGGTGCAAATCAAAGACGAAACGGCTAAAACTTGAGGCATGACATTTAGAGGCCAGCTGCATCGACAGGTATAGTAACCTTCCTGTCTTGCGTCATTACGTACACGAAGCTCGGAACAAGAAGCCACGCCGAACTTACAAATCAGCACAGACAGAACCCAAGAACAAGCTCGCCTGAAGAAAAAGAAGAAGAAGAAAAATGAAGGCCGCCAGACAGAATAACACAGACAGAGGCTCAACCGCCCACCCGCCACGCACACAGCTAAACTGCTAGCTACACATCCTCCAAAATGCCGAGGCAGCGAACAAAAGAAAACGTCTAAATAAATTTGTTTCAGTGAGTTAGCCATATTTCTCGAGCTAGCGAGACTTATTCCATTCAAAATCAACTGTACCATTATGTGACCCATCGAACTCACCAGGATGCTGACCGAAGGATTTCTCTTCAAAGGTGATGGTTGCGACTTCCAGGGAACGCGAGTCATTCATGTAAAGAAGCACCATACAAGAGACAATACCCAGTAAAAAAGAAACAAGGTAGGAAGTTCGAAGTCTGCCTGTAGGTACCATTCGCAGGATGACACTAAAAGGTACGTGTAGAATTTCATAAAATGGGAATGAGTATTGAATAGATAATGATATTGCAGAGCAGGCTACGGAAATCGCTACAGGAGAAGAAATTTCAACTCTTCTACTAGGGAAAAGTAATCGTTCTATCTGGAAAAATCGATATGTTTTTCAAATTTCGTATCGATCAAATTGTTTATTGATGCGCTTCCCGATTTCTATCTCAGCTCTCCATAAGCTCGACTGTACTGGCTGCTAAAAGTACAAACCAATTTTCTTTTCCAAAACGGTGCTGTGCATTAGGGTTTTTTAAATTCGGTAAACGCTTTTTATTAATGGGGGTTAGAAACGCCAAGACCCTCTCCTGGTAAAAACTTACCGACTGGAAAGGCATTTGAAAATGTTGAATCCCGTTATTGTAAAGACCAATGATTGCCGTGTCATTTTAATTTACATTCCAGTTTTTTTCAAAAAGTGGCTTGAATCAAAATTACACTTTATTGGTGAACAAAAAATGGTTTTCAATCTTCCTGATTATAAAAAGGGTTTATCTTTCCCATCAGCTACTCGGGAAAATAGGGGCCTGGCTGTCACCGAAAGGGGCAGAAGTTTCGGAGTTGACAGGCTCGAATTGTTAAGGCTCGTTAGTCTACTTGTTACCAGAATCCCTCTCGAAGCAGCATTTTATAGTTTTACCATGTGTATTCAACAGAAATTCCATTTTCATGTCTAACTTTTATTTTTAAAATACGATTTTGTGACCTGAACCTACATTAGGAGGAAAGACTATAAATGTGCAATTAGGGCACCCATGTATTTTAAAGATTACCACGTACCCGGTGCATTTCATGGCTGCGAGTAAAATGCGGTGAAATGACCGAGGGCCTGCATTCAGCAATCTCGTTTCCTATTCGCCTGCATCGTAACCAATTGCGTCGCAACAACGGCTAATCAAATGAACGTGAAAACCGCTGTGTGACGCTTAGCCATAGGTAATTTAGTTTAATGTCTTTAATTTACGGCATAGCATACCCTGAACAACGTGAGATGCAAATGAATGAATACACGAAAAAGCCCTCTTCAAGGTAAGAAAACATGTGCAAATTTACCGAACCTTATCAAATTAAATCTGCCAAGGAATTCCCGCCTCCGCTTTTTCTTGATGGTTTATACGTGATTAATTTTCACCTAAATTTCAGACGTTTTTGAGAGGAAAATATGATTTCTCATCCAGCCCTTCTTGCTACTAGGTAAACTTATATGTTCCTTGGCGCTAAAAGACTTTGTTCTACACGTATCCCACAGTGGTGATGGAAGCTGCAACATCTGTGTGGAGAACAAGTATTTTACCAGAATTTCGGCAAAGTGGCCAGCGCCTTTCCTTCAGCTTATTTTTTTGAAATGTCTGGAAGTTGGTCGCCCCACCCTCTGACTGCTTATTCATCCACTTAGCGGGAGATAACCTACCTTACGTACGACGAATATCACATCGGGTCTAATCAGTGGAAACTATATTTTATTCGCTAATCTGCACCTGTTCTCAAACACGTCTCTTCTTCATATTCTTCTTCCTCTCAAGACCTATAAAGTCCTTGGTTTCTTTCGGCTAAACCTTTAACTTTTGAAGTACTTTATTAACTATACGGCCAAATGAACCAATCTGATAGCCGGGTCGCTGGCAACTCCGACAGATAACATTTGACATACGAACGATATGCTCACTTAAGTTCCCTAACCGCCAATTAAGACAAACATAACAGTTAGGCTTACTTTTAAGGTTTGATCCTTGCCATACTTATCTCCAAATTACGCTTTTCGAAATTCCGGTAATTTAAGCCTGAAGCATGAGAATAAAACGTAGGTGGGGTACTTTACATTGGTTGTGGTAAATCCTTCGGAATCCGAAATGAGCCGCTCGTTTACGCTGAAAACGTATTCGATAGGTTTAGTCGTCACGAGCCCGTATTTCCGGCAGTTTGACCGTCGATTTCGACGAGGTCCACCGTATGCTCCACACCAGGTGGTGCAGGGACGGTGACTTGCGCGTGAATAAGTTTTAAGTGATAGTAGCCTTGCGCTGCAGCTACCGCACTCTCTCCTCCTCCCCCCCCCTGAGCCCGGTGTCAAGACAGAGTCAAGAAGACCGGAGATGGGAGAGGGCGCAGGTGGCTGGCGCGGCCGGAGCCACCCTGGGCGTGCCACCACACCTGGCTCGGATCCCACAGAGTGGGAGTGCCATAAAGGCCACATTAAGAAGGAGCCATTGCACCCTGACTCTCAGACCACCAGTCAGCCACTCCACACAACACACATTGGACTAACTGCGAGGTCTGAGTGTAATTTTCAGTTGGCAACCTTCCAACCGCGGCGTTTAACGTTACCGCACACGCTTCTCCTCCCCACCTGAGCCCAGCCTCACGAAACAGGCAAGAAGACCGGAGATGAGAGAGGTCGCAGGTGGCTGGCGCGGCCGGAGCCGCCCCTGGGCGTACCACCACACCTGGCTCGGATCCCACAGAGTGGGAGTGCCATAAAGACCACATTAAGAAGGAGTCATAGCAGCCTGACTCTCAGTCCACTAGTCAGCCACTCCACACAAAACACACATTGGGCTGACTACGCGGTCCGAATCATCCCGTCAGTTGGCAACCTTCCAAGCCACGGCTTTTAGCGCACCGTGATAGTTTTAATTGCGTCAGATTGTTTATAGTGAGGAACATGTGCTGAGCTGTCGACCTTACTCTCTCCCCAACCCCCACCATCAGACCACCGTCCGAGCCAGTCAGTTGTCTGATGTGGGAGTGGGCGCATTGGCTGACGGATCGGCGTACCCGTCTTCGCGCACCACAGCACGACCTGGCCCCCATAACGCACACACCAGGATTCACAATCTCGGGGGATATGCAGCAGCCATCGCCGTCTGACTCCCAGTCTACTGGTCAGCCACTCGACACACACAGAACACACACTTAGCCGACGGCGTTGTCTGGTGGAAGCGTCAGATTGGCAGACTTCCAATCCACGGTTTCTAGTAAACCATGATATACTCTGGTAAATGGTGATTGTGAGGGTGTTGTCGATGTATTGGTGTAGGTAGTGTGCACTGATGTAGCTTAGCCTCCGGTGGTTTACCGGAGGTTGTCGTGGAGGCGCATGTGTCCTAATAGGCCCATGCGGTGTGTAAATGTGTGGGAGCAGTAAGGGCAGTGAAGGCGGGCACGTCGACTGTATGTCGGAGCCCCAGGCACTGGTTCACCAGCCTCCGTGCGATGGATTCGCAGGTACCGTCCAGGCCTATGCGTGAGTTGAAGTTGCGGGCGCAGTGTGGGCAGGAGAAATCGGTAGAGGCTGGAGGGATGTGATTCATGGTAGTGGTGGTGACAGGGGCGCTAAGAATGGCAGGAGCGGTGTGTGTGCATGCTGTATCGGTGTTGTCGGCATTGTGGTGAATTCCGCTGTCATGGATGCGCATGTGACCGAATAGGCACATGCGATCAGTGAATGCGCGAGGACAGTGAGTGCAGTGGAGGCGACGATCTCTGCTGTGTGATGGTGCTCAAGGCACTAGCTCACCGGTCTCTGTACGATGTGTTCGCAAGTGACCGACCAGGCTGATGCGTGAGGTGAATGTGCGGTCGCATTGAGTACAGCTTAGGAGAGATTCCCCATCGCTGATGGTGGTGGTGGTGGTGGTGGTGGTGGTGGTGGTAGTGAAGGCGAAGGCGGTGGTGGTTGCGGTGGTGGGGGTAACAGGTGATGAGTAGATGGATGTGGTCTCTATGATGGTGGGAGTAATGGAATTGATGCCAGGAGTGAGGTTGGGGGAGTCAGAAGGAGGGTTGGCAGAATTTGACGTAGCAATTGGAAAATTCAGATTGTTGGTGCATTGCGTTCGAAGATGTCCAACCAGTCCGATTCGCGCGCGGAATATGCGTTGACAGCGCGGGCATGTTGAAAGGGGCTGGGCATTGGCGGTGTTGGTCCGGGACGCTGGTGACTTTTGTGCCGCTCTTTTGCCCTTGGCGGTGGATATCCAGTTGGCCTCATAGATTGCTGAACCAGTCTTCACTGATCTTCTCCATGCCACTCTATCCTGGCGAGGTCCTCCCAGGTCACCGAGTTGATTTGCAGTTGCTTCAGCGATTTCTTCAAAGTGTCCTTGTAGCGTCGTTTTTGACCTCCCTGCCGGCGAGAACCCGTAGTGACATTTCAGTAGAAAAGTCGTTTGGGTAGTCGCTGATCGTCCATTCTTACCAGGTGGCCGCTCCATCGCAGTTGCACTTGCCTCAGCATGGCATGGATGCTGAGGATTCCGGTCCGCTCCAGGACTTCCGTGTCCGGGATCCTGTCTTGCCATCTAAGCTTCAGTATTCTGCGGAGGCAGCTGAGATGAAAGTGATTTAGCTTCCTGGCTTGGTTCGAGAAGCCGGTCCAGGTTTCCGCTCCGTAAAAGAGTGTCGTCAAGACGACGGCCTTGTACATCTTCAGTTTGGTGTTCAGGTGAATACCGTGGCGTTTCCACGTTTTTGAGTTGAGCACCGTTGACATTGATTCGAGGAGCATTGTATTCCGCGCTGGGTGGCGGCTGGTGCATGACAACCGTTTTGGCTGTACTGATTGTTAATCAAAAATCGGCGCAGCCTTCAGCGAAGAGGTCCATGCTCTTTTGCACGTCCTCCTCCGTCACGGTGTTAAGGGCGCAGTCGTCCGCGAAGAGCAAGTCATGGACTGTAGTCGTAGACACGCGCGTTTGAGCCTGCATTCGCCGACTGTTGAGAAGGTGCCCGTCATTTCTGTAGGCGATGCGGATACCAGGCTGCTCATCATGGTAGGTGTCCATCAGCATAGCCGAGAACATGAGACTGAAGAGGGTGGGGGCCAGTACGCAGCCCTGCTTCACTCCGTTGGTCACTGCGAATGCTTCGGATACCGTCCCGTTGTCAATGACGCGCGCCGTCATCCCGTCATGAAGCTGACGCACCATGTGCGTGAACCGCTCAGGATAGCCGAATTTATGCATGTCTTTTCACAGTCCGTCGTGATTCACCGTGTCAAAGGCTTTCGTCAGATCCATGAAGGTAGTTTAAAGGTGAGTTCGCATCTTCCGGCACTTCTCTTGTAGCTGTTGTGAGTTCTGCCATCAGCCGGGGCCCACCGTGCTTGTAGACTTCCGGTGGGATTGCTTTACCGCTGGAAATCTGCTGCACGGCCCGGATGGTTTCTGGTAGGGAAGGCGGCAGATCCAGGTCATTGTTCGTGTCCACTTGAGGGAAGCTGGTCAATGGCAGCATCGGAGATGGCTGATGAGCAATTAAGGACATTTCTAAAAGTGCTCGGCCCAACGTTTCAGAATTTGCGATTTCTCTGTCAGCAGTGTTGTGCCGTCAGAGCTTAGCAGCGGTGCGGACCCCTTGAAACACGGGCCGTAGATGACATTGATGGCTTTGAAAAAGTTTTTCATTTTATTGCGGTCCGCATACCCCCTGGATTTCCTCAGCCTTTCGGATCATCCAGACATCCTGCATCTTCTGCAGCCGTTGTTGTACAAGGCGCTGGCATCTGAAAAAGGCTGCTTTGGTGGCATCAGTCCGAAGGTCCATGTAGGCTTTGTGTAGTACATTCTGATCCGCGAGTAAGTTGCTGATGTCGGCGTAATTGTCGTCAAACCAGTCCTGGTGTCGACGGCGTGCGCGTCCGAGGACATCGAGGGCGGTGAACTGGATGACATTTTGCAGTTGACACCATCGTGTTTCCACGGTAGCGTTATCATCTGGAGCATGCAGGTACTCCAGTTTCTCGGTTATTTGGTTGCTGAAATCAAAACAGTGAGCAGGCAAATTGAATAAAAGAGTATTTAGCTTACATGGCGGCCTCTTACCTTGGGGCCTTCATCGGTGTTGCAGTCGGAGCCTCATCTTGGAGATGACGAGGCGGAAATCTGTCCAACCATCGGCATCGCGGATCGCCTTGGTTACCAGCACGTCCTGTCGATCTCGCCTCCGGACAAGAACATAGTCCAGAAAATGCCAGCGCCGCGACCGAGGGTGCATCCACGTGGCCTTCTCCCGCGTCGGAAGGCGGAAGAAGGTGTTGGTCAGCAGGAGACGGTGTTCCGCACACGTGCGCAGAAGAAGGAGGCCGTTATCGTTACAGCTACCGAGACCGTGGTGACTCAGCACTCCCTGCCAGGCAGCGTGGTCCGTCCCGACGCGGGCATTGAAGTCACCAAGGACAATTAACTTAGCCTCTTTCGGCACAGTCGCCAGCAAGGCGTGCAGGTCCTCGTAGAGTTTGTCCTTCGCCACATCAGAGTTCGTCATTTGGGGAGCGTAGGCGCTGATGATGGTGGCGAACTGGTCTCCCCGAAGAGGCAGGTGGAGGCTCATCAGGCGATCATTGATACCCTGCGGCAGACAGGGCAGACGTCCCACAATTTCGTTCCGGTTGGTAAAGGCAACACCAGCGTCGCGTCGCTCTGCCTTTGGCCGGCCGTCCCCAGAAGAAGGTGTAGCCGGCACCCACCTCCTCCAGCTGACCCTGCTCAGAGAATCTGGTTTCGCTGAGAGCAGCAATGTCCACCTTGTAGCGCGCCAGTTCCCGAGCGACTAGCGCCGTCCTTCGTTCCGGCCGGTTGCTCCTAGGATTGTCTTAAAGGGAGCGAACATTCCAGGCTGCTAGTGTGAGTGGACTCACCCGAGCAGCCTGGAGGGTATGGCGAAGGGGATGGGGACGGGGGGTATTGTTGTTTGTTTGAGTTTTACGACCGCGTATTTTGCGATCTGCGAGCCGCGGCCGGCTGCAGAAGACGTGATACCCAGCATTTGTTAAGGGCACCTTTTCTAGCCCCTTCCTCCGCGAGGAGGCAAGCAGTGCTGTCCCTAAATAGGGCTGCTCGGACATCTAGCCCCTTCTAGCCCCTCGGACATTCTAGCCCCTTCCTCCGCGAGGAGGCAAGCAGTGCTGTCCCTAAATAGGGCCGCTCGGACATCGGCTGCCGAACTTCACTATGGGTTACGGTTTTGTTTTAGTGGGAGAACGACCCGAGTTAGCCTGGGCCGCCTACGGGGTTGCTGTCGCCCCACCGTAGGACTTTTTGAGAGGGGGGAGGTGGGAAGTTCGGGAGTCAGACATACCGGGTGTGGAGGCACACATAATACCGGAGACCCTCACCTGGTTTAGCCCGCCGGTCGTGACGGTTGCCCGGGGTGTGGCTCTGGGAAGAATCCAACTTCGAGGATCCACAGGTGAGAGTTGGGTACCAGTAAGAGGCGGCCACAGGGGCATTCACCACCTGTACGAGACAAATGGAGCGACCAAATGCTATCTGTGTAGTGCTACCCCTAACTAGTACCCCTACACCCCGAGCCCGTATTTAATGCTGTAAGGAATCTCTGAGCCTATTCTGTAATTTCGGCTGAAATCCTAATAAAAATATGTAAATGCAGGTCTTTAGATAAAGATATATGCTTTACTGAAGGCCGAATAGAAATGCGGAAAATCCATTATGACCACCACTTGTAAGCCATTATTGGGTGTTTCCGAGAAAATGTGTTGAAGGTCATTATTCAGCCTTTTTGGTCTGTTCTATTATGATTTCCTCGGAAACAATTGTGCGGTTTTCCCAAACAGTTTCGGCTATGATGGCTTCACTAAAACTGCACAACTGGAAATTCAGAAATATTAAAGTTACTACAGGGGAGGAAAGGTGGCATCTAGATTGTTAACATGTCACTGAATTGCAGACCTACCAGAGTCGTTATAAGTCACAGAGTAGCTGCTCTCACATCTCGGTTTGATCGTTCCAGGCTGCTGCCCTGGAAGTTTGGTACTTGTTTCCGATGGTGTCGATTGACTGCCTAGCTGCAGGGTTGGCACAGGGACGGTTACTTGCACGTAGATCCGTATAAAAAAGATCGTAGCCTTGCGTAGCACCTACCACACTCTCCTCCTGAACCCACCCGGGCCCGGTGTCATGACTGAGTCAAGAAGACAGGAGGCGGGAAATGATGCAGGTGGATGGGCACGGCTGTAGTCCCTTCCCCCTAAGCCCAGATCCCATGGTGTGGGACATACCTCGAAGCATACCTACGAAACTAGTGAGCCTTTCTCCAGCCCACGTCTTCCCGCATGTGCGGCATTTTTTATGGATACGCAATAGCACTAACGCCTGCCATACTCTGAGTTGATGCCTTTGTTGCTTCAGCTCATCTGCCGCGTGACTCGCTGTAGAGACACTAATGCCCTTAAGGTAATAAAAAAACAAATACGCAATTGACGGTACAAAGTGTGACGACATTTGCGCTTCTGGGGGCGGTTGTCGTTTCTGTTGAATTGAGCAGCGAGTGACTGCTAGATACAGTTTTTTGGGGCCTCGATTGATTACTAAACAACCGAAGTCCTACTAGAATCACGTTAAGCCGACTACCTGATTACAGGACTGCATAACAACGTCTGTTCCGCCTCGATCGACCAATAGTGGAAACCACTGAGACAAAAGGAAAAAAATGAATTTATGTGCCGTTTAACTGTAATTTAAAATCCATTCCAGTTGCTAGAGATTGCGGGCTGTTATTTTTACTTCCACAAATGGACTTAAAAATTTTCACGGTATACACACCAGTTCATTTCTTCTAGCCTAAACTGTATTCATGGCAGATTGAATGGCGATGGCGTCGTAAGATGCTTCCCCTATCAACTTCTCTCTGCTGGTCACTTTAAATCCATATGCCAGTATGCTAAGTGAGTAGGTATTTGTATACAACTGACTGTCTGGCAACGGCTTGTGAATATTACGCGGGTATTCAGCAGTTGTTGAAGAATTTCAGCTCATATATTCACAAAAATTTCCGACAGTCCCTGAGAAGCATTCTTTTCAAAGGATTAACTCCAAGTTCAAGCCCAAATGATAATTTTCAGTCACTCGACCCCGGATCATTTCTGGTGCATTTACTGGCAAACGTCTGCGTAACGAAATTGCTGAATTGAATTTCTAGCACAAAGTTAACAAAAATATAGGAGTCGACATCTACCAGCTACTGTTGAATAACCGTGTAACATTCGCAAGCTGCCAACAGGTAGTTAGTAATATGCAAATATTACTACTCTGCATGTAGGGCAAATCATTAAGTATCTGTTTACTACTGCCTACCCGTTGACAGTCCCTGAATATTACGTGGTTATTTCGCAGTAGCTGGTAGACTTCAGCTCAACTATTTATAGCAACTTTTTAACGATCCTCGAAAGGTTTTCTTTGGAGGATTTGCTCCAAATTCCACTTAATTTCCTCGGAAATTAACCAAAACAATACTGGTACTTAAAATACGACGTTTGTGGACTCAGTGGCGTAAGATCAAGCAACCATCGTACCAGGTGTGACCACTAGCGATGAACGTGCAGACTGTTGATTTTCATCGATATTTATTGACGCAACAGCTGCATCCTGTAACTTTTACACCCACTGTGGGTCTACAGCCCTTTTCACTCGTTGTGAATCCCAACGGTCAGTGGAGTATTTTCTTCTTCAACCTACCGATTTTCCGTCATCTTTTCTGATTCCCAGATCTCATCCTTTCGCTTACATCGGCAAGGATCATTTCCTTTACAGATAGTGCGGGATAGAAGAAAAGTAGACCATTCAGCAGCGATCGGTATGATCTAGCTTAGGTATACTTGCCCATCTCTGCTGTAAAAAATGAGGGTTCGTTTCTCGTCGTTGAGGTTGTCCGTCAGTTGGAATGTTCCACCACTGATCCGCCACAGGGCTAACAGCATCTCGTTGTTTTTGAAACCCTGGTATTTGAATGCCAACAAGAGTTGGAAGATTTTAGGCAAGTTAACTAAGACTCTGAGGAAAATATTGTAATGGTCAAAAAACACTAGGTACAATTTGACGTAACCGAACTTACTGCAACCCACGGGCACCCTATTGACTGAAATTCATACTTTTGCGGTTGTGTTAGTGCCTTCGTCATCTGAGGAAAATATCTTACAGGTGGAGGTAATTTGAGGACAGAACAAATTGGCAGATTTACGTTTTACCAACTGATGCATTATTTTCCGCAGGTAATCCAATTAATCGGTACCTCATACTCGCTCCAGCGTACCGGGTACCGCACCCTCATCACCATTTGAGGCAAGATAGCAAAACCAAACTGAACATCAGCCCGTACAATGCGAATTCAACGCTTCGTCGGCCCAAGCAGTCATTTAGTACTGACATTGTGCTAATCGTGTGGTGACGGGAAATCAAGGTGGCCAATACTTTGAATGATTTATCGAAAAAAATGTTAGCCGAGCAAGAAAAGGTTTTATAATTCTGCTGAATTTTAGGATTTAGTTCTGTATAGGCACCTCAAATTTGGACAGTCATGACGTTCCTTCGGGTAGTTCACTTTTCCTTTTTCATAAAAAAGCCCTGGTTTAATGAGTCAGGCCAAATTATAAAATATTCCAATGCGGTCAAAAAAATTGAATTTTGTGCCAATGCCTCGTCATATACCTCAGCATACCATAGACCTGGTAAGCTTGATAAGTAACCCATATAAAAAACCTGGTTGTTTTATGAAATGGGGTCGGACACCAGATCGAGTAGACCGGTTTGCGTTCCCCTCAGTGGAAGGGCACTTTGTATTAACCTGGGGCATTTAAACTCAGCAATTTTTTTTGACTCATCTGATGCTTGCAAACTGCAAATTCTGATATCGAATTCCAGTCTCCAACGAAACATCAAACAAATTTCCTTGAAAAAAGTTTTCCTTAGTGGATGTTCTTATTTTTTGCTCAAAATGATAAAAAATAACCGCTGGTTTTGACCTAATACCTTTAGTTGGAATATTTCTTTTGAAATTGTCTGTAAACTTGCATTAAATACAATTATTTTTTTATTATTTATAATCCTCTGTCTCTGGTGAAAAGGCGCGCAGACTTCGCTATATTAAGTGAACTTTTGAGACGTACTTTCAGATCGTATAGTTCAAGGAGTTACGTTCAAGCCCATTGATATCTTCCGGCAAAATATGGTTTTAATTTTTAAGAGTCCGTGACTCTGTTATCCACATTGCGTATGTTTACGTGTCTTTCTCTTGTTTTTGATACCTTTTTAAGATCATTTTAACCTTATGTTGTGGGTTGACTGGATTGTGGGCTGACTTTGTGCAAATATGACTCTAGGAAACCACAGATGACACTTTACTGATTGCGTTGTTCAGAATTTGTTTATATTTCCTCTCATAGAACATTCAAAGTGTAAGCATTTCTGAATTTGATCTGTCCTGTGCTTCTGATGATGACCTTTCAGTCTATCAAAGCGGCTGTTGTATGACCGACCGTTCTTAAACATATGGTACAGTCTGCTTTGCATGTCCAAATGATCAACACCCCGTGAGACTATTTCAGGGAAAATGATTTAATTTTAATGAATTTTATGAATATTTTTAATGAATTTAACGTCAAGACTACTGGGATCGGTAAACAGCCTATCCACGCGTGTCATACAGGACCTGGTACCCAACCTTCCGGTTGTGTCTCCAAACTCGTGTAAGCGAGGGTGACTCGACGACCTTATTATAAGGAGTGGACTTTAATCTGGAGGCAGCATTCCTCGTGATGACTATGAGTGGATCTTCCTCATTCTCCTCCCTCTGTCATGCTCCACTGGCTTATTCCCACTAGGAGCCATGACGCGGTGTCTGACGTGACTTGAATTCGCCATTTGTCATGTGCCGAATACGTCGGGGGGCCGACCAGGCCCAATGTACGGTCACAGTTTCTTCATTGCTGTCGTGGACAGCGGTAGTGGGGAGTGTCTTTGGTGTTCTTGGCGGCATTTCTGATGCGAGGCATTCAAGCCATCCGACGAGGATGAACTGTGATTGCAACGCGGCGTTCTAGTAGGAACAAAAGTGGGTAATGTCTTGCCTAGGGCGGTTGATAATTTCTATGTTTTGTTGTGCGGGGCGTTTTTTGTTCATACTGGCAAAAGGGCGGAGTCAAATGTATCAGATAATGACGTTTCAGGCCTTGTACGCATGTCAAAAACGTGGGCATAATGACGGGGACTGAATATAGGTCGACTGTTTGTAATTTTGCCTCGGTTACTTCCGTTTTTTTGGCAGTAAGCCCTGCCTTCCGGTGCCAGAAAATTGTTTCTGAGGTCTGTTAGCTAATTTGGAGATGCCCAAAGGAAATCTTAAAAGTGCCCCTCCAGCGTCTTCTTCGACCGCCTGCCTGCCCTGTCTGTAAGTGGCTGTAGCACATTTCACATGGACACATCTTTTCAGACCACGCTTATCAGCCTTTATCATGATGTATGCATTATATCATACTTTTTTGCCTTGATGTGGAAAATGATGCGCAGCATGCTAGTTGACAGTAGAACTCGGTTGTCCAGCATTTGTCACCATTTTATTAAATTCTCCAAGCATCAATTAGGTGGATTTAATTGAGCCCCCTCATGTGACTTCCGTAGACTGACCAGGTATCGCACCCTAAAGCAGCGTTCTCAGGAAGACAAGCGCAGCAAATTTTAAGACCTCTGTAGCGGAGGCGGAGCAGGAGGAGGATGTCACGGCCATTCCGGAACAAGTACTCTGGCCTTTCAAAAGCCTGACCGGCTAGGGAGATTCGGGCTGCCATTAAGTAGTCGACATTAATAGTTAATAAGAAGCTGCTTCCGAGAAAGGGGAACTCACCTATCGATCGAAAATGAGTATCATCTACAGGTGCCATGTATTTTACGTAATCGACCTCTGGCACCAGTTGGTGGATGGTAGTCAGCTTCTGTATCGTGATAGTTAGTCCGAAGGCAAATCAGTCCAGACTTCGTTTCGGCTATTATGTCACACCCGACCCCAGGTGGTGCCCTACCCGCGACCTGATGATCAGAAGTCCAATGCTCGAACCATTGAGCCACGAGCTCGTTGTCTTGTCGGACCCGACCTGACCCATTTCAGAGGTCATCTCATCGCAGGGTGCTCAATGCTGTGAGAAGATATGTAAATTTGGCATATAGGCTGGTACTGATTCGATGACGTTTTCCTATAGTTCTCTAACAACGGGAAACATATCGGTAGTTTTGCCGTTTATCCGTAATCGGCATTGATCCTCTAGAAAAAGTCCACGTGCAGCTTCTAGTCATAAAAAACCCTCTCTTGCTAAACTGTTTGAGAAACTAATTGCCATAAAAATTGCAGATTTTTACATAACCAATCAACATCTCATCTCTTGCCAACATGGGTTTTTACCCGATTGGTCTTGTGAAACATGCCACATATCTTTTATACATCTATTAACTTCTCTTCCTTTTGATCATCTTTCGGTAGTGCTTATCCATTTCGATCTAAGTAAGGCCTTTGATAAAGTGCCACAAAGGTGACTCTTAGATAAATTAAAAGCTTAAGGACTTCGTAGTCCTCTGATTGATTTCTTTACGTCATACATGTCTAATCGGAAACAAAAGGTTTTAGTGGGGTCCTCATTTTCAACTAAGATCCAAATTGTAAGTAATGTCCTCCAGGGTACTATGCTAAGTCCTCTTTTGTTTTCGCTTAACACTAGTAATATCGTAGCGGCAGTGAAACACTCATCTTTTTGATGCTATAAATCTACGATTCGACGATGTTTAGAACAAATCCATGCCGAATATCATGCGCTTTTCGCGTGGAACACAACGTGGCAAATGGAATTCTCACCTTTTAAGTGTCGCTACATTAGTTTTTGGCCTGAAAGGCTACTACAACCAGTTATTTTTCAAGTCGCACCTGTGAATAAATGTTCCATCATCAAGGACTTTGGCTTAAGCCACACCAATAATTTACTTCTCTCACCTCATGCCGATAGAATTACGGCCAATACTGTCCAATATTGTGGCTTTATTTCTAATAATTTCTTCCTTGGTGTAATTCAATTAAGACTTGGACGAATGTTTGTTCCACCAATACTTGAATATTGCTGCCAATTCATGGGTTTTAATGGATGAGTCTAGCCGTTCAAAAATTGAAAATGTCCAAAGACATTTTACTCAGAAACCTACCTCCGACACTTTCAACTACCTCCTACTTGAATAGGTGCCAGCTAGCTTACCCTACATTGCTATGGGTTCGGAGAGTGGAAGCTGGCTTTGGCTTCCTTTCTGCATTAATAATAGTTCAAATCGTCCCCGGAATTTAGCCTTTACTCCCGTAATTCGTCCGAAAAACCTATGTAAATCTTCACTGATTATATGTCCTCCCGTATCCTCCGCTTCTAAATACTCTCTATTTTTGTTTCCAGGTATAGCTTTCTTTGGAATAGCCTGACAATCGATATTAGGTTGTTAAATAATCTACCCGCTTTCAAGCGAAAATTGCACCTCTATCGTAACAATGCTTTGATTAACCTTTTTTTCCTCAAAATTTTTGAGAGCGCTGCAGATTATGCATCCGTGCATCGTGCCCTCATAATCCACTCCTCAGGTCGGTAATCGGACGTGGAGGGTTTAAACCGTCACCTTTTCGTGTGCTTTCAACCATCCCTTCGCGAAGCAGTTTTATCCTGCACATTTTTTTGAAAGTGGAGTCTCATTGAATTCTGCCTCCACGTTAGTTGCAGGAGTTTTTTTCATTCCTTAGTTTTTTTTCGCAAAAACTTGTTAACTATTTCTTTAAAAGGACAAATCGCCAGCTAAATTGAAAAAAAAACTGACTATTATCCACATTCACACATTCCAAATTCACAGAGAACACCAATGTGTGCATTATCCTTATTTTAACTCAGCGCTAACTTTGTTTTGCTAGTGCTCTCTAGGCACTTAACATAAAAATTTATTTATTGATTTAATTTTCAATTCGCGACTCTGTCATAAAAATAAAAAGGGAGATGGCACGGTAATGGTCGCGGAATTTTTGATCGCTTTACCTTTGTATAGACGGATTTTTTGTCTTAATACATTTTGATGCATCAAGGGTAATTTCCCTGTGATTTCACAGTCGCCTTGTTTGTTTCAGTTTGGTGAGGGCAACAGGCAGTGCCTTCGGAAGCCCTATTGTAGAATCCGAGTGGAGCTGGGTCGGTGCACAGAGATTTTCCATCGGAAGTCAATCCTACTGCAGGAACTGTTTCCTGCTCTGGAGGAGGGGGCAAACATCGAAACTTGAATTGGTCTCCGATTGCGGCGGTCTGTTAATGGTCCGTTAAGTACGCAGTTAAGGCCATCAGTCAAACGCCCTTGTATTCGCAAATTTCTCTGTCGGTATGAACTTTCCATCGGCGTTGCGTAGCGGCATAACTGGTGCGGGACATCAACCGTTGGGGTGGATTCTATGACGTTCCTCATTTTATCTTCACCTGCATATCATTATATTTGCCCTGCCAACATTGTATTTGGCTAATGCATGTTGCAGTTGGTGTCACTACTGAAAGAGTGCAACCCTGTCTTGGGCTTCGTTACCGGTCATTTCAATAGTATATTCATTTGGAAAGATTTAAATAATTTGTTTGCTTCAGTTGGAAAAAATTGACGGCCTCGGTGGGAGTCAAACCCACACCAGCAATGGGAAAGGCTTTAGTAAAGCCAACGCTCTAGCCAAATGAGTTACTAGGCGCGCACCGGAAGCCATGAGGTTTTACACTTGGGTCAAGTTACCCACCCAGCCTACTGCAACGTATGAAATCTACCAATTCTGATACAGCAAGCTGACTGCCCAAGCAGGATTTCCTAAGCAATCAATCTAGAATCCACCAGATGACTACCAGACACAATTAATCAGTAGAGGATTTTGGCAGATTTGAATAATTCGTTTAACCCACTTGTGAAAAACGCGGCTGCCTCGGTGGGATTTTAACCCACGCTAGTACAGCCAAGGCCGTCTTGGTCTTTTTGACTATTCGTGCTTGTACTCCATCATAGTTGTTATCGAACCAGTCGTGGTCTTGTTACCATGCGGAACTGTTAATTTTCCTGCTCTGTGTAACTTATGTTTACTGCCATCTACCTAAAGGGTTAATTTTGTTTAGGAATTCCCGTCCGAGTTCAGACCGATTCAGTGTAGTTACATCCAGTTTTGTTTATATTTTTTATTTCAATTTATGGGATTAGTTAAGGCAGTGTTTTGTACAGCCTTCAGTATCACGTTTTGTCCTTCTTTCACGAGCACATCCCGGCGCTCAAACCACATGGGGGTATTCAGTCCTCCCGCTACCAGAAGAATTCCATTTATTAACCAAAATTTTTTCGTTTTTGTACACAAAAACGTTTAGAATGTGTGATATCTTTCTTGTGCGCTGAAAAGTCTGAATAATGTTTGGACTTGCGTCCATTTGAACAACATTTTTCGTTTTGCTCAAAAAATCTTTTAGTACATTTTGGGTAACCTATTCTCAAATGTTTCTTATTTCTCTATTTTCTCTATCAGTACGAAAAACCAAATATTATTGTTCTACATTATTTTCTCTTCTTGGTTAATATTGTATATTTCTGGCTCGTTTTTGCTGTCCTAAGTATACGTGCTCTACTTTCACATTATTATTTCTTCAAATCCTAATAATAATTAGAACACTTTTTTAGTCTTTGTCAGATGCACTGACGTTTGTAAATGTAAAAAAATATGAGGCAGGAGTCTTTGAAACAAACGGAACCTTTGCAGGAAGAGCTGGCGCTAAGGAAAACTGGTATTGGGATTTTCCTGAATGCTAGTGTGTAATGGTAAATCGTTAACTATCTGACCTACTTAAACACCTTAAGTAAGTGTTTTATTTTCGATCTTAAAATATTCGAACTAGCTGGGCCAAAATTTTAATCTATTTGAGCAACTTGTAAAAAAACTCGGCAGCCTCGATGGGAGGCGAACTCACGCCAGTAAATGGAAAGCTTTAGTAAAGCCAACGCTCTAGCCAACTGAGCTACGAGGCTCCCACCGGGAGCCATGAGTTTAACCACACTGGGATCAAGTTACCCGCCAAGCCTACTGCACCGTATGGAATCGACCGATTCTGATACAGTAAGCTGACTGCCCAAGCAGGATTTCCTAAGCAATCAATCTAGAATCCACCAGATGACTACCAGGCACAGTTCATTATTAGGCGATTTGGGAAGCTTTAAATAATTCATTTGAACAACTGAAAATTTAAATGTCAGCAATTTATTCGAGAGAATCTGAGTAAGAGGAATTATGGAGTTCAGGAAAAGGCAAAATCTATATAATTTTCTGACACTTAGGGCCTGCAACGGACAAAAAGTCTCCACAGAAGCCGGATATGTCAATGATTGGACTGGTCACGCTTGGGATAAATTGCGAGTAGATATGGCAGCAGTTTCATTCTCTGATTGTGGACTGTAGCATAAGATGCAAACAGGAGGAAAATACTCCTGTCATTGTGATGGTCTAACCCCACTCTCCTCTTGAACGCATGTGATACCAAAATATAAGCCACTAGAAGCTACAGTACTGTCCCGCGGGAGCTGCTTTCGCTGATCAATCGTGACTGATGGACAGAACTGGGCATTTCCGTTGGACAGAACTGGGCATTTCCGTTTTGCCTTGAAACGCTGAGTTCAGAGTCCACACAAGCCGCCGCATGGCAACTAACAATACGCAGTCGATAATTTTTTTCTGAAAGGTGGAAAAAGGAACTGCTGTTTCGGGCTTTCTTGTCATCACCAACCAGTGGTAGGCAATTGTTGATTACTGGTTCCGCCCGCCTGGACTGTAAGCCTGGAGATTCTATTTCAGTCCTGCAGCCAGGCTACGTGGGCGAATACAGGTTTCATGAGACTCCATTTTATCCGTGCTGAAAGGTATCATTACATCCCCAAAATGGTTTCAGAAAGAACCAATATTTCGTAGATAAACGGACAAAACCTAGGGACACTATTAAACAGCCGTACTGGCCATTATTTCATAGCTTCAGAAATTAGAAGGAAAATTCTGAATATCAACAAAAATATCCATTGCTCTCTTATTCCTGCACACCTATTAGTAACATTTTTTTTAATTATTCGTCAAAATACAGCCCTTTATGTTAAGCTATAAACAAGAAATGTAATCAGTTTGAACAAAATGTCTGTCCGTACTGCAGGGGAGTAGAGAGTTGGTTCTCGCAAATATTACAGGTTCACCATCTATCCCGCAGAATGGCTAGCAGACGGACAATGACTTGCGCGTATATTAGTTATAAGTGATACAAAACTTGCGAAGCATCTACCGCACTCGCTCCTCCCTCGCACACCTTGGGTCTGATGGCAAGAGTAAGTCCGGATGACCGGTAGCAGGATCGCACATAGTGGTTTCAAAGTTAACCAGTCCGTCTACAAGGAGCCACATATACATCTATCTTATTTTTAAAGTTCCTTCGATTTTTCTAAGAAGTATTATCCCATCTCATTTTCGAACTCTTCCTTTAACGTCATTCATAGTTTATGAAACAGTGTTTTTTAAACTACTAAACGAGTAATAGGTCGAAGGACCAATATTCCGATAATGAGCTGAGTGCAACATTTTTATGACCAAATCTCTCTAACAGATCCTTGCGAACTTGAGCCCTAAGGATGTGCGCTTTTCTCTAGAATGGTGTTCAAATGACAAAGTTTATGGCAATGCACATTTGTACTAAGTGTCTAATCTCCCAACCGTTCACAATAAATGACTGCTTGGGTATCTCGCCATACAGTCACCTACAGACAGACACCTCTTAGCTGTATAATGGGTCCCTCCCTACGACTGATCCGTGGATGACGACGACGCTTAAATTTTTCTATTTCTATTTTTTCATAACCAGCCACAACCTAATTTAAAGGCGGATCGAGAGGCTGTCGGTAGGAACAAGGACCCACACAGATTGACAGACTTTTGGTGATTATTTTCAGACAGGTGATGAGGGGCCAATTTCCCAGACACCGACCTTATTCATTCCCTATCAGTTCAGCATGGCAGCTGCAGGGTTACCATTAGAATTTTCCCCGATTTGCCTTGTAAAATGGTTACCTCTGACAATTTCCTGAAGTTCTTCAAGATGAAAAAGTTATTTTATTATTCGTTCTTTGGCTCGTCGGGTAGGCCAAACTGCCTCTTTCGAAAGGGCAAAAACGTCTTTCTAAACTTTTCTCAAGACTATGAGGCACGAATGGATTTCACTATTTTAAAAACACTAGCACCTTTAAGTAAACCAAATCAAAGCGGATCGATTATTGTTTTTTAGTTAGCCTGATTATGAGATCAAGTTTATAGGCAAGATTGAAAATAAATTTCGTATAAATTGGAGAAAAAAGAAAATCTAAATATGCTAATTTATTTTTAACCAGAAGATAATTTACTGAATCCTGCTTGCTAGTTTCAGTTCAGATATCGAAATGAACTTCCGTTAAAATTTGGTGTTGTAAAAAACACAGTTAAATTATCGCTGCTGTTGTAATTTTATATGATAGAAATCAACTTGTCTTAAAATTGTCCTTTAAGCCCTCCTGTCTGATTCTTCGAGAAGGAAAAGTGAGATTTTGAATGGATATGGAAGAGGCAATCTTGGTTTCCTAAAGTGTTCGAGGACGTTTCTTCTTGAACGCTGTTTGTAGACGGATTACACAGTAGCCGTTTGGTTCGCATTGTTGAAGGCTTGATTGCTGTCTCCCTAACAAATTACCATATCAGGTTAAGGAGAAGAGGGTCATCAGTACCAAGCGCATTTAACACATAAAATACAAGCCGTGGAGTTTCGATCAGTGATCTTATACGAACATCTGTCTAAATGAGCATGAAATATATATTTTGTCTCCATCTTCCGAAGTTTTGCTCGGATGGCTTCTTAACTCTCTTTAATGCTCCTTTAGAATGTGGATTTTGAATTTCAGGCTATAATATCTTGCCTTGTGTGTAAGAAGAACCGCACTATCCGTTAATGTGTGCAGCCGACCGGCAGCTTTCTTTAAGCGGATTTTGAAGGTAGATAGTTAAACCTTACTTTGCAGAAGAAGAATTCTCGATATGTTTTTTTCCACTGGCTCTGATTGCACCTCCTAATAAGTGATAAGTTGGCAGATCTACAGATGCAGGTACTCATCGGCAGGATGCCCCTAGTCGTTATCCTTAAAATGAAACTACTTATTTTATTTAAGTAGTTGTGTGTCTTTATGGTTTGCGCGTTAACATCTTGCGCTGGACGCCATACAGCAAGAGATGCGATTAAAAATATAAGATACCCGAAATTTATATTCAGTAGACGGTGAACATAAGACCACAATTGATTTAATTGGAAGATAAAATGAAACGTTATCGCGTTGTCCTCCAAGACGCTGGTTCCTGGCAGCTTTTTTCAGGCTCGCCTGCTACTGTCTGCTAGGAAATTAGTTCCACTCGTTGAGGTAGTCTAGGATGACGCTGTGGTTATTTTGGGTTGGAAAATGTTCTCAGCACTCAACAAGTCCCATCATAGTGTGAGGAGAATAGCCCTACTATAGGCGTGAGATCTAGCTAAGAGTAGCTCAAGTGGCAACGTTTGTGCGCCGTGGACTGCCAGAATTCGAAGGTGGATGTCTTTATTCCCTTCCTTCCTCCCGCACAATATTTCAAAGTTGCCGGATCAGGCCATACAGCGGGATAGCCTTTGTCGTGGAATGATGTGGTTATGACATGTGGTCTTTTTATCGATTACTGAGTCGCCAGAGTACTGCTTAGCCATATCGGATAATATTTTCGCTGAGGGCCCGCAACTGTTTATTCGTCAGACTTGAGAGTTGGCTCAATTCGCACCTGGCCCTTGCCGAAAGTCGTTTCTTTATATGCCACCTGTATACGTCCAGGGCATTCTGTCAGACATTGGTCCTGCCAAAATATTCAAAGCAACAGAAGGCTATCCCGCCCAAAATTAACCCCCTGCTGAAGCACTCCATGCTTTTTAATCATCATTTTTTAATATTTTCCGTGGTTAAAAAACATGGCGGTTTTTGTAGATACGTTAAATGCATTACCGATATTTTTTAATCCTCATGCAAATTGACAAGCAACTAGTTGAGCATCTACCCTCACTGCTATTATGCGGTCAATACTCTATTAAAAGTATACATTTAATGGTTGTGAACGAGTGCTTGGCCAACTAGACGAAACACATACAGTGTTTAGAAATTCGTGCCTGTTGCCCATAGCTAACGGGTTGCATAGTTGGGTCTACGAGGTCATCAATGCGATAGTTTACTTTAATGCACGATCCCCGTGCGACTTCCATCCGGTTGCCGGATTAAAAGTTCACCTTCGTGAAATTGGCTAAGATGAGAGCGGTGGACCCTGTTCAGCTACAGAAGATCAATTCCATTGAAAGTTCCTGTTCGTGTGCCGCTAAAATTTCGCAAGAAAGCTTTGATGAATGCACATCTTATTGTGAACTAGAAGACAAGACGTAAGTGTTCACTCACGACTAGTCACACCTCGATCTGCTCAACTTTCTGAGAGCAAGGGAGACTGTAATGGCATTTCTGGCTCATTAGCCGTCATCAGCCAGTCGCACCGAACCTCAGCGGGTGCACCTGATTAAGGAGAGTATCGGTAGCAGCGGGAACGAGTTTTGTTAATTTTTGGAAGACTATATCTTTTGGCATTTACTAGTTCTTCCTATTTTAAGGATTTTATCAAAACTCGAAAGATTAATTTATTTCCCGTACGCGTATCAAGGGTTTTCAATGGACGAGTTTTGTAATTTTCGGGGTAGCCAGACCGCGGTTCGTATGATAAATTGGCTTTAAGACTGACATCATCTTCTCTATGTAGTCTGTCTTCTTCAGGTTGGTCGCGCATCCTTTGTCAGCAGGTCGAATACTGATGTCTTTTTCCTGTTTTAATGTATTCAGTGTCCTCCTTTCAGTGTAAGCTAATGGGGAGCAATTACTTCGGTTCTTTAAGGGCGTGCACATTGCTGCAACGAGTTAAGAAATGCTCCTCTTCTGAAAGCTTTACTGAGGATATGAGGGATTCGAGGCTGGCAAGGAGGTCCACTGAATCAGAATCCAATGGATTGTAATTCATTTATTTGCACTGTATGAGTTCCTCTGTCATCGTTGCGACTCGGAAAGCTACATTTATAACTTTTTTGGGACATGTAGAATTATTGCAAATTTTTATGAGAAATCCTCATCCACACTTTATCCAAAAGGCTTCCCTCTTTTAATCGTTCTAGTTCTGAGACATGCGCGATGGTCTCGTTTAGATTTTCAAATGTGTGAGGAGGAAGTCAGTCATAGTAAGATTGCATGCACTGTTCTTTCTGCTCTTTAAATTTACGAAGACGATAATGCGCATCCGTTATAAATGCTCCGAGCGTAGCACATAGAGGCTTACTCTTCTCGTTGGTCTTGATTTGCTCCACCTCGCTGCCTGCCTCGTGTTATATCCGTGCTCAACGCACGTACGTCGGCTGGCCTGGAAACCGTTGGTTGGTTCTGGCAGTGCACCAGAAGTGCTTGACTAAATGCTTGACTAATTGACTAATTGCTTGACTAACTGACTAATGGCTTGACTAATTCTCGGCGAAGGCTAAACACCGAAACTCTAAAATGACATCTCTCGACCGACCGCGTCGGGCCAGATTTTCAGCTTACCAGTTATACATCGGCGCCTGGTCAGGGGGCCGTGACTCCGAACTCATGAAGCGGACGAGGTGAGTGTGCCTAAGTCATCGTAGTCACCTTTCATCGATGGCTTGAGATGTGCTCATGATATTATCGCAGTGAATTCAGATTTCATCATTTAAGACAAAGTCGGCGTACTTCTCCCAAAAACCCTTCCCAAGCAGCGGCTGCCACACAGCTATAGTCTTGCTCAATTTCCACGCATAGCGCGTGGAAACCTCAGATATACTTGAGTACTGACTGAACTAATGCGATATGCAAAGATCTTTGTAGCGATAAGGCTATGAAACTTCGTGAAGATAATGAATTGGTAGCCGATGCCATTCTTAATTTGTTCATCTGGAAATACCTGTGCTACAAGTTAAATTTTTGGCCCTTAATCTTGTGGGCTGCCTTCCGGTAAGGGATGCAACTTTGAAATCCGTGGTATTCTCACCGTTGATGGATGAACCGACCATTAACGACAATTCACTCGTGATACTGCTTAGTGTAGGTCATGCTCGGACGCACCAAAACGGTAGTACCAGCGTAGTCGGGGTCAATTAAACGGCCCCCGGGTGCAAATTCAATGTCACTGAAACAGTGCAGTACCCTTCTAACAATCTTATCTGTGGCATAAGTGAACAAGATAGTTGATAAATTGCGGCTCTACCGAACTCCAACCCGAATATCCAGTGGTTGGGCGAAATTGGTATGGGCTAACACGTGAACAATGGTTGAGTGACAATAGGTCCTGGTTATAGCAATGACTTTGTTGGCATGCCGTCTTCCTCGAATATCCGCCCCGGGGACTGACGATGAACGGATTCAGACGCTGCAGCAAGTCAGTAAAGAAGACGGCAGTTGATTATTGGCAACGGCAGCGGAGCTCAAGACTACGCCGTGATGTGCTTTATCTGGTAAGTGAACACTTTCTATTTAGGACACAGCTTGGTCTGGCCTCGGTCTAGAGTGGCATACACTACTAAAATCGTCCGGAAAATGACACCGGCAATGATCTTTGCAGCAATGGTGATGCGTTTTGTTGCTTATCACATTTCATCCCACTCCCTTCTCGAAGACAGGTAAAAGGGTGTCCAAACCTCAGTCATCAGAAGCCATCTCATCTCCCTACACTTGCTCAGTTCGCCAGAGTGGCTTCACAAGATTTATAAGCTTCAATGTTCGATAATCCATAATCGAGCGAGTACAGCAATAAACAAAACGGCCAACGAACGACCTTGACAGGGGCAAGTTTCGGGGTGCCTAGACATGTCCGGACAAGGGGAGGAAATACGGTCTAGATATGACATCACTGGAAACCCCACAGCCTTTCTTCTGTAATTTTTACTCATTGGTAATTTTCCACTTTTTCTGCTTGTCTAAGATTTAACAATACGGTACTGGTTAATTATTCGAAACGTATGTTTACCGGCCTTGAATTCCTCAGTTACGAAACCTTAAATCGACTAGAACGTACCCAATCCAGCTGTCTGCACCACCACCACTACTATGGGTATGGCGGGCCAGCAGATATCATAAGCAAGTGTTTTGACCGGCGTATCTGAAAATCAATGTTGCATGTTAGTTAAAAACTGAAGTGGTTGTTTTAAAAGTCACCTGACTATGTCTGGCCATTCAAGTCCTCTGCAAAAGTAAACTGATTACGATTAACCAGTCTTTCAACCACTTCTTGTGATTGCGACTACATTTCCGTGTGGCGCTGTTTGGTAGTTAGTGTGGGCACATAAACAGGAACGTTGTCAATACGTCGTAAGTTCCCCATTGAGCACACTTGAGCCAGTCGGCGATTGAATACATCCCGTGTTCCGCGAGGGCGATTCCCACCATATCTGCTAGCTGGCCTCTAGGATAGGGGGTGGAGTGAGAGTTGTCCCCTGGAATCTTGATTGCCTCAGCCTACATCGGAGCTTTGGACTTCAGACCGAAAACTACCCGCGTACTAACGAAGATTGAACACTTTGATATATCGGGCATTAAGCTCAAGGGACATACACGCCTTCAAGGTTCCAGCTCGCATACTGTTCGCCTAATCAACTTGACTGGGATTGCTGGTAGCATAAGTTCCCCCGATACTCGTATGCATCGTATTGAAATACTTAATCCGATTAAATTTTCTTGAGAAAGACCATAAAGACGGGTCCCTAACAACCGCTTGAATATTTTGCTCGAAGTTGTTGTCTTTGGGCCCTTAGCTCAAGGTTGTAGTCTCAAGACAGTCTTGGCAAGTGCACCTAATTAGCAACATTTGACGGTTAAATTGTCATCGTATCGTCATAGAGCTTTGAGGTATTTTATAATGCAGCTGGTGCGCCAGACGCCTGAGTGGCACAACGATTGCTGGCCCGTGACTGTCCGGTCGTCCGACCTGAGAGTTCTACTCCGCCAACTATATTCGCCCCAGGCAGTTATTCGGTGTGCTATAGTATGAGATCAATGACCTTTGTATAGCGCCCCAGTCCCACCATCATCGAGACCACATCACAATGGTCAGCATGTGTTACTCCCACCACCACTACCAGCATCAGCGATGGGGACTCTCTCCTAAACTGTCCTCAATGCCACCGCACATTCACCTCACGCATCGGCCTGGTCGGTCACTTGCGAATCCATCGTACAAGACTGGCGAACCAGTGCCTGGTACATCAACACACAGCAGAGATCGTCGCCTCCACTGCCCTCACTGTCCTCGCGCAATCACTGATCGCATGGACCTATTCGGTCACATGCGCATCCATGACAGCGGAATTCACCGCAATGCCGACAACACCGATACCCCATACACACCCTCCGCTCCTGCCATTCTTACTGCCACCGCCACCGCCACTACCATGAATGACATCTCCCCAGCCTCTATCAATTTCCCCTGCCCACACTGCGCCCGAAACTTCAACCCACGCATTGGCTTGATAGGTCACCTGCGAATCCATCGCCTGGAGGCTGTTGAACCAGCGCCTGGGGCTCTGACATACAGTCGACGCGCCCGCCTTCACTGCCCTCACTGCTCCCGCACATTCACAAACCGCATGGGCCTATTAGAACACATGCGCCTCCGCGACAACCTGCGGTAAACCACCGGAGGCTAAGCCACATCAGCGCACACCATCTAGACTAATACATAGACAAAACCCTCACAATCATCATAATGTACCTGATAAAATAACGTTTTCCTAGAAATCTTGGCTTGGAATGCTGCCAATCTGACGCTTTCACCAGACCACGCCATCGGCCCAGTGTATGTGCTGTGTGTGTCGAGTGGCTGACCAGTGGACTGGGAGTCAGACGGCGAGGGCTCCTCCATATCCCCTGAGTAAGTGAATCCTGTTGTAGGCGTTATGGAGGCCAGGTTGTGCTGTTGTGCGCGAAGACGGATACGCCGACCCGTCAGCTAATGCGCCCACTCCCACCTCAGACAACTGACTGGCTCGGTGGTGGTCTGATTGTTGGGTAGGTAGAGAGAGTGAGGTCGACAGGCCAGCGCATTTTCCTCACTATAAACAATCTCATGCGCTTGAAACTATCCCGGTGCGCTAAAAGCCGTGGCTTGGAAGGTTGCCAACTGACAGGATAACTCGGACCGCGTGGTCAGCCCAATGTGTGTTTTGTGTGGAGTGGCTGATTGGCGGACTGAGAGTCAGGCTGCAATGGATCCTTCTTAATGTGGTCTTTATGGCACTCCCACTCTGTGGGATCCGAGCCAGGTGTGGTGGTACGCCCAGGGGCGGCTCCGGCAGCGCCAGCCACCTGTGTCCTCTCTCGCCTCCGGTCTTCTTGACTCTGTCGTGACACCGGGCTCAGGTGGGGGAGGAGGAGAGAGTGCGGTAGCTGCAGCGTAAGGCTACTATCACATAAAACTAATTCACGCGCAAGTCACCGTCCCTGCACCACCTGGTGTGGAGCATATGGTGGACCTCGTCGAAATCGACGATCGAACTGTCATACGCGATCACAGTCGTTTGCAGACCACGCTACTGTATGTTGTCAGGCTGTCCTGACAGTTGATGTAGTACACAACTCTTGAGGTGTCCTCAGGTGATAGCTGGCCCTTGGGCTGCATGTGTAAGCGGCGGAGAGTGACTCGCGGCCGGTGTCTAGCAACCATGTGAAAGGCCACTCAAAAGCGAAATCCTATAGAAAAATTGCTTTTTTTCATGTGCTCAGACATGCGTGCCTCAAACGATCTACATTGAAGAATCGACTTCTCCTTTATCGGTTCATATGACGATGGCGGATGTAACCAGCCTCAAAATTCCAGAGGAAAACTAGCTTTTTCCGAAGAACTGCCTTTTTTACCAAAATAAAAACCGATCCTGATAACTATAGCTGCACTACCCGGATAATTTGAAAACTTACACATTTTTGTCCTCAGGGAGATGGGTTTTGTGGTTGACCTCACGGTATTCATGTGGCTGATGGTTTCCCCGCGTGGTTACCGTGATGATCACTATGACGGCGAAGGCAGGGTAGGAGGATGCCGTTAATCCTCGTGCACCCCGTCAATGGCCGGTATTCGGAAGCCATTGATGGTACTACCATCCTTGAACGCCACCCTCTGGGTGGTTAATCTTTTTCGTGCTCCTTCACTGCTTAAGGAAATTTTAAAAATTGAAACACTAAAGTTCTGGTTCTCGTAATGGTTCCTTCGTCTGCTTTATTTTTACGGACGTGCATGCTCGTTTCACCACGTACACAGTGGTCGCAAATATGCGATGCTCAGATAGCTGTACAGATTAGCAGGGAGAACGGGGGCCATTTGGACTCGAAATGGTATTTCTCCTATTTTCAAGCTCCCTCGCGGACCCATGGTTAGGGGAGAATGAGGAGACACAACTGGGGGATAAATTAACAATGCTACTGAATGTCATCCCCTGTGGAGGTATTTCACTTTAAGCTGAACTGTACCTTATAATCTAGACTTGAGGGCTTAACATCAAGGAAATTTAAGTTTGGATCCCAGAGTCATCTATATAACTGAGGTAGTGTGAATCGCGAGCTGCTATAATGAAAACGGGAAAGCTCTTCGAGAAGGAATGACGTCTTCGTGTATTTTCAATCTAGTTACACCAACCCGTCGTCAGACGGAATAAATGGGGAGAGACTACATTGACCGACAGACAGAGGTTCATGGGTATATATGTGGGAGAGGTAGGCATCGTGCTACGATAGCTGTCAGTATTGAAGAGATTATGCATCGCTGCAAGCATACCGTGTTGTAGTTTTTAAATTGAAAATTAAAATAGACGGCAAAACAAGCTAGGCACTACCCAACACATTTGATCCGCTTCTAAGTTGTTATGACCTATCCTGGTACTGCAAGAAGCGTTTGCATGAACAGCGGTTGTCGCCAATCCCAACACGGCAGAGAAAGAACCCTCGATCAGCCAAGAGAAAGTGTATTCAAATATGGCAAGTCCTTCTCACTGGACAGTTGCTTGTATTTATAGCATCCCGTTCAGATTGGTTATAGTCTGTCTAATCCACTTCAAGAGGAAAATAGCGAAGAGCTGAGCAAAATTCTCGGGGACATGGATCGATTGGATCTGACAAGAGCTCTGTGTCCACAGTCAATGTGGAGCATTGTCGAGCATCGTTCATGGCATGCAGCGTGAGAAACGCGCGCACACGCTTTCCTGTGAGATGACTCCTCATGCGAGTGCGAACATACGATAGTTCGACCGTCGATTTCGATGAGGTCCACCGTATGCTCCACAGAAGGGTGGTGCAGGTACGGTGACTTGCGCGTGATTTAGTTTAAAGTGATAGTAGACTTGCGCTGCATCTACCGTACTCTCTCCTCCTCCTCCACCTATGCCCGGTGTTATGACAGAGTCAAACAGACCGAAGGCGGGAGAAGACGCACGTGGCTTGCGTGGCCGTGGTCCCCAGGCCACGGCTTTTAGCCCACCGTGATAGTTTGTAAACACGTCAGACTTTTATAGTGATGATATGATCAATATTCATATTCGTTTGATAAATATTTCTACCTGAGCAATCGTTTTTGTAGTGTTGTTTTTGCAGACAGTTGGTGAGAATCTCGTTCAAAAGCTGGCATCTTAAATCGACTGAAATATGTAGGGATTATGCTGCATGATGATTCATATTACTAGCCTACTTAAGTAATCTTTTCAGAAGGAAAACACATTTCAGAAATTCGGCTGACATTGCATGAGATAGCGAATTCACTTTACGTGGGCTCCGAAGTCCACCACAATAAGGTACCACACCCGCAAACATCACCCTTCTTGCCTGTGCAACAGGATGGCTATAAGTTAAAGATTTTAAAGGATTTTACTGACAACCATCTTTGCGGGGCCCAGTTTTTATTCTACCCCCACTGCGTCAAGGTCGTCCACGTTCCCGGGTGGGCTGACCTGCTCGCAGCGCGTGCACACCCACGAGCCTTAGTTCCCGTTGTCCAGTCCACCCCTATGCTAATGCAACACTTGTCACCAGACAACCTGCCCCTCGGATAGTGCAAAACCCACCACAACAAGCCTGTCAAAGCAGCCGACACGGTTTCACCCTCGGGCATAACTTAACACCGTCAACACGCGCTCCGACATTGGCAGCGGCAACTGCCATTTCGGCCGTCGTTTTCGATGATGTCCACCGTATGCATCACAGCAGGGTGGCGCAGGGACGGTGACTTTCGCTGGATTATCGTGAGAATACACATTCGCTGCTTCCACATGACTCACTGGTCCCCACCCCCCACCCGGTGTCAAGACCGAGTCAAGACGACCGGAGATGGGAGAGGGCGCAGGCTTACGCACTGTGGTCCAACACAAACAAGAACACAACAGCATAAGAGAGGGGCGGCTCGGATCTCAACTGAGTGGGAGAGCCATAGAGGCCACATAAAGAAGGAGCCATTGCAGCCTGACCCTCAGTCCGCCAGTCGTCCATTGCGCACAAGCGCACGCACTGGGCTGACCACACGGTCCGAGTTATCCCTTCAGTCGGCAACCTTCAAAGCCACGGCTTTTAGCGTGTGGCGGTTAAGGATAGGAGATCGGCTATAACCACATACAGTAAGTTCGTTCGGTCTGCAGGAGAAGTCAGTAGGATATGAGGAGCAATGTATTCGGTACACAGGACAAGTTGCCGTGAAATGCTGTTTGCTTGTGAGACATAACAAAGTGTCCGTTCGGGAACGTGTCAGCAGCGGTGTGTTGTTTACGCGTTTGTCTGATGCATGAGGGAGTGACTATGTGAGTGTTGGGCATGCGATTGGTTAGATCAAGGGTGCGTGAGCGCAAGGGCCCATGGGTGACGAAGCAGGCTGGCTGACGCGCGCAGAATAGCCGCAGGTGTGGATGCCGCCATGATTAGGCGTAGGTTAAGTTTGTGGTCTGGTCGTGCGTTGGCGGTATGGCCGCGGGTTAGCACGCCTGTTGCGGATGCCGACTGATAAAAGGGACGTCAAAGAAGGGGGCACGAGATGTGACTACTATAAGCGCACCGTGATAGTTTCAAGCGCGTCAGATCGTTTATACTGAGGAAAAACGTGCTGAGCCGTCGATCTCACTCTATCCCTCACCCCCACAATCAGTCCACCGTCTGAGTCGGTCAGTTGTCTGATGCGGGAGTGGGTGCATTGGCTGGCACGCCGACGGCCCGTCTTCGCGCGCCACAGCACGACCTGGCTCCATTAACGCACACACCAGTATTCACCAAACCAGGGGGCAAGGAGCCATCGCTTTCAGACTCTGAGTCCACTAGTTAGAGACTCAATTTACAACACACACTGGGCCGACGGCGTGGCCAGCAGCAACTACTACATGAGACTCTAACACAGATTCCTGCAGAAAGTAAGCATTCACCACTTCTGGTGTTTCCTCTTTTATCTTGCAGTTTGGTACTTGCGAGGAAGGAAGGAACGGTCACTGGAACAAGAGCTGTATTAGCCTGACGTTTCGGAATCTCAATCGAATCCATCATCAGGGACAGAGTCAGATAAGGGTATTGGATCGCCCAGGTTTTTCAGCATTTATAGGCTGTAGTTGCTAGGCCATTACATGCCTAGCACAATTAGCAGCTCCTGATTGCATCGTGTATAAGTGTACGTGGTTTGATAATTATCTGACCGGCCAGGTTTCGCAGTTGTCGTGCCGTTGCTGTGCGCCAGTATGCCTATCAGAAGTATCGGTTCCCACACTCATCGCGCGTAGTTGCACGTGGTGCAATGGGCTGACGGTCGGATTTCGACATCAGTGTGAGCTCTTGGGCTCGCCGTTCAGCTTCTATTAGCAGTTTGGTACTTGACGTTCCAAGTATACTCACCGTTAAGACGCTGGCGCAGAAATGTGGGGCAACAAAACGGCGCCATATGTTGTTGAACTGTTTTCTTGCTAAATCCTCTGATGCCTTTTTGGCTCATTAAACCCCATACAGAGTGGCCGAAATGCATAAGACTCGTCTGTGCGAGAGGCTGCGGAGAACGTAGACTAAACAGCTGTTAGTGAAGTGAACCTACCCATGAATTGCGAACACGTTTCCAATGCATCGAATTCTCAGCCAATTACTTAAATCTTGCTATAATCATTTAAGGAGATAGCTATGAACAATTATTTAATGAATTTTGTCTTCACACTTGCTTAATTCGATAGCCTTTGGGTATTTTGAATCCCTTAAACGGCACTAAGACTGAACGAGGTTAGTATTTGAAAACAGTCGATAACCAGACATATTTAGCGGGCAAGAACAGAAAAGACAACTAACTACTTCCGGCGCTGTTCATCGGAATTACGCCTTCCATCGTAGATACCTCCTGAGAAGAGAAAAAATCTTACCGTTTTGAGGAAAAGGACGATTTTTGATAACTGCTGAGAATCGAAGACTTGTGTGAAACGGCTGTAGCCTATTTTATGAGAAAACTTAGTAATATTTCAGTGCTGTTGACCTAATTAGAACCATTACAGCCTGCCAGAAAGAGGGATACTCAGTTCCATTGATTCTGGAAACTCAAAAATTCATAGGTAACCCCAGCAAATGTACTAGCTCATTAAATGTTAATCGAAACGTTTCAACGTATTTTCGATAAGAAAATATTACTTATCCTGCAGTCTAATCCCAGGATATATCAGTCGCGTCCGGACGCCAGGTTTTGAAGGAGCCTCTTTTCGACCGCCTGCAAAAATTACACTGTAGATAATAGCTACTTAAGTAGCATGAATTTTTTCATTGATTTTCGATTCCAATTTAGGTACAAATATGTGTTTATAGAAGATATGCTTTCTCGTGATCATTTGGTAACAAATTACATCTTCTCCAGACGGTATAATTAAATAAAGGGTATCTTACGGTTTCAATTTTCAAATAATGTTGAACCCGACCTGCAGTTACACCTGCATTCGGGGTTTCCAAACTAAAAGCTGCATATTTTCAATGCGAGGAAAATTATGCATTTGTATACGCTATGAAGAAGACGTGGTACAAGCGGTATAAAATCTTACTTTATACACCTTATAGGCATCATGAATAAACGAACAGATAGAACGGTTCACGAATGGACGTTTCACAGCCTTAAAAAACGTCATAATTAGTAAAATTTTAAAACCATAAACTACTCTTTCTTTAAATAGAAAATCGAAGGAAACGTACTTCACTATCAAATGAGTGCACGAAATGTTTATGACTATCTTCCATCATATTCATTTGAATTTAAAACGGCATTTAATTGCGGTGAGGAAAAGAATTAGAGTAGTCATTTTTGACAGAGTTAAATTTTTGGAGGCATGCGAAAAGAGGCTCAGTCAACATCCGGCATCCTGTTGTGACAGACGTTATGGTGTAGGATACTTGGCTTTACGACCTACTTAAGTGATTTTTGTTTGATCTAAAGCACATATAGGAATCTCTGTCGAAATTTCACGAGCTAGCACGTTCATTGCCCTGAAAGGTCAAAGGGATTATTCGATTCCTAAAACAGAACAAAAGGTTCCACCTCTATAAAATAATACACTACCAAAATATTCTGCATCTTACGTATACGCGTCAGATACTCTTTAAAGCTGAATTGAATAATGCAGCATACGCAAGTCGCACCAAAGGTGATTTTGTAACATTACTCCGTGGCCCCCGGCCCCAGAATTTCGAAAATCTTGTCACGATCTTTCCCAAGTGAAGCGGAAATGTTTTAGGCGAGTTGTGATCAAATAGAACGTAGAAATTAGCAAGCAACATCCACGTAACTTCGGATCTGCCTGACCACGGTTAAGTGCCTACAGTAGGAGCCGATTGCAACCCCGAATCCCACCCCCAGCTGCGCATGGAATATGGTTGATTGACAGCGGCATAACTGGGTCACAGACAGTTTACCTTGTCTCCAAAGAACTTAGGAATGAGAGGCGAGTATGGGAAAAGTAAGCTAGCAACAAACTGATATGACGCCTTACTATGATCCACCAAGGCGAACGGTTCTACTAACGAGTTTTTCTTAAACCACCCCGTGTTCCAGTGTCACGGTGAGTAATCGTGAGGGCCCCCACCATGAATAGTTTGAGCTTTTGGCATGCTAAGCGTCAGCATGCTGGTGCTCAGCCTTTGTGCAAGCAACCCAAAAAAATACGATAAGCACAAGATACTATGCCAGAAAGTGATTTCGATCTCCTTGAGAGAAAATAATTTATTCTTACTACAGCGACAGAAAATTATTTAAATGACGGAAAAGCAGAGGTTACGACGACACAGCGCATCATACAGATACCACGAATACAAGTAGGAGGTCATTGGAGAATATAATAATATTGATAATTATGATGAAGACAAATACGTAGAAGGCAACGCGTCTTCTGTAGATTTCCTAGTTGAGCGAAGAACTGAAAGGATGCTGTTATGGTCATTTTGTTCTGGTTTGACTCGAGTCCATTTCTGGCAGAGGTCATTTTAATAAGAAGCTAAGAGAGCAGTTTGTAGAAAAAATATGGTACACAAACCTGTATGGATAACCCTGATATTTTCTCCGGAATAGGCTCAAAATGAGGCTGACGAAGATGGAAAACAAGCTGAGGCCACCAATGGCCATCACTAAAGGGAGAAAGCATGTCAAGTGGAAAGGCAGATCATAAGAAAGCCGGTCAAAATAAGGAATTTATTAAGTTATCTACAAGACAACTACTGTCTTCGGCCGCTTCGACGACAATGTTTACCAATACAAACAAAAATTCACGGTAACCGCAGAGATTGAATCCCACAAGAAAAAAAATGCAAATTTTCAACCTAGAACAGAAACAAAAATAATAAGAGTGACTTCACATAATCGTTTAAATGCCTGCACCTGAATTGCCTAGTATCTTTATCTGCGGGTCCTTCTGATTTCTAAGCAGGCAAATTTTCGTTGGCAAACGGCTAACAAAAAGCAAATTACTACGTCAGTTGATATCAGGGATGCTGGAGCTCACAAGTGTCTCCAGATATAGCTGTGATTTTCTGTTTAAAACGGCCGGGTTGACAAAATCTGAGAGTCTAAAAAAGGCAGGCTCAAGATGGTGAGGTATTCTTACAAGATTGTGAAGAAAACACTAGGTAGAATTTATAGTTGAAATTCTGTACAAGCGGCAGTCGTTTGGGTACCCAAAGCACTCCAGGAGTGGCATTTTTTCTCATAATATAAATCTGAACAATCTGCACCAGAAGATATACATCCGTGCGGTAAGACATGAAAAGAGAGACGGAAATCGGAATTATTTCAAAGGTTTAACTAATTTTCCAAGGTAATGTTTACAATGGCATCGAGTTATGTGCAAAAGATAGGTGACACACTTCACGAATAGTTTTTTTCAGTGTATCTTTTTATCCCAATGTCATAAATGTCAAATTGTATATAAACTACTGCACGTTTAAGTAATACGTGAGGACAAAAAGCTATTTACAAACTGAAACACCGATAAACGTTCTGTCAAGTTACCTTGTTATGGTACTGAGCTACTTGTCAAAAAAGGGTAAGTAGGGACAACGAACAAGTTTGAGTATAATGATGAGATAAGGCGAAAAACAAGATAACTTTATGGCGCATTCCACGACAAAAATTAACATAAGGTACAAAAACACAATTTACTGTGTTACAAAAAGAGGCGAATAAGATAAACAGGTTTTAAGAAAAAAATTTAAAATTCGTTGGTTATTTATAGGACAGCCAGAGCATCTCTGACGACTAAGAGTAGGGTACTTACTGCGTTTCTTTCCGTAATCTTCTGTTTGGCCAGCTTCAACGAGCATCAATATACTTATTGAAACCAAAACATCTAAATATTCTCTAGTTCAGGAAACTTATGCAATTAAGTGTCAAGGGTTAAACGAAGGTAGTGGAAGGGGAACGAGTAAGCTTTATGTGCAACACGACAGTCAATTCAAAATGAAAAAAAGAGGCCCTAACATATTTATTTAGAAGTCACGTGTCCAAGGCTCCATTACTCGAAGCCATTCCGGTCCAAATTTTTCAGAATTTGCAAGTGAAAAATCCTTTAGAGTTACGATTTAGCTCTGAAGGACCTGTTTGCTTACGTGTTTGTAGATCCTAAGCCTAAGCCCAAAGCACTCAGAACATGTAACTACGACCATCGTCGACACGGGTACCTACTTAAAAATGCCTACCGGTATGGTGTGTGAGGCTGATCACCCACAACACTAACGAGTAGAATACTGTGTCAAAGGAACAAGAATTCCTTAAAGTTTTTATAAATAGATATTGAAAAAAAAACAAAGTCACATTTATGCAGCACGAAAAAATGTAAGATAACTCGGAAACAATAGGTTAAAAGGATACAAGTAACCATGACTAGTATCGTTTCCGAAATGAACTGAAAGTCGCCTCCTGGGTATAAAAATGCCTAAAAGTTGAAGTTTGAGAAGTGTTTGAACTCACTATGCCTCCTTGAGGCGGGCTATGGAAGAAGGGGGGACGTCGAATACTGTTCCAAACTTGGCCAGAAATAATATAGAAGATTAAAACCTAAGCAAAGAAGCAGTCGTGTATAGGATAATCGAAAAATGAGACTATAGAAACCCCTGAGGATTTTAATCAAAAAGATACCAAAAGTAAAACACTATTATCCACCTGAGAGTGCATGGACATACCATTGCCGCATAAGACAGCGTTGAGCGGTGGATGATAAATTCCAGATTGTCCGGCCGGAGAAACAACATGGCGCCAACAAGTCCGGCAATTATTAATAATAAGATGGCACCGGCGTAACTTGTTTGACGAATAATCGGAATCTAGAGGCATTCCAATAGCCACTTAAGTCATACCTCCACAGAAGTGCGAGAAAATATCCAGCGAGCAAGAGTTTCTGCACCAAAACCGCTTCTTGATATATCCAGAAAGTCGGCACCGCTAGGGCTACCAGATGGTGGAAAATGTATGAAGACCGGAACCGTGTTTTGGTTTAACTAAACAGGTCGATTCATTTAAAGATATACCTCTTTAAAAATCTTTGGATTTTCATCAAAATCTACGAGCAGCAAAAATATTTTTGACTTGGCATTCTTCAATTTCTGCCACGAGCTTGCGAGAGTATTAAATTCATCATTGGCGGCCCTAGTGTTTGAATGCAAGAAGAAAAACATACTGACAACTGTGACATTTTCGCTGGTCAGCAAGTGCAGTCAGCATTGAAAAGACTGAGTAATTCCGGGGGGCACCACGAACGAGGTCTGTGAACTGCTCGTAGTTTAGCCTCAGAATTGGAGATTTATCGGAAAGCTCAGTAAGCTGACGAAATTTGCTAGCGAGTATCTAAGAGCTATATAAGAGACGTCAAACGCGTACATCGTTTTGACTTGTAACTGTCGGCGTAATACAAAGGAATGTAAAGGTCCCCACACAAGTGATGAAGTATGTCATTGAGTTCATATTTAAACGAGATTGAAATTTCCGCGCCCAAATGTATAGAGCTGAGCGAAGTTTTGATAGTAAAATTGTCTCAAAATTATCAGGGTTTTAAAAAACATGTAACATGCTAGGATACTTTGCAGAAGTGTAGGAGTGAGTACTGAACGGGCAACTAGTGGAAAGAGTAAAAACTAAAACAACAAGATGGCAGCATTAACATTTAAGTGCGAGAAAGGTGAGCAAAGCTGAATTAATGACAAAATACATACAAAAACTAAAACGTGAGGGCATGAGTATCGATAAAACCAGCAAAATGAGAGTAAACGTTGCATAAATTTGATCAGTAAACAGACAGTTGGAAATTTCGTGTAGAGGGAAATACCTATGAATGCAAGGGCAAGATATGTTGTACTGATGTTAACAGGTTCTTTATTTGAAAAACGTCTTGAGGATAAATTCCTTACTCTTAGGTGACAAAAACCTTGTTTTATCGCTGATTCTCAAACAAGTTTCTGTTTAGTCCGTGAAGTTTAAATGCACGTTTATTAGCAGCAAAATCACAGGAAACGTGTACTCTAATTAGGAAAGACTACACAGTATAGTTGGTATACTTAGGTCGGGACCTAAGTTGGACAAAATGTACGAGTAAATAAATACCACTTATTTATTTATTTATTTATTGCCAGTTTACAGGCAAGGTCAAAAGGGATATATACAGTAGGCGGTCCAGCTGACAGTGAAAAAAACTCCTGATCGTTCTTTAAGGTATTTTCAGGAGAAAAAACTGCAGCTTGTTGAACAGATTAAAGTTTAGGACAGGGAAGTGTTGACACAGGTGCACAGTGTAGTACTTCTCCTTTCGGTGTTGTGGATCTGGTCTTCTGTACTAGCAGCAAGTATGCCGGCGAGCGGCTGCTAGCTGTAGACTGAGGAATAACCCGATTACGGACTGCAGAGCCAGCAATATTGCCTTCAGCATGAAGTCCGGCATAGGATTCAGAGTCCGTGGACACCATCAGAACGGAAAAAGAGCTTCCAGAGAATCAGCACCCAAAAATTCGCGGAAGGTGTCCTGAATGTAGAAAAACTAGTGACAGCTCTCGCAAACAAAGGATAGTTTTGCTGAATTTTTAATACTTCTGGGTAGTTTATTCCAGATTGCTATAGCATTTACCGAAAAACTGACGGTATTTAACGGTGCGTGCCAAAGGAAGAAATAAGAATACATCTCTATGATTGGTGCGCCGACAGGGGTCGAGCTGCCTCAAGGATGTAAGGGGGTTAAAGGTAAAAACCGTTTAAAAAGCTTGAACAGTAAAAATAGTCCCTTCTGTGATCTACGAAGCCACAACGGGTCGAGGCTTGTAAGCTCACAGCGTTGTTGGTAGGACAGGTTTCTGTGCTCTGAAGTAATAACTCTTTTAGTAAAGAAGTGCTGGACTGATTCTATCTTCCTCCGTTCACTCGCGTGCAGAAGGCTAAATAGAAACGAGCAGTATTCCAGACTAGGTCTGACATACATTTCATAAAGGCTGGTCCTAATATTGATGGTTTTAAAATTTCTGAGAATAAACCCGGTGGTTTTGCGTGCTTTAGAGACGATCAGGGCGCAGTGCTCTGACAGATTAAGACTACTAGAATATGATATGCCCAGCTCCGTTATAAACCCGGGCACATTTAAGTCATGACCGTCTATGCTTAGATGATGCTGATGGTTGTCACAACTAACCATAACGGAGCATTTGTGCCAAGAGAGCGAAAGGCGCCATGTGCGACACCACTGAGCGAAGGCCTGAAGATCCTTTTATAAGAGCTCAAGCACAATGTGGCGATCGACCGGTTTATAACGATAGGCAACTTTTAAATCATCAGCGTACATAAAGGGCCTACCATACTGAAAACAATCAGGAACATCGTTCACAAAAAGGCAAAATAGAAGCGGGCCGAGTACACTACCCTGAATAACGCCACCCTCACGTGCGTGGGGTTGGAGATAACATCGGAAATTTTTACCCGTTGTGCGCGATCATTCAAATAGGAGGATATTAAGTTCAGAAGCTTGTTACCTTTGCCGAAGGAGGTAAGTTTCAGCAGGAGGAGATCGTGGTCAACACGATCAAAAGCCTTCGTGAAGTCGAAATAAACGGCGTAAATTGCAAAACCACTATCTGTAGATTGTAGCACATGAGCAAAGTAAGAGAGCTGGCAAGTTTCACAAGATCTTTTTTCGAGAAACCCATGCTGAGCCGCATTAAGTAGGTTATTCTCTGTTAGTTGACGCATCAACTTGTCTTTAATCAAGGTCTCTAATATCTTCGAGGCTGCTGGCAGTGTATTTATTGGCCTAAAGTCGTCAAATGACGTAGTTCTGCCGTGTTTGGGTATAGGCAAATGTGCGATTCCTTCCATAAAAATAGGGAAGGTTTCACTTTCAAGAGCAAGATTGAATATTTTATACAGAAGTGACGGAAATATATCATTTGCATCCGCCTTTAGAACGCTGACCGGGACGCCATCTGGTCCAGGACTGTAAGATTGGCGAGAACGCCGAATGGCTACGGTTACGTCCCAGAGGGTAAAAGTTATGTTTTCGAGGACGTTACCGGTCCAAACCCGGACGTTTGGAAAGGGGGCGACCGAATGTTCACTGAAAGTTCTAGACAAGAAAGCATTGAAGCTATCAGCCGTCAACTTAGCGTCAGCTATAGGGTTTCCAAAAGCATCTTGAAGTACAGGGTACTGAGTTTTTCTCTGCGATTTTACAGTCCGCGAAAAGAGTTTTGCAACATTGTACGAAGGGTTTTCGGCAAAGTTAACCTCTTCAGCTAGTCGCTTTTCTTCGGAGAGCCTCTTAGCCTGTTCAAAGATTTGCTGGATCAATGGCAGGACGGAAGTGTCATTTAGTCGATGAAAAACGACGTCAACTGGCCGAATTAAGCAAGACATACATTCAAGAGAATAACTAAAAATACAAACGGGACTTGGGTGTTGCTTTCTGGTTTATAGGACGACATTATTCAGTTGTATCCAAACCTAGACTTCTAACACCGAGCGTTGATTCCACATTCTTTGGCTATCGAAAGGTAGTAAGTTCAAACCTTCACAAATTGAAACATTATTTGTATAAGCTCTGGTAGTACTCAGGTTCCTACAATTATCACGCCCTGTTCCATATAAGAAAGAAGGGGAAAGACCAGTAGGAGTTGTGTATTCTGTATAAAAACTCAGTGGTGGTGGTCAGATGCCCCGACGCGTGGCTAGCACTGGGCCTGCGCGTGCATCTGTCCGCTTGCTTTATGTGGGCGTTAGTGAATAAAATGTCATCTGGGAGTTATTAACTAGCCGCTTGATCAATTGATCGTCCAATAGTAATTTTTGGACCTCCGTGATTAACTTGGTTCTCCCAGAGGCTCTGTGTGTTTTGTATGGCAACTTGATGTGTCCGCATGTTGCCACGTGCGCAGCGTGGGTGCCAAAGTGGAACGCGCTAAGATTACCCTCCCACCAGACACTGAACAACGTCAAGTGTCGAAAATGTGGCTAACGGTGAAATGCATGATATAATTTTCGTGCATATGCGTGTTTGAGAGCATTTCGTTTGTGACCGAAAATACTCTAAACTGAGGCTCGGTTGATATTGCAACCTATCTAGAGGTGCACTTTAGGTATCAGCCAGGTGGTGTTGGTGTGTTATCGTCAACGTTTTCCGGTGAGTATGAGAGGACAGCGCGCGTGCGACCCATTGCATCACAGTTAATGCGGGGTCAGGTGAATCTGTCAGTGAAGAGTTTCACTATCGTCTGGACGTGAAGGTGGGACAGATGGCAGATCATGTCAAATGTATATTATGTATATTTTGAAGGGTTACAGGCATTGCCCTTGATGACCCTATTAATGTTAGGTTATCATTGCATGTGTACAGTCAATATAAAATGTTGTACATTTTAAAATGTTTGAGTCAAAGCATAACATAACTTCAAATGCGTTTTCACAGCCATAAGCGAAACATTGTGGAAGAAAAGTAGAGCCCGAAAGATTTTAAAAGGCTGGTTTTAAGAAATCAGGCTGTGACAGTCGTCTTTTGTCAAATACAATGCAATCAAGCCTTCTTTTAAAATCAATAATGCTTTCAGAGGTAACCATCTCACTTGGTAACGAGTTCCAAGGTTGAACCACTCGTTGGCTGAAAGAAAACTTTCTGAGGTTCAATCGCGTGCGTTCGCTATTAACCTTGTAAGGATGACCACGCAGATGAGTTGTGCAGGCAAAGTCGAAGAAATCCTCCGATCTCAGGGTGGAATCATGGCCCCGGATAATCCGGAATGTCCAGAGCAGGCTACACCGTAAGTGCCTGTAGGAAAGAGGAAATAAGTCAAGCTTTTTCAATCTTTCTTGGTACGGTAAAGTCTTAAGACCGTCAACCATCTTCGTTGCTCTCCGTTGCACCTGTTCGAGGAGGTCAACATCTTTCTTCATCCACGGTATCCAAGCTGGTACTCCGTAATCTAAATGTGGTCTCACAAAGGCGCCATAGACTTTTCCGAATAGATCAGGGGGAATATTTTAAACGCACGTCTGATCCAATGTAGTGTACATGTTGCCTTCTGGACTGCTTTCTTACAGTGTTCTGAGGGCATCAAATTCACAGTTGTCCACATGCCCAGATCTTTGTATGTTTCGACCTCTTTTTAATGCAGTGCCATTAATAAAGTACTGGTGTCTCAGAGATACTTTTTCGACCGGCGCTTAGATGTAGGATCACGCACTTGGATACATTGAACTTAAGAAGCCACTTAGCCGACCAGGCACTTAGTTTGTCGATATTCGATTGTAACCCTTTTTGCGTCATCAGCGCAGCTGACTTCAGTCCATATTTTTAATGTCATCTGCAAACATGACAGCTTCACAATCTAGGTCGTTGAGACAGTCGTTCACGTAGATTAGGAAGAGTAGGGGCCCAAAACAGAACCCTGTGGAACACCACTTTCTACTTTTACCCATTCTGAGCTAGAGTTTCCAACAACAACTCTCTGTACTCTGAAAGACAAGAAACTCTTGATCCAATTGAAAAGTTTTCCTTGAATTCCTACGTTCCAAATCTTCTGCAAAAAGAAGCCCGTGTGGTACACTATCAAAGGCTTTTTTTGAAGTCAAAAAAATACAACATCTACTGCATGACCCTTATCTGTGGCCTTTGTCCATTTCTCGTGCGACTGAAGGGCACTCGTGAGACAGGAACGTCCTGGACGGAAGCCGTGTTGGGCATCGCATAGGATTTGGTTGTTTTCCAGATAGCGCATTAAATGCCTCTTGATAATACGCTCCATTATTTTTGCACGCTATGCAAGTTAAACTGACAGGGCGGTAATTTTCACAGTCGAGTCGTGAACCTCCTTTATAGATCGGGGCGATGAATGCGCTCTTCCATTCTTCCGGGAGTTTGCTTTCTTCAAAGGACTTTTTGGAATATGATGGACAGTGGTATACACAGTTCGTTAGCAAGTTCTCTTAGGGCTAATGCAGGAATTCTATCCGGCCCAGGCGACTTGGCTGGTTTTATACGGAGTAATTCGGTTTTTAACTACGGTCGGTGAAAAGTCTAGGTCTAGGTCCTCTGTTGTGGATGAGGAGGAGATGGAGGAGTAAGGTAAAGGGGGGGTACACATTGGTTGACAAACTGTTTGAATAGCAGCAAAATTATTAGGCTCTCTAGTGAAGACGGTCTGGAAGAATTTGGAAAGAAGGGATGCTTTAACCTGGTCATCGGTCTCCAGTTTTCCGTCTGCAGACCTAAGGGCAGATATCATCTCCTGAATTTTCTTTGTACTCCTTATGTAGCCATATAGCATTTTGGGGTGTTCCAACGATTTTTGCAGTATGTTTAGCTCAAACTTCCTCCGCAGCTTAGTAGCCTCACATTTACAAACGTTGCGTTGCTGCTTATATTCCCGTAAGTGAGCATCGGAGCCGGTTTGTCTGTAACGCCTCCAGAAGCGATTTCTTTTTGAAAGAGGCCTGCAAGTTTGAGTTTATCCACTTTGGGCGGTTTGTGGTTGTCTTTTTCCTGAGAGGACAGTTGAGGTAAACAATCCTTTTCAATAACGAACTCAATGTCGTCCAATCTTTATTGGTTTCACCATGTAGTTCTGTTTCCCAGGATATCTCTGACAGTTGTCTTCTCATAAGTGAGTAGTCCCCCTTCCAAATGTTTCTTACCCAAGTATCGGGTAAATTTGGTTTGGAAAACAGTGAGTACTCGAAGCACAGCGTAATGTGATCACTTGAACCTAATGGCGGTCGATCCTGTATGTCTAGCACATTTTCCTCATCTCGGGTAAAAATCAGGTCAAGACAGTTTGATTGTTGTCCTTCTCTCGTCCGTGTTCCAAAGGTGACGTACTGAGAGAGAAGTTTGTCTGTTGCCCATTGTAGTAGTTTGTGGTTGAAGTTATCTGGCATTCCCGGCGCAGTCCATGTTTTCCAGTCAATATCAGGAGCGTTAAAATCCCCAACAATGAGGACAGCTTTCTTCTCGCTGGCTTTGTAGAGTTCCGTTATGAGAATGAGATCCTGATCAGAAGTTTGATAAGGCGAACGGTACACAACCGATATCGTCAGTGGTCTAGAATACTTAGCAGATATAGTAATGCTTAAGACTTCCACATCGCGTAATGGAATATGTATGTCAGCCATTGCGGTCAGCTTGCGAGTGACATAAACTATGACTCCTCCTCCTCGACTTGGTCTATCTCTCCTGAAGTGCTGATATCCTCTGAGGGATATTTCGGAATCAGTTATTTTTGCAGTAAGCCACGTTTCCAGTGAAAGCCATAACGTCTGGTTTTATTTCGTCAACAACGTTTCTTAGGTCATCCAGCTTGTTGAACAGGCTTTGTACATTTGCGGAGATGACTTTCAATGATCGATTCGTCGGGGAGACCCAGCCTTCATTGTTACAGGTTTTAGCCACAGGAATGACCCATTTATGTGGACTATTTGACCGTCTTTGATTTTTCAGCCGTTTCTCTCCTCTGCCAATTCTCTCCATCAATTCTTTCCGAAGTTCCCTCATTTTCAGCCGTTCCCTCGGCTCGTAATCCGGCTGAAAAAACACCTGTTTGTGCGATCCCCGTAAGTTCCTCCTTCCTTCTAACAGAAGTGCTGCCTGGGTTTCATTTTCTAAAATAATTTTTAGAGGCCTTGGAGATATTCTCATGTCGCGGCTGGGGTCTGCTTTTGCCTAGTCGGAAAGCTTTTTGCACGGTGTAATTTCCCTTTCTTCAGGACTGCACTAGCATATTCATGAAGAAGATTTAGATCGTGTGTCACTCGTTCCTTCGGAATGCAGGACGTGGATTCTGGGACACCCCGTATTACAATATTTCGTTTACGATTTATGGGCGAGGTCCTAATTTGCCCGCCCACGCTAGGTTGGGAGTTCACAGAGGTGGCGTTACTCGTGGATGCTGGCACGGTGTAAATTTCCCTGGACAGCACTACCATGTTCATGAAGAAGATTAAGATCGTGTGTAACTCGTTCCTTCGAAATGCAGGACGTGGATTCTGTGATCCCCCTTTTTACGATATTTCGTTTAAGATTTATGGATGAGGTCCTAATTTGCCCGCCCTCGATAGGGTGGGATTTTACAGAGGTGGCGTTACTCGTGGATGCTGACACTTCAACACGAGAGGGATTTTTGTCCGATGCTGGGATTCTGGGACTTATATTTTTGGATGATATATTACCTGTGTCTTCTGAAACTCGTTTCTGTATTTTCTTGGATCCCTGCCGGTTGCCCTCTTTCCTTACTGGATGCTGTTTAACTGCTACATCGAGCTCCGTTGACGTAGCGTCATCTTCCTTGTGGGATGTGATGGCTACGGAAGCTGTGCCTGCGTATGTGCATTTGTCTCCCTCGGGTTCCATCGTTAGGGATTGCTTCTTTTCAGGCAAATTGTGAGGAAGTTTCTTTAACTTCTCTATCTCCATCTTCAGCCCCTGCATATCCTTTTCAATCTCCGAAATTTTTGAAGAAGTTTAAAGCATGTCGCACACGCTTCGTCCTCGTAATTGACATCCAAAAAACTTACTAAACTCTTGGCCCGTTTGGCGGGAGGTGATTTTAAGGAAGCATGTCCGGAAATGAGGCCATTCGTATTATGCTTTATGTCTATTCCATCATTAAAAATTAGGTCAGAGAGTTTATCGTGTGCCGATAGCTCAGTGGTTTCACCGTCGTTACCCGCACGCTGGTGCCCCGGTTCGAATCTCGGCAGTGCCATATATTTTGCACGATTTCCGAAGGGTATATTTTTGACTTCCCTGATAGATCGCAAAAACGATAAAGGGTGTTAAAAATATGGGACGAAGGTTTTAGCGGAAGCAACTTTATGAATAAAATATCGAAACGACTCAGCCCTCTGTTGACTGGAAGATCTCGTAGAGTTGCTGGCGAGAAGTGCACAAGAAGAGGATATCGGGCGTATCTGCTGTTTTGCTGCAGTATTCTTGTGAGGATGAAGAGTATGTCGAATAGAATCCAACACTTGATAAATAAAGTCCGCAAGAGTGACCAGAAGACGGAAATCTCAAAAGTAGTAAATTCCTCGGAGGTTGAAAATTTTAAACCGAATTCGAAGGGCGCGGCTTGATGTTGCATTGGAGTTTCATCGATTTAAGCACATAATGGGGTTGAAGATCTGGGAGACCAGGATTAAGAAAGCGGGAAAAAGCCGATGTTTGCGCGGTTTAAGGACTTCTTTAACAAAAGGGTTGGAATCCATTGGCTGATTTTTACTAGGGACATCGTCTTCATTTGTTCAGTTCAGTTCAGTTTCAGTGTATTTGAGGAAAATAGGCTTACGCCTTTGAAATCTCTATTTGTCACATAAAAGTAGCAAGAATAAGAAGCAAATTAAAGAAGTAACAGTCAAGTGAATGCAGGCAGGTTTACGTGGTACACTGATATTGTTAAGGTTAAGTAGTCACATAGTCTTCGTGGTACTGTAACATATGTATGTCAAGCCGATGTTTGAATGTATACACAGACTGGGACATAACAATCGCCTCAGGTAGGTTATTCCACGGTTCCACGACACGGTTGGTGAAAAAATACTTCCATACATCCAATCTTACTTGGGGCACACTTAGTTTGAATGGATGACCTCGGAGATTTTTCGTAGTGGCGAGTTGGAAAAAGTCATCACATAGGAGGGCACAATCCATGCCACGCACGATACGGAAGGTTTGTATCAAGTCTCCGCGCAACTGCCTATAACTCAGAGGATAGAGCTTTAGGTTATTTAGACGAATCTCATATGGCAGTTCAGCTTGACCTCTTACTAATTTTGTGGCTCGCCGCTGCACCCTTTCGAGCATGTTGTAGTCCTGTTGCGTCCACGGTCGCCAGGCTTGGATCGCATATTCAAGATGTGGCCTTACAAACGTACCAAAGACTTTAGAAAAGCAGTCTTCATCGAAAACTTTAAATGCCCGCTTGATAGCGTACAGTATTGAATTGGCGGATTTAGCTGCCTTGGAACATTGCGTAGAAGGTTTCAGGTTGTCTTTCATCCAAACTCCAAGATCCTTCTGTGTGTGTGCTTCTCGGAGTGGTAAACCGTTCAAATAGTAGGGTCGCATATCAGTGACCTGATTTCGATTTCCCAGACGTAGCAGGGTGCATTTGTTTGAGTTGAAGGACAAGAGCCATTTGCGGGACCACTCGTCCAATCGACGAAGATTTTCTTGGAAATTGTCTGCATCAGCAGCATTGTGGATAACTTTCCAGATTTTTATATCGTCCGCAAACATAGCAAAGTTACAGTCCAATTCCTGTACACAATCATTAATGAACAAGAGAAATAGGATCGGTCCGAGCACTGAACCTTGTGGGACTCCACTCTCGATGACTGTGCGCTTTGATCGCGATCCGCCTACACAGACCACTTGGGAACGACCGACGAGAAAATTCTTGATCCACGTAAGAAGTTTGCCGCCAATACCGAACATTCTCAACTTGTGAAGGAGACGCTGGTGTGGAACACTATCGATAAGATATCACGAACTACACTTTCCTACCCGTGGGTACCATGAGAAAAACAGGAAAACCAGGTAGGTGAGGTCGAGTTGATGTTTGATTTCAGCCGATGCTGGCGGTTGTTCTTCAAACGCTTTTGGGATCACCAATTTCTAGGGGAATAAGCTGTGTTGTTAATCATAGCGCTTCTTAACCCCACACTGTTCCGCCTCGGAAAAGAAGGGAAAAGACCAGTATTATGTACAGAAACTCAATGGTAGTCAGAGCCCCGAACGCGCGCGGAGCACTGGACCTGCGCGTGCGTCTAGAATCCTGCTGTTTATTGCTAGACATTCTTTAGTCGGTCGCTATTTTACAGGATTCGATCAACCTTTAGTCAAGGAAGTTGGCATGACGTTTTTTCTGTGCTTTATTTTCAACTGAAAACTATATATTTATTTAAATTTTATATTTTATATGGTTTAGACTAATACAGGCTATGCCCTTAATGACCATATTAACTCATTTTATTGACGGAATTAGGCTTTGGCCCTTGAGCTCCCTATTCACATTCAAAAATCGCAATAAAATTAAAGTTTACAACAATAAATGTGACACATGTAAATTTAAGGTCATCAATACGTGTGGGCCAGGCGCAAGCTGCCGCTACTGACACAATCTTCATTATAGATACAATAGTTCCTCGGCAAATGAGCATATAGTTTGCATTTAAATGTGTCAAGAGTTTCTGAAAGGATCACCTCGTAAGGGAGTCCATTCCATGCTCCAACGAACCTCTGCGAAAAGGCGTTCCGACGGACGTCCATGTGGACCAACTTCCTCTGCAGTTTAAAGGGATGACTCCGCAGACTGCGTAGTTTCCTGTAATTGAGAGGAAACAAATCAAGTTCAGCCAGTCTGGCTTCGTAAGGCAGATGACTAAGATTCTTAACCATCTTCGTAGCCCTTGCATGCACTTTTTCCAGCTGTAGATAACCCTTTTAAATCAAGGACGACAGGCTTGGATGGCATATTCCAAGCGAGATTGAACAAATTTCCCATAGCTTATTCGGAATTGTTACTTATCAATCTGCACAAATCAACGTCTGAGTGCAAATAAGACCTGTATCGCGCGTTTAGCTGCCTTTAAACAATGTGAAGATGTTTTGAGTGAGGAGTTTATAAGAACACCTAGAGCCTTCTGTTCCTTGATGATCGAAAGGGACTGCCCATTGAGAAGCTTTGGTAGAAACAATACTCTTCACTGATTCTTCTGGTATGGAGTCTTAGGACCACACACTTCCCAGCGTTAAAATTAAGAGCCAAAGAGCAGACCAGCAGCTTAGACGGTTGAGACTCTCTTGAAGTGTGTGCCTACTGATATCAGATCTGATTACCCTCCAAAATTTAACATCGTCTGCAAACATGATGGCCCTGCAACCCAAGACGTCGACACAGTCGTTGATGTAAACCTATTTTTTTATTTTATTTATTTATTGCCAGTTTACAGGCAACGTCGAAAAAAATATATACAGTAGGGGGTCAAGCTGACAGTGAAAAAAACTCCTGATCGTTGTTTCAGGTGTTTTCCGGAGAAAAAACTGCAGCTTATTGAGTAATTAAAGTTCTGAACAGGGACGCTTTAACACAGGTGCCCGGTGAAGAACCTCTCCATTCAGTGTTACGGATCCAGTATTCTGCACCAGCAGGTATGTCGGCGAGCGGCTGTTCGCTGTCGACTGAGAAATAAGCCGATTGAGGTCTGCAGAGCCAGCAATATTGCCCCCAGCATGAAGTCCGGCACAGGATTCAGAGTCCGTGAACGCCATCAGAAACGAAGAGAGCTTCCACAGAGTCAGCACCCAAAAGTTTTGGAAGGTGTCCTGAATGTAGAAAACTAGTGACAGTTCGCGTAAACAAGGGATAGCTTTGCTGAATTTTGATACTTCTAGGTAGCTTATTCCAGATTGCTATAGCGTTTACCGAAAAAACTGTCGATATCTAACTGTGCGTGCCAAAGGAAGAATTAAAAATACATCTCGATGACTGGTGCGCCAAGAGTGGTCGAGGTGCCTCAGAGATGTAAGGGGGTTAAATGTACAACTGTTTAGAATCTAAAACAGTAAAAATAGTCCTTTCTGTAATCTGCGAAGCCAAAGCGGGTCAAGGCTTGTAAGCTCACAGCATTGTTGGAAGGACAGATTTCGGTGTTCTGAATAGAAAATTCTTTTTGTAAAGAAGTGCTGGACTGATTCTATCTTCTTTCGTTCACTAGCGTGCAGAAGACTAAATAGAAACGAGCAGTATTCCAGACTAGGCCTGACATACATTTTATAGAGGTTGATTCTAATGTTGATGGTTTTAAAATTTCTGAGAATAAACCCAGTAGTTTGGCGTGCTTTCGAGACAATCAGGGCGCAGTGCTCTGACAGATTACAACTACTAGAATATGATATGCCCAGACCCTTTATAACTCCGGGCACATTTAGATCGTGACCATCTATGCTTAGGTGGAGCTGATGGTGGTCGCCAATAACCATAACGGAGCACTTTTGCCAAGAAAGTGAGAGGCGCCATGTGCGACACCACTGAGCGAAGGCCTGAAGATCCTTTTTTAAGAGCTCAAGCCCGATGTTGCGATCCACCGGTTTATATCGATAGGCAACTTTTAAATCGTTAGCGTACATAAAGGACCTACCATACTGAAAACAATCAGGATCATCGTTGACAAAGAGGCAAAATAGAAGCCGGCCGAGCACGCTGCCCTGAATAACTCCGCTCCTCACATGCGTGGGGTTGGAGATAACATCAGAAATTTTAACCCGTTGTGCGCGAGCATTCAAATAGGAAAATATGAAGTTCAGAAGATTGTTGCCTATGCCGAAGGAGGCAAGTTTCAGCAGTAGGAGATCATGGTCAACACGATCAAAAGCCTAAGTGAAATCGAAGTAAACGGTATAAATTACAAAACCGCTGTCTCTAGACTGTAGCACATGATCAAAGAAAGAGAGCTGGCAAGTGTCACAAAACCTTTTTTCGAGAAAACCATGCTGAGCCGCATTAAGTAGGTTATTCTCTCTTAGGTGACGCATCATCTTGTCTTTTATCAAGGTCTCGAAGATCTTCGAGACTGCTGGTAGTGTATTTATTGGCATAAAGTCGTCAAATGATGTAGGTCGTCCGTGTTTGGGAATAGGCAATATGTGCGATTCCTTCCATAAAATAGGAAAAGTTTCACTTTCAAGAGCAAGATTAAATATCTTATACAGAAGGGATGGAAATATATCGTTTCCATCCGTCTTTAGAACTCTGAACGGGACGCCATCTGGTCCTGGACTGTAAGATTGACGAAAACGCCGAATGGCTACGGTCACGTCCCAGGGGGTATGAGTTATGGTTTCGAGAACGTTACCGGTAGAAACCCAGATGTTAGGAAAGGGGGTGATAGTATGTTCACTAAACTTTCTAGACAAGAAAGCATTGAAGAGTAACGGCCATAAGACCGAGCCTCGGGTAACAACTCCTAGAACCTGAATAGGTGTCGATTTCGAGATATCGATGCACACATTTTGCAATCTTCCTGTAAGAAAATCTGTGATCCATGTCAGTAGCATTCCTCTTATGCTAATTTCAGATAATTTATAGATTAGACGTTTGTGTGGGATACTGTCAAACGCCTTCTTTAAATCGGTGTAGATGGCGTCAACCCTACCATCTTCGTCCAATGCATGAGTCTACTGCTCTGTGGAGAGCAATTAACTGGAAAGACAAGAGCGATTCAGTCTGAAGCCGTGCTGTAGCTCTGAGTGTAATCGGTTTTCCTTAAGAAACTTCCTGGTCACCTTCTTATCTATTGATTCTAGTTCTTTACATAAAATGGAGGTTAGGCTGTCAGGCCGATAGTAGTTGACATTTAATCGAGCCCCACTCTTGAATATGGGGTCTTTTACCTCAGACAACTGACTGGCTTGGATGGTGGTCTGATTTTGGGGGTGGGGGAGAGAGTGAGGTCAACGGCTCAGTGCATTTTCCTCACTAAAAACAATCGGACGCGCTTGATCTATCCCGGTGCGCTAAAAGTCATGGCTTGTAAGGTTGCCAACTGACGGGATAACTCGAACCACGTGGTCAGCCCAATGTGTGTTTTGTGTGGAGTGGCTGACTAGCGTACTGAGTGTCAAGCTGCAATGGCTCCTTCTTAAGGTGGCCTTTAAAGCTCTCCCCTTCCAGCTCCGGCCGCGCCAGCCACATGCACCCTCTCCCATCTCCGGTCTTCTTGACTCTGTCTTGACACCGTGCTCAGGTGGGGGAGGAGGAAAGAGTGCGGTAGCTGCAGCTTAAGGCTTCTGTCACTTAAAACTAATTAACGCACAATTCACCGTTCCCGCACCACCTGGTGTGGAGCATACGGTGGACCTCGGCGAAATCGACGGTCGAACTGTCATATGGGGTACATATGTGCTGCCTTCCATTTTGATGGCAGTTTTTCTGATTCAAATGACGAATTGAATGTATGCGCTAGTGGTTTGGAGAGTTCACCGGCCAGTTCTTTCAAGAAATTTGGCGGTTCAGCGTTCGAACCAGATGACTCGGCTTATTTCAGATTTTTCAGTTCTCCTTCCACGAGTGATTCCGGGAGAAGTATATATTCAAGCACTGGACCAGCGTCTATAATAGCACCGTGGACATGGTCAAGCTGAAGTTTGGGTTCTCTAGTGAATACGGAGGCAAAGAACCGACCCAAGTGCTCGGCTTTCTCGCAATTTTTAACGACTTCAAAACCATTCCATACATAAGTACTGCGACTGGGTCCTAGTCTTTTAATCGACTATTGATATAATGGAATAAATTTGAGGTTCATTTTTCGCCTGCCTGATAATTTTTTATTCATAGTTCTTCCTTGCCTTACCGATAATTTTTTTAATGGCATTTCCTTGGTGACGAAATTCTTCGAGATTTTCTGATGACCTTGTTTTCCTTAATACCTTCCATTTTAATTTTTCTTCGTTAACTACCTGTTAAGTTCTATTGTTACCCAGGCAGGGCAACTAGTCTTCTTTTGCACCTTAACCGGACAAAAGCGTTCAATCAGATCAAGTGAAATCATCTTAAATGATCGCCAGTCATCCTCTGAATTCCCTTTGAGCAAAGAATCCCATTTCACGGACATCAGTTCTTTCTTCATGGTGTTAAAATCAGCCTTCCATATATTTCACTTGCCTTCCGTTCCCTTCTGGCGCTGAGAATAAAGTGAGTAATCCCACATCAGCGTACTATTGTCACTCTTACCGAGGGGTGCAATAAAATACACTTCATCAATGCTAGAGACGTCCTTCATAAAAATAGGTCCAGGAAATTGGCTCATTTGTATGTTAACCTTCTGTACCAGAGGTTGGTCGAGAGTGAGCTCAATTAGCTTGCTGCCGAAGAATCTTGGCACACAGTCAACTTTCAGCTTCACCCAGTGTACTGTAGGTGCATTGAAATCTCCAGCAATTAGCACCTCCTGGTCACTTGCTACTTCCTTGACCAAATGAAGCAGTGACTCCTCAGCTGCACTTGGAATGTTTGGTGGGCTGTAGATCGTCATAAATTGTAGGTTTTGTGAACAATCCTTTTTAATATGTATCCAGAGAAATTCATATTCAAGGAAGATTGTGTGCGCTCGTTCGAATGCCAAGATTCCTGTCCTTACGTATACGGCCACTCCACATCCTTTTCTATTTTCTCGGTCCCTTCGAAGGACCTGTGTCCATCTATCGAAAACTCGCTATCCGCGATTTTAGCTTTGAGCCACGTTTCCGTAATTGCAATGACATAGGGGGTTTGGTCTGAGGCTAGTGCCTTGAGTTCGTGTATTTTCGATAGGAGACTCTGATTGTTGGTATACAAACATCTCAATTTAGCCTAAGTAACTCCTACATATAGACTTCTGCTCATTTCGTGCGATTGAAGGCTGGAATCAGTTAGTGCTTAATGAGACGAACTGATGTCTATCACGCCCATGGTGAGTTCTGATGAGTGGTCAGCAACAGAGTGCTGGAACACTTTCCTTTTATTAAACGAGCTTTGTACAGTTAGATAATTCGTATTTACCGTCCTCCGTCTCGGTGAGGTCCTGCCTTGATGATGTACGGAGTCTACCACAAGAAAGACCTCTTCATCTTTTTTTATTTTCCCGTCCTTTAAGTGGAGAAATTTTTCCCCCTGTTCGGTTCTCCTTTTCAGTTCCTTTCTCAGCATCCTCATTTTGTGTCTTTCCATCAGTTCTTTATCCGGCTGAAAAAACACATCCCTGTGTGAGATACGGCGAGCCATTCTCCGTTCTAGGAGGCGTGGAGCCTGAACATCATTTTCAAGAATGATTTTAAGAGGCCTCGGTGATTATAGTTCATATGAAACACCCACTTTCCCTAAACGGAATGTTTTCTGCACGGTAACGCATTCGCCATCTTGAAGAATCGAATTCGAGTATGCTCGGAAAAGACTGAGGTCAGGTTCTACTCTTTCCTTTGCAATCAGAGAAAGCAACTTCTGCATATTTACAGGGAATATAAGGTTGAAGATATTTAAAATATGTTTAAGTCAACATAAAACACACCTTAAATCAAATTTTTGCTGCTCACCCTAATAGCAATTAATAGCAGGCGTATATCGCCCGGATATCCACATGTCGAGATACCTATGTCCACCGTATGTCGACTTTGTCCGCTCTGCGATATATAGACAATATCGAAATGTCGATATTTGTCGAAATAGACGAAAAGGGGTCGGATACTTCATACGTAAACCCCCATTAAATACGAATACATAGGGAACGCCCATTATTAATCGTTTACCGTGACCGCCAACAACGTAACCATTACTTCCCATCCTATTGTTTATCTGTAGGGATAAAACCCCAATGGAACGTCGGGTTTCACCCTCATTAGCAAACAAGAAGCCTTGGTCTACACCTTCAATACCAAAGGTTATCTCAGAGGTTTTTCCTGTAGCTAAAGCAAGCCCACGGCCCTCCGGATCGACAGGAATTTCGATTCCAGCTGAATCTTCACCCGTTAACCTTGTTTCTGGTTTGAGGGAAATTGTGTCAACTCCACTTCTTTCTCATCCCAAGCAAACCATGCCGGCTATACCTGCCAAATCTACTAACCCTAAGAAAAACTCCTAGTAAATCTAAATCTGTGGCTTATCCAGGCTTTTAAGATCAGCAATGGCATTACCGATGGGAAACCTGCTAACCCGTCAGCATCTACAACAGCTGCGAACGCTAACGTTAGCATCTTTCCCAACCCAAAAATTGTCCGAAATCCACAAATATTTAACGCTTCTAATTATGCTACCAGTTTTTCGAAATCAATTATTCCTTTTTCAAATGCACGTTTTCCGCCAATTTTTTTGCTAACGTCCCTCAAAAATCTCATTTCTATGCCACCTCCTACCTTTCAAACGCCACAATATAGCCTTCCCTTCCAAGGTTTTTCATCCAAATATGCCGCTGTACAATAATCTCAGTTCTCTTAACAGTAACATTTCGACAATTTGTAGACCAGAGCAATTTTGTTTCCCACCTTTCGTTTCTTCTTTCCAGTTTTCTTCTCCGCCACCAAATTATCCTTTTTTATAAATACAGATGAGCGTAACCTGCCGCTCAGGAATACGCTCAGCTTAGTTTCACTCAATGCGAGGTCAGTTGTAAATAAGATGGCTGAGCTTAGAACAGTAGCCTTTGAGCTTGATCCAGATGTGCTGTGCATAACTGAATCCTGGGCTCACTCTCTTATTTCTGACTCGACGCTTGCTATAGATAATTTCAATTTGTACCGACAAGACTGCGCTGAAAAACGTGGTGGTGGTTGCCTCCTTTATATTAAGTCATCCTTTGTACATTTCCCTTTTCATCTGAACATTTCGTCTTTTTCTGGAAATGTTTGCTTTGCTTCAGTCATCCTCCCGCACAATAAAAAAGCGGTAATTGGCTGTGTCTATAATCCTCCGTGTTATTCTGGCAATGAAAGCGAGATCTGTGAACTATTTGAAAAAGTTGCAGACACTCAGTTTGATGTCAAAAATAATCGTAGGTGATTTTTAATCTGCCAGACATTGACTGGCAGGCCAATTCCTCTCCGCCTAAACATCAGAAATTGGTCGATACTATTAACTTTTACAAACATGTTCCAACTGGTCAGATCAGTTACTAGAAATGACAACATTTTTAGATTTAATTTTTTTACAAACGATGTTCACCCTCTCTTTATGAATTTACATCATGATCTATTTACAAGTGATCATGCAATAATTCACTGTTGTTTTTCCAATTCCCCTTCTTACGAAGCCTGAGGTTAAAATGCAATAACCTCGACTTTGCTAACATAAACCATGAAACAGTAAATAATTTCGTAAGCACTCTAGATTGGCATAGCATATTCTCAATCAACGATCTAAACTTTTTCCGTGAGCTATTGCAGAGCCTCACAGAAAAAAATCCAGGCTTTTATCCCGTTTAAGATTTTTTAATTCACATTCAGCTTCTTCTACTGTTCCGCATTTTCTCCAGAACAGACTTTAAAAAAATAACGAAAGCAACTTAAAGATTCATCTAAAAAGCTCTTTGTCAGTTCATTTAAGGATTGCACAAATATTTGAATTAGCATCGAGAATAAGGCTCGCGCGAGATAAGCGTAGGGAGTCTCGAGCACTAAGTGATGCCAATTCATCCAAATCTGTTGCTCAAATCTTTCATGTTCGGTCATCAGCTAAGCGTCTGAATGTAACTCCGCCCTTACTCGACTGTAACATAAAATTTGTTACAGATGATTTGGGCAAAGCAGAATTGTTAAACTCGTTTTTTGCAAACCACTTTACCACTGAAATTAGCCCCACTCCCACAATTCCTCTGCTTTCAAATTCGCTTCTAACAACTATTAATTTCTCGCCTTCATGTATTCAAAAAGAAATAGCTCACCTAAAAAATTCACATTCAGTTGGAACTGATAACATTCCAAACTCACTTATTAAAACAGTTAAGGGATTTTTCCACCTTTACTAAGCAAATTATACTCAGTATTTCTCGAAAATGGTTTCTTCCCCGATTATTGGAAAACTTCTATTATAATACCAGTTTTTTAAATCTGGTTCCCGCTCGGACATTCATAACTATCGCGGTGTTCATTAAACGCCCCGTCTTGCTAAACTCTTCGAAAAATAATTGCAAAATAAATCACGGATTTTTGCATAAGCAATAAAATTATCAACTTTTTCCCAACACGGCTTCTTACCGGACCGTTCTTGTGAAACCTGCCACATGTCTTTTCTAAATCTACTAACCTCTCTTCGTAATGATCATCTATCTGTAGTAGTTATCTATTTTTGATCTTAGTAAGGCATTCGATAAGGTGCCTCATAAACGACTTCTAGCCAAACTAGAAGCTATAGGATTCCGTAGTCCCCTTACTGACTTTATTAGATCATACCTAAATGATCGAAAACAAAAAGTTTTTAGTAGGGTCCTCATACTCAAGTGCTACCCCGATTGTTAGTGGTGTCCCTTCAAGGTACCGTATTAGGTCCTTTGTTGTTCTTACTGTATATAAAATGATATTTCCTCGATAGTTAAACATTCTCAATCTTTTTATTTATGCTGATGATCTCAAATGCGTTTATTCCTTCTCTAACTCTACAACCGAACGGTGCCTAGAACAAATTCATTCAGACTTAGACGCTCTTTTCGGCCTGGAGCTCCACATGGCTAATGGAGTTCTCACCTACTAAGTGTCGCTACATGAGTTTTGGGCCTGTAAGGCTGCCGCAACCTCTTATCTTTGAAGGTTGCCATATGATTGAATGTTCCTCCATCAAGGACTTGGGCTTAAGCTACACCAATAAATTAGATCTTTCGCCTCATGCCGATAGAATTACGGCCAAAGCTGCTCAGATTTGCGGCTTTATTTCTTATAATTTCTACCTTCCTGAAATTAAATTAAGACTTTATCGTATGTTTGTACTTCCCATTCTTGAATTTTTCTGTCCTTTCTTCGGTTTAATGAACGAATCTAGCCGTTCAAAAATTGAAAATGTTCAAAGAAATTTCACAATAAACTCCTATATCCGACTCTTTCAACTACTTCCTAATCAAAAAGATGCCAGCTAACGAAGCTAAAATTTCTTTTGGGTCAGGAGACTTGAAGCAGGCTTTTTGTCTCCCTTTTTCGACTTAAATAATAGTTCAACTCTCCCCAAAGCTTTCTGTCATTACCCCCGTTAGTCTTCCTTATAACCTAAGAAATTCTGCACTAATTATACCTCCCCCTGCATCCTCCACGTGTAAACGCTCTCTTCTTTGCTTCTAGGTATAGTTTTCTTTTGGAATAACTTGCCAATTGAAATTAGGTCGTTAACTAGTCTATCTGCATTCAAGCGAAGACTGCACATTTATCTTAACACTGATTCTATTAACCTTTTATTTTCCTCATCTTTTTCCCAGTAGCTTTCCCCATGACTCGGAGAAAGGACCATCGGGAATTTGAGTAACCCTCTTGAAACTATATTTACGCTACCTGGAGACGCCCATGAACTATAATGTCTCCTTATATCACCCGTCCTCCAAACGATGACGTCATTCGGACGTACAAATTCGGTGGTCCACAGTCTTAAATGCTGCGGTTTCTTTGGATACTAACCATCATCAGAATTCAATTCTGGATCCTATGATGCTGAGGACTTAAGTTCATTGACGCATTTTCGTGAGATTCTGTTTCATACGCCTAAGTGATCAAGAACGAATCACCTCGACGTTTCATTATCTCATTCTGAAATGCTACTGCAGTATTACCCCTATTCTACCACCTGACTATTTTTTTCCTAAGCGGTTTTTTTCTCCTACCTTCTATTCGAAAAATGAAGGCCTATTGAACTCTGCCTCCATTTTCATGGTAGGAGTTTTTTTTCACTGCCTATTTTTCTAGTTCACCATTAATTTTAAAACATTGCTAACTGTTGACATAGCAGGACAATTTATGAATTTGTACATTTTATCTGCACACATTGTCATAACTTTATTTCGTTACTAATGTTTGCTTAGACAGTACCTTCCCGGTGCTAACCAAATATAAATTCTAAAAAAATTAAATATTAGGTTTGAATACCAGTACTTTATCAGTAGTCACCAACTCCAGGAGGTAAATATTCTAAAGGACTTGGGTATATGGATAACACCAACTCTCAAACCATCGTCGCACTGTGCAAATATCGCAAAAAAAGCTATGTGTATCTTAGGCGCCATCAGGAGGTCCTTCGTTAATTTTGACGGAGAGCTTTTTGGGCGCGTGTTTGGAACATTTATCCGGCCGGTGTTGCAATATTGCGTTCAGGCGTGGCGCCCTTGGACGAAACATGACTACGCTCTGCTGGAGAAAGTTCAACGGAGGGCAAACGAAACTAGTCAGCGGATTGGAATGCCTACCCCTATGAGGGCCGCCTAGAAAGACTTAAAATTTTTCCTCTCTCTTATAGGCAATACAGAAGGGATATGATCTTAGTCTTCAAACTGGTCAGAGGAGTTGATTGTGCTCTTCAGATGGCCATCTTTTTTGAATTGGCAAACATGACAAGTCTCCGAGGTCACCCATACAAACTGAAAATAAAACACACCAAACTTAAAGTGCGGGCCAACTTCTTTTCTCAACGGGTGATTGAAGAATGGAACTAACTGCCAGCTTCGGTTGTTCAGGCTGAAAGCGTTGAAATGTTTCAAAAGAAGACTTGATGCATTTTTACTTGATGGAAATATATTGAGTCAACCGCAATGATCGATATGCTAAAATGATTTGCTTGTTTTGCTAGCGTCTATCTGTAAATAGGGTTTTCAAAGGCTCTGCCTATCTGCCTTTTATATACTGAATTATACTGAATTATTTAGCTCGCGTATACGCCACTACAGTCGCATTTTCCCCTTTTCTCAACGTGTTGTAAAAAAATGTAAACACACAGTTGATGGAAATATAAAAAATGTGTATTATAAAATGTCCATAATAATATATGCACAATAATGGATATTATTCTACTTAATATAAACAATACGGGGTTGCGGAATACGTTTTAATCAGGGGTTAGCCGGGTTGTCAAGATGGGGGTTTGGAGTGGAGGCGGCTAGTCCTGGGTGGCATTCTAAAAATAGACAGTTAAGCAATATTAAATGCAATCAACTCACCATAAAAGGGTAATTAAGGCACATGCCTTTGAAGCCTCTTGCCGACGGCGTCGAGGGACCTTTTAAGGCGCCTTACAAATGCGGCGTCCAACTCATAAAGGTTTAGATGACCGTCGCCATTCCACCTAATGTACAGCTCTAAATTGTTTGAAATTAACAAGAGATGTTATAACCCACCTGTAATAAGTTCATAAAATTTGGACCCTGATAAAGCATCTTTTCCTTTTCGTCCTTGAAAATTCAGTTCCAAGGCGATAGTGTACCGGGCCCGTATTAGTATAATAATAATAAATAATAAATTGTATATTTAAGGCCCAGAGGGCCCCATCATTACAAACTTAGTACCATGGTTTAAATAAATACAAAGTGGATAATTGCTGCACTATGTGAGCATCCATATGAACAGCAGAAATGAGTAGTGTGGTAAACATATCCGATTCAAAAAGATTTGCCATTTTTAAAACAAAAGTCAACAATCGTTGGCATATACGGTGAACTCGAAAGAAGCAGTAAAAAAACTCCTAGGGTTAAATCGGAGGCGGAGTTCGGCGAGCCGCCAATTTAAAAAAATAGGAGAAAAAAACTGCTTCACTAAAAAATTAATAGCTAAATGCAATGGGATAGTATTGTGATGTTGCTGACTGCGTATGAGGGTTCGGGACGCTCCTTGTCGGGTGAGAGGTAATATAGCAGTCAGAGCTACTGTTTATAAACACCAGTGGAGGTGAGAGAGGACGAACTCATCGTAGACAACATGGTCGAAACGAAGAGGGGACAGTAGAGGTCACGAGATCATCATCGAGATGCGACCTTGCTGACTGTATAGTCCATCACCAAAGAGGCTAAACCATCAGAACCCACCTCGATCATCAACAGATCCTGGAGACTATCGTCAGGGTTGCAAATTCGAAGGAAAGTATCAAGGTTGTCAAGAGTTGGCAATGCTTGTTTAAAATGAGGGGAAGAAAAAGTGAATGCAAAGATTGACTCTGCAGAGGATGATGGAAAATATAATTAGAGACCCATATAATATCAAAGGAGCTGCCTCAAATACCAGGAGGACCCTTTTCAAAATCCAAAAGTTGCGAGTTTGGGAAAGAAACAGACAATAAGGACTTTATATCTTTTGAAGTTAAATGTTTGCGTAATTTGGTTTTGAAAATAGCTAATGTAGACGACAACCTAATTTGCAGTGGGAGATTATTCCATATGAAAGCATATTTGGAGGCAAAAAACTGAGACCGGTTGGTTGTGGAGCTAAGGGGTGGTGAAATGATCATGGAGGAATTACGAGTGGCATAGGGTCGATTTACCGGAGTGAGAGCGTTAATTCGTGGGATATTTGGGCTAGAATTAACGCGAAACAGGAAGCAGAGACCAGCTTCGAGTCTTCTAACCCACAGAAATTTAATGTTTGCTAACTGGCATCTATCCGTATAAGAGAAACGGGATCCATAAGAGAAAATAGTTTTCGAGTAAAAACCCTCTGAACTTTTTCGATCTTACTGCGGTCAGAGGCGTTCATCAGCCCAAATAGAGGACAGCAGTATTCGAGGATAGGAAGAACAAACATGCGGTATATGTTTAACTTTATTTCTTAAAGGAAGAAGTTATGTGATATAAAACCACATATCTGTGCAGCCTTTGCAGAAATTCGATCCGCATGAGGCGATAATGCTAGCTTATTCGTGAAACTTAGACCTAAGTCTTTTTTGGTTGATCGTTCTAAAAGTGTATTATTTTGAAATTCTAGGGGTCCAGGAAGCTTGGCGGGGCCAAAACACATGAAACTGCTCTTGGATGGAGAAAATTCCATCTGCCAAGTACAGCTCCAACGTGAGAGCATAAGTAGATCACTGTTGATTTTGTCAACGCAACTATTAGCAGTGTCTTTAGAAAATGAATAAATGCAATTGAGATCGTCAGCGTAAACGAAATTTTGTGAATTTGTGAGTAAAGTTGAAATTTCGTTAATGTACAGAATGAAGAGAAGGGGACCTAGAATGGTGCCTTGAAAAATGCCACTCGTGATCGGTTGAGGCGTCGAATAGCTATTACCTACTAGGACCTTCTGGCTGCGATTAGATAAGTAGGAACCAATGAAGTCAAGGAGAGGAGGCCTGATGCCAAGGGCTTCCAGTTTCACTAGAAGACGTCTGTGCGGTACCTTGTCAAAGGCTTTGCTCAGGTCAAAGTAGATCACAACAACTGACTGTTGCTCGTTACGAAGGGAAGTGACGAGGTTAAGAAAAGCTAAGTGACACACTTCGCATGATCTCCCAGGTAGAAAACCATATTGTGAGTCGCTTAAAAGCTTATTTTCTTGGCAAAAGTCGAGAATTTGATAAAAAATAATTTTTTCAAAAAGTTTTGCGAGAGCCGGGGTTTGGTGAACGCCTCGATAATTATTTACGTCCGAACGAGATCCCGACTTGAAGACAGGAAGAATAATAGATGTCTTCCATGAGTCAGGAAAGAATCCGTTTAAAAGATAAACTGAGAATACATGGCTAAGCAATCGGGGAAAGCTCGGCACTCTCTTAATAACTGAGTTTGGAATACCGTCAGTTCCCGAAGAGTGCGAGTTTTTCAGACGAATTATTTGCTTACGAATTAGTTCTAAGGAGAAATCAATAGTGCTGATAACATTCAATGAGGATGCCTGAAACGTCGGAACCGGTTCAGATTCCATCGTAAGATGATTTGCAAAGAACGCACTAAACAGTTTCTGCCTTGTCAGAGTCTTCCAGAACGAAGTTCTTGTCTTCATTAAGTAATGGAGGAATTTCATAACCTCGTTTAGAAGAGGATCGACGGCGGAACAGTTGAGCAACAGATTTTTGCAGAGTTTGGCTCACTGAGTGCGCAAGATTCCCTCTGTCTGTCATGTGCAAGACGAATCTTAGAGGCTAATTCAAAAATCTCTGCGATCCTTAGATGTACAGATAACGAACTAGTATATTGATCTTTCAACTGCTTCTTCAATTTCTTTAGTCGTGGCAAAAAGAAAGTGAGGAACGGTTGATTCCGAGACGTAGGGCTTGACTATTTTTGGTTGGCACAAGCTTCAGGATGTTATTTTGAAACGACTGACACGAAGTCACAAAGACTTGCTGCGTCGTTCATGGAGGAGAGATTCTGCCAGTCCAATGAGTCAAAAAAGTTACTAATTAAGCTCATATCTGCGAGGTCAAAAGCATGATAGGTACGAACGGCACTAACCTTTTTTCGATGAAACAATCGGAAGGCAACAGTGAATTAGTGTATGGTCACTTTAGAAGAGGCCCTGCTTAAAAATCAACGAAGAGGGGAGCAATGTCGTTTGTGAAAATCAGGTCTTAAATATGCTTTTCTCTCGTTGAAGAACGGACAAGCTGGGACCAATAAAAAAATTAATGGTATCGAGGAAAGGCTGAAATCTGGGTGGACAAACGTTTGAAATCCAGTCAATTTCAGGAAAATTAAAGTCCTCAGCGATTATTTTAATGTTAAAATTGGACTTCGAAATCAATTTAAAAATTTCACAAAGTTTTGCATCATTGGATGATGAATTAGGCGGGTTGTAAATACATCCGAGAATCGCCTTTTGCCTGGACGACAGGATAATAGATGCGCAACGAATCCAAATGAACGACGCCCAAGAGAGAACAAGACAGTAGGCAAGGGGAAGAGTTTAGGGATAAGTTGAAGCTAGAAGTTAAAATTCTAATAGGCGCTTGGTCCTGCGAGGATCCTTTGGTGGGGATTGGCTGTCCTGGGGAGGTCTTCGGGAGGTCCGTAGGAGAAGGAAAGACGATGGCTGGAGAAGCGTCAGAGGGCGGTCTCCGGTCCAAAGTGATGAGCCTCAATTCTCCTCCTATTAATGTCATATTCTCCAGACGATTTGATAGGTTAACATAGAATAGACCAATGGGTATGCGTAAATCATACGTTGTAGATCGAAAAGAACCAATAGGGTTAAGAGTTAAGATTTTATGGACTTCCGGGCTGGCGCTAGTAATCTGCTAGTAATCTGGGCTACTAGAGAAAATTGAGAAACTTTGATTCCATCTTTACATTGCCCCCTCCTGCGTAAAGTTTTTGCTGTCCTCAGCGAGCTCAATGTCATTTCGCTAACGCACGTAGTCCCTTGAATTTTGAATGTTATAAGGCATTACGGTTTCTTCTCCACCTTCGGGTGGGATTTCAACCCACCTCTCGACCCCCTCATGATCTACGTAACGCACTGCGTCGCCTGGGTGTTCTACTCTGTGGTTATCTTCCATTGGCCTTTCCCCCAGTTAAAGTCGATTAAAGTGAACCGTGAATTCAGAGGTGAAAGTTCGATTTCGATCTTGAATGACGCAGGTCGTATCAGAGAGCATTCTGGTAACCGTATATGGCCCTGACCAGTCCATTTCTAACTTACTTGGTAAGCCCAGGGGAGTAGCATGTTCCCTGAGCCACACCACATCACCGACCTCATATGGACACCCATGTGCCAGCCTGTCATAGTGTTCCTTTTGGTGCCTCTGGGCTCCTTGTAAGTGTATCCGTGCTTCCTCCGTGGCTATACACATTTTCTTGTGGAGTGCAGCGACGTAAGAACCAACCAGCATTTGATTATTCTCAAGAGGTACCTGTAAATCCTCTGGTATTCGCATTTCACGACCACAGGTGAGTGCGAAAGGCGTCTGTTGTGTCGAAGAGTGAATCGTGGAGCGGTATGCGAGCATGCATGCTGGAATCGCATCATCTTACGTGAAGGGAGCCTGACGATCTACAAAAGCCTTTAGTAAACCAACTAGCGTCCTATTCGTCCGCTCCACTTGACCGTTTCCTTGCGGATGGTAAGCCGTGGTGCGCGTCTTATTGACCTTTAAGTATTTACACAGACTGTGAAGGACCGCGTATTCAAATGAGGACCCTCGATCCGAATGGATCTGTTCTGGTGCGCCCCATCTACATACCCAATGGTTAAAGATGGCCTGGGCAACAGTTTCAGCCGACATGTTGGGAAGGGGTTCCGCTTCAGCCATCTTGGTAAAGAAATCAACCATCACTAGAATATATCGGTTGCCCCAAACTGATGGCGGTAGTGGTCCCACTAAGTCAACGCCTACACGTTCGTTGGGGTATCCCGTCAGAATAGGCTGAAGAGCAGCCCTATTCAGCTGTCGTGGCGGTTTGATCTGATTGCACAGGGTGCAATACCGAATAAAGTTCCACACTGACCGCTTCAAGTTAGGCCAGTAGTATCGGCGCCTAAGGGCCCACTCGGTCTTATGGTTGCCCACGTGCCCCAACTGTGTGTGGATTCTATTAAGAACCTCGTCTACCATGGATAAGGGTAGAAGAATACGTCGCGGGTATTGTTCGCCATCCCGATAGAACAAAAACGTCATTATCCATAAAGAGTTTGTCCCACACCGTGTGCAAGCAACGCGTCTCATAGCTATGGCCTCTCAGTTCAACTGCACTAAGTGGTCGAGAACCACTTAACTTCCTATGATATATCGGGCCAATATGAGGATCTCCTTGCTGAGCTTGCGCCCAAATACGGCTTTGGTCGTCTCTAGTGACACGGCACTAATGTTAATGTCTGTACATGACGGACATTCGCCATGGGGATGGTAGGGCTTCCGAGAGAGAACATCAGCATTATTGTGCTGACGTCCTGGACGGTATATTCATTCGAACTCATACCCGGCTAGTCTTTCTTGCCACCTAGCGACCTGTCCTTCAGCGTTCTTAAAGTTCTGCAACCAGGTCAGAGAGCTATGATCCGTGCGCATGATGAAAGGCCGGTATTGGAGGTATGGCCGGCATTCCTCCACGAAGTGGGTGAGTGCGAGCATCTCCCTTCTGGTCACACAGTAACGGCGTTCTGCCTTTGTCAGGGATCGGCTTAGATACTGAATGACGCCCTCTGTACCATCTGGTTGTTGCTGGGATAGGACGGCGCCTATGGCAGTGTCACTAGCATCGGTATCTAGAATAAATTTCCTGGCGTCATTGCTTATGTCAGGAAAAACTAAAATAGGAGTGGTGCACAACTTATCCTTCAACGTCTGGAAGCTACTAGTACAACCAGCAGTCCACTTTAATTGTACTTCTTTCTGGGTCAGCTTGTGAAGCGGACCAGCTATGTGAGCATAGTCTTTGATAAATCTTCTATAGTAAGAAGCAAATCCTAGAAAACTGCGGACTTCAGTTACGACCATAGGGGTGGGCCACTCACGGATTTGCCTAACTTTATTCTCGTCCGTTTCGATGCCAGAGGCCGAGACTACAAGCCCTAAAAACTTGACACGAGGTCTAATAAAAACACACTTACAGGGCTTAAGGGTGAGACCAGCCTGTCGGAGACTGGCAAACACGGCACGAAAATTGCTAATATGACTGTCAAAATCCTTACCAAGAACAATTATGTCATCCATATAAACTAGGCATGACTTGGGAATGAGTTGAGCCAGGACTTGATTCATTAGCCGTTGAAACGTACTTGGAGCATTAGCTAGGCCAAAAGGCATTGTCTCAAACTCGTAAAGACCCGAGGGGACTGCGAAAGCAGTCTTCTCTCTGTCGACGGGTCGCACTTCTACTTGCCAGTAACCGGCTGCTAGATCTAGAGTAGAGAATACCTGATTACCCGAAAGGGCATCTAGGGTTGCATCAATCCTGGACAGAGGGAAAGAATCCTTAGTTGTCACTGCATTTAATTTGCGATTGTCAACGCATAGCCGCATAGTGCCATCCTTATTCATAACTAACACGACCGGAGACGACCAAGGTGAATTGGACGGCCTGATAATTTTCCGGTCTAACATATCATCGATCATGGCTTTTAACTGTGTCCGGTAGAACACGGGTAATCGCCTAGGAGGAATCTTCGTGGGCCGAGTCACACCTGTATCAATCTCATGCTGAGCCACATTAGTACGTCCGAGTGAACGGCCGTCCCAATCGAAGATATCTTTAAACTCCTCTATCAAACTACATAACTTAGACGAGCTATCCTTGTCAAGAGTAGGGGGCACTAACTCATTAACCTCCTCTAACCTAAATGCATTAACTAAATGTTGACTATCCGGTACCTCGGTCCTGAAAGGCACCTCAGTATCACCGACATGGAGAGTGTTAGCGTTACAATCTAGGGAGCATTTAAATGTATGAAAAAAGTCAGCACCTAATATACAGTCCCACACAATGTCAGGACAGACAACAAACTTATGACTAAAAATAACGTGACCTATTTCCAAATTAAGCTCTATCATGCCTTTATGTCGCAAAGTGGCTCCGTTTGCCGTCTTCAGGCTGACCTTGGGTTTTGTGCAATACTTCACTCTAGCCTGAAGCTGAAGGAAAATGTTCTGCCTAATGATGGAGCAGCCGGCTCCTGAATCAACTAAGCATGGCAACTTAGTATTTCCTATGGTTGCATCTATAGCAGGGTAGTGTGGCATGTAACCTACGTTTGCAATAAGCATATCAGATATAAATATGCACTTACCAAGCGCTTCTTCCTCACCTGAGCGCTTCCCGCGTCGAGGAGACTGTGGAGAGCCTCGCCAAGGAGAGGTCGGCTGTGGAGGGCCGCGCCAAGGAGTTTGGGGTTGTGGAGAGCTACGCCAAGGAGGAGTGGGCTGAGGAGGGCCCCATTGCCATTGAGCCGTTTGCGTGCCAATATCGCGGCTATGTCGCTGTCCCATGGCGAAAACATCGACTGTGCATCATGTGCTTTCTATTATTTAACAAAAGGTTTGGGCAAGACACAGGGAATGAGGACCTCTCCTATTCCGGGGATCTGACGCCAAATTCCAGGAAAATTAAGGTCAATGTTAAGGCTAGGGTTAGGGTTAAAGACTAAATAGGATTAAGTTTGGGAACAAGGTTAGGGTTAGGACCAAGTTTGGAGTTTTCATTAAGTTTGGGGTGAGAGTTCCATTAAGGGTTAGGGTTAGGACCTGGGAATATGGACCCTTCCCGGAATTTTTCGCATGAGCAACTGCATGGCAAAGGGCAGGTTTCTTACTCCTGTGTCTTCCTCTCTGCTTTGTTTTAAAAGCACTGGCAGACTGTCAGTCCAGTAAGTGCATTCTGTAAGTACACATTCTCACTGTACGCCCTTAAGGAGGGTCTCACAGCTTGGATTTTCCCAATAGGCAGCCCATCTGGTTGATTAAAAACTCTGCCTATTCCGGGAACATTTTCCTACTGCGTTCGCTAAATCCCGCCTCGTGGTCATACACTGCCCAGGGTACTTAGATATTTGACATACTTCAGCGTGCCAAGCAGACGCCATTGGAGAAGCTAAAATTGGCGAGCATATGGCACTGAGAAGCTTTGCGCTCTATTTTTTTGTATGCAAAGTAGTGGGCGCGAACGTGTGACCTAAAACATGAACTTTTGGCGCATGAGCGTTGTTATTTTTTGTTCATTTTTCAGAGTAGACTAGTCTTCTGTGAATTTTCACAAACGCGCCTATCAACTGGTAGTATTTTCAAGGTCATCTTCTCCCGAGTTCTAGTCCGTTCAATTATTATTACTGAACGCGGGAGCATATAACAACGGGCAGCAGGACCCTTGCTTTGTTTGGGAGGGACTTTTACGGTTATAGCCTAATTGGTAGATGAGGTAGCGGGAGCTCCTGTCAAAATAAAGTTTTTAGGCCTCGATTTCATCCTGCAATTGCGCTAGATAGTTTACTATCGCTGCTATCACTATCACAATCGCAGCCGATACAGCGTAAGTCCGTGGATCTCGCCCTGTTCTGGAGCCTCTGCACTAAGTTTCAGGGAAATTAGGGTTCGTTTAAGGCTATAGTTAGGGTTAGAGAATAGTTTCGATTAAGATTGGGGTTAATTTTGGAGTTACAGATAAGGTAAGGGTTCGATTTCGAGCTAGGGCTACGACCCGATAATATTGACCCTTCACGTGATTTTGCGGAGCACCAGCTGTATTATCGGGGAGTTATTATTCCCTTGTCTAACAGGTGTCTAAGTGCTTGACGAGTAAATCAACACGTTGTTTTAGGTGCTATTTCCGCTTTTAGTCCAAATCCTACGGTTACCAGCGACTCCTGAACACGTACCTAGACTTGCACCCTTTGCAAAATAGCACGCATAGAAGTTGGCAAAAATATTCAGTTGAATACCAAGGAGCCTTGTGGCTTCACTGTAAAATTATTAATATTAAACGGTTCCAAGATTGGAAGGGAATCGTCGTGCCCACCTCTCCTCCCTTCCTTCGGTCCTCTAGTCAGGACACAGGAATAGCAACCCACCGCTCGAGTTATGAAGCTGAGCCAACTATACTTTGAGGGAGGCTACATATTTCCGTGCCCTAACTCTTACAGTAGCCCTAATGTGTACCTTAATTGTTGCCCTAGGCTTTACCTCAACTATACCCTAAACCCTAACCCTATATTTAAGAATGATCATAACTGTGAACATAACCTTGGCCCTAAACCTTATCTTAACCGTGGCCTTAAATATAAACATAAACTGAACTTTTACCTTAACTTTAATCCTAACCCAAGTTCCCTGGAATTCAGCATATAACCGCCTGTATTGCGGACCGTTCCCGTTGTCAGATTCTGTTTCGGAGACAATATAAGTAATCTTCATCCCTCCCCCATTTAGAGAACGTAGACTAAATAGTCAATCAGGGATTGACGTACACCAATACATTAACTTGCCGAAGCAACCAAGCTAATTGTAGGAAAAAGACAACCAACGCCCAAGCCGAGAAAAGCCAAGCTATGATCGCATAGAGAAAATGAAATAAAATGCGGGAATAGGGGTACAGAACAGTTTGGGGATTATTCCGCCTTCATTCAACCAATCATAACAATGCTCACGACCTGTGATCAGAAACACGCACACACACACACACAACAGTTCGACCGTCGTAGTTTGACGATGTCCACCGTATGCTCCATGAAAGAGTGGAGCAGGGACGGTGACTTGCGCGTGAATTAGTTTTAAGTGATAGTAGCCTTGCGCTGCAGCTACCTCACTCTCTCCTCTTCCCCCACCTGAGCCCGGTGTCAAGACAGAGTCAAGAAGACCGGAGATGAGAGGGTCGCAGGTGGCTGGCGCGGCCGGAGCCGCCCCTGGGCGTGCCACCACACCTGGCTCGGATCCTACCGAGTGGGGAGTGCCATAAAGACCACATTAAGAAGGAGCCATTGCAACCTGACTCTCAGTCCGCCAGTCAGCCACTCCACACAAAACACACATTGGGCTGACCACGCGGTCCGAGTTATCCCGTCAGTTGGCAACCTTCCAAGCCACGGCTTTTAGCGCACCGTGATAGTTTCAAGCGCGTGAGCTTGTTTATAGTGAGAAACATGCGCTGAGCTGTCGACCTCACTCTCTCCCCAACCCCCACAATCAGACCACTGTCCGAGCCAGTCAGTGGCCTGATGTGGGAGTGGGCGCATTGGCTGAAGGATCGGCGTACCCGTCTTCGCGCGCCACAGCACGACCTGGCCCCCATAACGCACACATCAGGAATCACAAACTCAGGGGATATGGAGCAGCCATCGCCGTCAGACTCCCAGTCCACTGGTCAGCCACTCGACACACACAGCACAGACACTGATCCGATGGTGTGGTCTGGTGGAAGCGTCAGATTGGCAGACTTCCCAGCCAAGGTTTCTAGGAAACCGTGATATACTCTGGTAAATGGTGATTGTGAGGGTGTTGTCAATGCATTGGTGTAGGTATTGTGCGCTGATGTAGCTTAGCATCCGGTGGTTTTACCGGAGGTTGTCGTGGAGGCGCAGGTGTCCTTATACGCCCATGTGGTGTGTAAATGTGCGGGAGCAGTGAGGGCAGTGAAGGCGGGCCTCGTTGACTGTATGTCGGATCCCCAGGCACTGGTTCACCAGCCTCCGTGCGATGGATTCGCAGGTGACCGACCAGGCCAATTCGTGAGTTGAAGTTGCGGGCGCAGTGTGGGCAGGAGAAATCGGTAGAGGCTGGGAGGATGTCATTCATGGTAGTGGGGTGGCAGGGGCGCTAAGAATGGCAGGAGCGGAGGGTGTGAATGGTGAATCGGTGTTGTCGGCATTGTGGTGTATTCCGCTGTCATGGATGCGCATGTGACCGAATAGGCCCATGCGATGAGTGAATGCGCGAGGGCAGTGAGAGCAGTGGAGGCGATGATCTCTGCTGTGTGATGGTGCTCCAGGCACTGGCTCACCGGTCTCTGTACGATGTATTCGCAAGTGACCGACCAGGCCGATGCGTGAGGTGAATGTGCGGTCGCATTGAGTACAGCTTAGGAGAGATTCCCCATCGCTGATGGTGGTTGTGGTGGTAGTAGTGAAGGCGAAGGCAATGGTGGTTGCGGTGGTGGGGGTAACAGGCGATGAGTAGATGGATGTGGTCTCTATGATGGTGGGAGTAATGGAATTGATGCCAGGAGTGAGGGTGGGGGAGTCAGAAGGAGGGTTGGCAGAATTTGACGTAGAAATTGGAATCGTCGGATTGTTGGTGCATTGCGTCCGAAGATATCCAACCAGGCCGATTCGCGCGCGGAAGATGCGTTGACAGCGTGGGCATGTTGGCAGGGCCTGGGCATTGGCGGTGTTGGTCCGGGGCGCTGGTGAATTTCGTGCCGCTCTTTTGGCCTTGGCGGCGGTGATCCGGTTGGCCTCATAGATTGCTGAACCAGTCTTCACTGATCTTCTCCATGCCGGTCTATCCTGGGCGAGGTCTTCCCAGATCGCCGAGTTGATTTGCAGTTGCTTCAGCGATTTCTTCAAAGTGTCCTTGTAGCGTCGTTTTTGACCTCCCTGCCAGCGAGAACCAGTAGCGACATCTCCGTTGAAAAGTCGTTTGGGTAGTCGCTCGTCGTCCATTCTTACCAGGTGGTCACTCCATCGCAGTTGCACTTGCCTCAGCATGGCATGGATGCTGAGGATTCCGGTCCGCTCCAGGACTTCCGTGTCCGGGATCCTATCTCGCCATCTCAACTTCAGTATTCTGCGGAGGCAGCTGAGATGAAATTGATTCAACTTCCTGGCTTGGTTCGAGTAGACGGTCCAGGTTTCCGCTTCATAAAGGAGTGTCGTCAAGACGACGGCCTTGTACATCTTCAGTTTGGTGTTCAGGTGAATACCATGGTGATTCCACACGGAGGCCTGCAGCCGGCCGAAGGCCTGACTAGCTTTGAAGATCTGTTGGGCAACCTCGTCATCGATTCTCGTGTTGCGCGACATCGTGCTTCCTAGATAAGCGAAGGTTTCCACGTTTTTGAGTTGAGTACCGTTGACATTGATTCGAGGAGCGTCGTATTCCGCGCTGGGTGGCGGCTGGTGCATGACAACCGTTTTGGCTGTATTGATTGTTAATCCAAAATCGGCGCAGCCTTCGGCGAAGAGGTCCATGCTCCTTTGCATGTTCTACTTCATCACGGTGTTTAGGGCGCAGTCGTCCGCGAAGAGCAAGTCATGGACTGTAGTCGTAGACACGCGCGTTGGAGCCTGCATACGCCGACTGTTGAGAAGGTGCCCATCAGTTCTGTAGGCGATGCGGATAACAGGCTGCTTATCATGGTAGGCGTCCTTCAGCATAGCCGAGAACATGAGACTGAAGAGTCTGGAGGCTAGTACGCAGCTCTGCTTCACTGCGTTGGTCACTGCGAATGCTTCGGATACCGTCCCGTTGTCAGTGACGCGCGCCGTCATCCCGTCATGAAGCTGACGCACCATGTGCGTGAACCGCTTAGGCCAGCCGAATTTCTGCATGACTTTCCACAATCCGTCACGATTCACCGTGTCAAAGGCTTTCGTTAGATCCACGAAGGTGGTGTATAGGTGAGTTCGCATCTCCTGACACTTCTCTTGTAGCTGGCGGGTGGCAAAGATCATATCGGTTGTTCCGCGGTGTCGGCGGAAGCCACATTGGGTTTTCCGGGAGCAGGCTCTGCTCTTGATGACCGTTTAGACGATTGAGAAGGATACAGGCGAAGATCTTCCCAGCGATGTTGAGAAATGAGATGCCTTTGTGATTATCACAGAGTTGCCGGTTCCCCTTCTGTTTGTAGAGATGGACGATGGTCGCGTCTTTGAAATCCTGAGGAACTTGTCCTTGGCGCCACATCTCCTGGAAGAGTGTTGGGAGTTCTGCCATCAGCTGGGGCCCACCGTGCTTGTAGACTTCCGGTGGGATTGCGTCGGATCCCGGTGCTTTACCGCTGGAAATCTGCTGCACGGCCCGGATGGTTTCTGGTAGGGAAGGCGGCAGATCCAGGTCATTGTTCGTGTCCACTTGAGGGAGCTGGTCAATGGCAGCATCGGAGATGGCTGATGAGCAATTAAGGACACTTCTGAAAGCCTCGGCCCAGCGCTTCAGAATTTGCGATTTCTCTGTCAGCAGTGTTGTGCCGTCAGAGCTGAGCAGCGGTGCGGACCCCTTGATACACGGGCCGTAGATGGCCTTGATGGCTTTGAAAAAGTTTTTTATTTCATTGCGTTTCGCATACCCCTGTAGTTTCTCAGCCTTTCGGATCATCCAGGCATCCTGCATCTCCCGCAGCCGTTGTTGTACAAGGCGCCGGCATCTGAAAAAGGCTGCTTTGGTGGCGTCAGTTCGAAGATCCATGTAGGCTTTGTGTAGTCTATTCTTCTCCGCGAGTAAGTTGCTGATGTCGGCGTCATTGTCGTCAAACCAGTCCTGGTGCCGACGGTGTGCGCGTCCGAGTACATCGAGGGCGTACGGACTGGATGACATTTCGCAGTTGACACCATCGTGACTCCACACACACACACGACGACGACGACAGTTTGGCCGTCGTAGTCCGACGATGTCCACCGTATGCTCCATGGGAAAATGGAGCAGGGACGGTGACTTGCGCGTGATTTAGTTTAAAATGATAGTAGACTTTCGCTGCATCTACCGCACTCTCTCCTCCTCCCCCACCTGAGCCCGCTGTCAAGACAGAGTCATGAAGACCGGAGATGGGAGTGGGCGCAGAGACATCTGTCTTGCCTTTCTAAAATGTCGAAAACAGCTGATTAGAACTGAAGTATTTCCTGCTGAATCTTGAATAACTACCGCTGCTACCAGCAGAATCGAATGATGCTAGTAAAATTTCGCGCGGCATGGGAACGGACTTATTGGGCGTTCTACTGACAAATCAGGCTACTTGATAGTATGCCTCGTGCAAGCAGGCCGCTGCGTCCCACTTAGGTAAAACAGTAGTCACTGGTTAATACTTGGATTCTATAAAGCAATTTCGGTCTTGAAATGTCGTAAAATTTTGTGGTCGCGACAAACGGTAAACACTTTAAACTAGTGCAGTTTCCGATACGTCAAGCTATTTTTTTTTGAAATTGGCATGGCAAAAATAGGCTTTATAACTGGACTAAAAAGGCACACGAGGCATTAATTCAGCTACGTTGGAACCCTTGGAATCGCCGTTATGTTGGACAAATAACAAACCAAATGACAGGGTACCCCAAAGAAATAAGGCACTTAAACGAAATTATCAGCGTCTAACAAGTATTTATAAGATGTTGGTTATGCTTCACTTCCTAAGTTCAAATTTCGCAGCGTATCCCGGCCAGACTGTAAAGTAGGCCTGGAAAGCAATTGAATTCTGGTTGAGCAACACGACGACTCAACATGATGGACAAGTAGTCTGTGGCAACATCTAACCAAAAATAGTAACGACGTCAAGACGACCAACTGAACACAGATATATGTTTTGGGAGGGGACCTCAAGAGAATATGATCCCTCTGTCCACATATTTCTTGTCCAAAATACAGCGAGGAATAAAGTGAACCGATTGCTGATAAAGCCAACGGAAGCTAACCTATCTGAGCTGTACGTGCAGTAATTTGGATATGCAAATTTTTGTGATCAACAATTTCGTCACTTTCCCAGACATAAGGAAACATATATACTTTTGGGCGGGCACTAACTTGTCTACATTTGAAACAAATCAGGATGTCGTATCGCGCTAGAGGCAGCATATTTTGTGCTCACTCAATTAAAATCAGCCATCTTAAGCCTACATAGGAGCTGTAAGACAGCACTATGTTAGATAAAATATCGTTTACTTCTAGGCATAGCACGCAGACAAGAATTCTTTGCCCATAACACCAGGGTAAAAACGTTCCAAGCTGGACTTGTGAATCGTTCTTAGTTAATGTCTACGTAGACCTACCTGGCCAAGCTCAAGGCCAGCTATTTCAACAATGTAGAAAAAGTACTATTTTTGGCAAACGTGTTGCGAATTTTCGGTATTTTTTAAATTCAAAGTGGGTAGAGCACCAGGGGGTAGGCAGCACTGTTAAAGCCTGAAATACTCCTTATTCGGGGGTTGTGACCCTCGGCGTTGGATGCATCTGACTGGTTCATATGAGCCAGTACCGGATGCTGACTTGAAACTCCGAGTTCGGCGTAAACAATCGAATTATCATGTTAGCAAAAACTTATTAGGCCAATTAATGTATAACACAGATTTGCATCTTACTTCCGCTTCGTCTGACGAGTAAGCCCCGAAGGAGGGCTTCGATACGCCGACCTCTCGCTAGACACACACACACATAAATACATTCCGAATGAAACGCGTTTGGCAGAAAATGACAGGAACATAATGATTAATCATGAACGGTAGGTTTGACACCACACTAAATCAAACTTACTATCTGAAAGTGATGAAGCGATTGCGTCTGACCACCAAGGGTTGATGAACAACCTGTTTTTGACAAAAAACTTTATGACAACGGTTTGTCATCCAGCTTAGCCGCCCGACCTAATCCCCCCCGTGACTTCTTCTTTCTCCTAAGAACGAAGAAAAACCTATAGAGAAATCGTTTTTAGAAAAACGAAGAGGTTACAAAAATCGCATGAGAGTCTTAAGAGCATTATTGATGAAGAAAAATATTAAAAAGAATATTTTGAACAGTGGAAAATCAGTTGGGAAAACTTCATCTCATTTACCTGACATTGTTTTTTGAAATTGATTAATGTTTTTAAGATGTTATCATGACGGAAAAAATTAAAAAAATTATACACTTTTTTGAGTACCCTCTTGTACACTGGTTAGACGAAATTTGTATGACCCATCTGCTGGACTCGTCTGTGGACCATCTGCATCGTGTACGAGCGCATATCCGTGTTTCGGGTCTCGAATGGTGGTCAGTGTTGTGATTGGTTGAATGAAAATATAATAATTTCAAAAACGTTCCAGATCAATTTGGGTGCATTCTTTGTCGTCTCGCCTCTCTGAAACAGTACGTGTTCTGATTCAATATACCTACACAGTTTTTTGGGTTTGACTCAAAGGCTACCAAGGTGTGATTATAATGCTGCCCTGCTGCACGTCACGCCATTTTAACACTTTATCTCCATTGTGTTTATTATTTACGAAATCATTTCTCTCCTCCTTGCCTTGCGCCGCTTGAATATGGCAATTTAACACGTTTAAACTTGCACGACACATCTCACGAGGGCAAATAATGCATGCTGCAGTCCAGATGATTCGCTCTACTAGAGCGTGTAATCTATCGAACGTAACCCTACCGCCTGGCTTAATTTCTTATGGCAGCCCATTAACCAATCACTGATTGCTCAGCGAGCTTCTTTCTTGCGCATGTTCAACATTGAGCACCAACTTCATTTGTCATTGGTTTTGTGTGCTCGTCTGAATGCCGAGCTTGGTGTCACTGGCAATGTGATCTGCCCCAGCAAGTGACGAGAACTTTCGCACCAAGAGGCTGTTGAGGATCATTTTATCCAGAGGAAGAACCTTCGTACTGAAACCCCTCTTTCATATCCTTTTCGATATGCTGCCCTCTGGTGGAGCTTTAATGCAATTTGCGACTCTTTCCCACTTTTTGGGCCTACTGATATTCTCACAGCCCATGACCACCTCGAATCTTCGATTAGTCAACGCGGAAAGGGTGAGTCCTCTTGTTTGCGTCTTTAAGTCCCATTTAGTAGAGCCAGCGTCAGAGACCGTCTCAGTGTTCTAGGGGTTCAGCATCGTAAATTCACCCTGGGCAATGAGCTCCTCGGTAGATTAGTGGGCCTGAAAATCGTGGGCTCAGCAGATCGCATGGGACCCAATCCACATACGCTTTGAGATTTTAACGTACTTTCATTGGGATAGGCAATGACCTTAATGTAGTGTTTTATTTTGACGCAAGGGCAAGCCTGTTCATTGTCACCGTCATTGTAATTTTCGTCTTTACCGCACCAGCAGGTATATCGCGGCTGGTCATAGGGTGACCCTAGGCGTTATGAGCTCCAGACCTGGTCCCGAATGGGAAGATAAGAACTACTGGAGCATATTAGCTTGACCCACTTGTGAAAAACTTGGTGGCCATGGTAGGATGCGAACCCACGCCAGCAAGGGGAAGGCTGAAGTACAGCCAACACTCTAGCCAACTGAGCTAAGAGGCCCCACCGGGAGCCGTGAGTTTAATCACATTTGAGTCAAGTTACTCGCCCAACCTACTGCAACATACTAAATCTACAAAGTCTGATACCGTAAGCTGACTGCCCAAGCAGTAAATCCTAAGCAGCCACTCTAGAATCCACCAGATGACTACCAGCTGCCTTCTCCCTCCAATTGGAGTTTGGGTTGCACACAGGCTAGAGGCTACCATCAGGCGTCGGGTCATGGACTCGAAAGAGCCACTGTCACGAGAGGAAGTATCTGACGTCGTTTACCGGATTTAATGCAGTAATGTACAAAGCAACTACGTCGGAGAAACCGGGAGATTACTCTGGACGCGAATAGCCGAGCAGGCAGCTGCGGTGGGGAGGCACGACGCTACCTCTCTGGTTACAACTCAGTTGATGGGACCCAGCCATATTTTCAAACTTCACGAGACCGAAATCCTCGCAAAAGGTGATAACTGCCTGAGCCGCGAGCGGCTAGAGTCGTGGTTATCAGGTCCACTGTTCATCAACAATTGCAATGACCTCCCGTTCTCATATTTGGTGCCAGTTCTTGCCTGAGCGGGGAAATGGGTCACGTGGGGAAGATGTGGGTGGCCGACCCTTCCCATGACAGTGAGCCAAATGGCCGGGTAATCATGCGGCCAGCATTCAACATGAAGGATGAAATTACGGCCATAAACGACTCGAACGCGGACGGCCATTGCATCAATTATAACCCACGGATGGTGAGCGCGAGAGCTTCTAATTGTAGTACGCATGCGAGCACGTGACCACTACGTACTAAATATACTGTACAGCTTATTCCTATACCCCCCTTATCCGCCATTGCCTCTGATGTTTGGCTTGAGTGAGTTGCATAGAAGTTGCATTAAATGATAAGTTCTGATTGGCTGAGGGACCACGGAATAGAGTATCATCCGTCTTAGATTCGCAGCACGACATTATCTCAAGTTCCCGTACAAGGACAATAAACTAACGACTTGGAAATTTGGTTATAAGAATGGGATGATCATCCTCTCTAGATCACGAGGATATTAATACGCGAACTTTGAGCTAATCCTTCGGAATAAATCTTTTGAGGCTTAACTGTGACAAGCAATTTACTACCGTGAGGACCGAAAATGAACGGCTGGTAAAGGTAGGGAAGAAATGGACACTAATCCAAATAGCAAACCGCAACCCTAAGCCGTATAGCTGACTCTAAAACCTTAACTAAGCACTACTTCCAAACCTTAACGTAAATCCCTAAACCTCATCTCAAAAAATAACCATAACATTCATCCTAATCCCAACACAGAACCGTAGCCTTAACTCTATTCCTTAGCGTCAAAACTAGACGTAGCCCTAAAACCCTGACCCCAGCCATCAATCACAAAATCCTTAACTCAAAAACCTAGCCTCAATCTTTATGCCTTTAAACAAAATCCTAAAAATCGACGACTAGCCCTAAGCCTTACCCGTAAACTATAAGCTGAACCCTAAATCTAAACCCATAAACCCCTGCACCATCTATTATTATGCAAACGGCAGTAAAACACCCACCTAACTAAAATAAGTAGCTATTTCTTGAACAAGACTACATTTGGGGTAACTACCATACCAGTAGCGTATTGTTTATTTTTGCAGAAAGCAGAAAGCGCAACCAACTGTTGTACTTAGTGAACAATTTTAAGATCGGTATAAAATCTTCTAAAAAGATTTTTAAAATACCACAAATCAAAGGCATAAGAATAATGCCAGCAAAGACAAGGGAAAGTTGAATGGCAATTTCTGGCTCATTACCCGTCATCAGCCAGTCATGCCCAGCCCCACCCGAGGCTTGAACCCGTGACCTGTTGATTAGAAGTCCATCACTCTAAGGCACTGTGCTACGGGCTCGTTTTCTTGCCGGTTTAGATCGGCAACATTAATATTTGTTGATTGACGCTCACCTATCAGTAACCCACGACCTGTTGATCAGAAGTCCAACGCCTCGGGTGGGCCACCACTTGGGGTTGGGAATGACTGACTGATGACGACCAATGAACCAGAAATGCTCATTTCAGTCTCCCTTGTCTTTGTCAGCATTGCCCATCTGCCTTTACTACTACTAGCCGCTGAGAGTGAGGCCCAAGGAAGAACGGGACGAGCGAGTTTCGGTAGCTATCTGTGAGCGTTCATCAACGCATGCCGCACATCGTATACGAACACCAGGGCATTTAAAAGAAAACATAAGTGGGTCGCTTGTTACTCGTCTACAACGGAAACCAATCAGTATGCAGTTTCTATCGGCAAATTTATCAGCTTGCGTAGCCTCACCGGACAAGATGAGCGAGACAAAGGCGAATAAAAATGTACAGCCGTAAGTATTCATTCGTTTCCAAAGTAGATAGTTGAAGCACTCACGCTGATACTGCAGACCGATATATGCTTTAAAATACCTTAACCCACCCGAATACGTCAAATTTGTTTCTCACATTGAGCGTAATTCACAGTTTCTGGGTTAGCTGCGGCTTTCTTACATATAATAACCAACAGGTTGCGAGTTCCAGCCTCGGGTGCCACAACACATGGGGTTGGGTATGGCTGGTTGATCATGACTAAGAAGCCAGAATGGGTACTTCCAGTCTCCCTTGTCTTTGATGGTAATGTCATTCCGTCTTGCAATACTTTTAAGCGCATGTCCTCCCGTCTCTTCAGCTTGAGGGTTACGCTGCAGCCTGTACGTTGGAACTGAGCTACGAGAACCCGCAGAATCTGGCCCAGCGATCAGTCTGTGACCTGATGCCACATGACCGCAAATGTGACGTCTACTTCAAAATCTGCATTTCAACCGCCGGTACTGAGTAAGTCCCGCACGAAGGCCTTTTAGGTCTGTTTGAATTCGGCTTTACCCTATGGTCTCAAATTGTAAAAAATTCAATTCAATTCAATTTATTATTATTCTAAGTCTTACATATTTGGTATAGTGTAACATATTGTAAAGCAAAGAAGTCATTAAGGGTTTTGACGGAATTAATTAATTCATTTGACTCAATTGTGAATACTCGTCAACCCCCGAGGCTGACGGTGGACTCCAGTTCAGTGGCTCACAAAGCTGATCAACACACCTGCGCGTGTAACACGCGACCTGGTGAATATAAAATATACCAGTTTTTCTCAAACCAAGGGGTGGCTTGGATGTCACTTAAAATCTGACGTATGAGCTTTCCCAAGATGGTCAGCAGCGGGATACGGCAACTAATTAACTCATCGAAATGCAAGTTCATGCTCGAGTGTCTGAGGATTGAGGGACCACGCAACCTCACCAGCATAGTTGAAGGGACAATTTTGGCAGGTAAGACAGCAAACCATTCCAGACCGTTCGCCTGCTTTTAGTTAGTTAAGGATCACTCTAGTCCTAAATTTCTCATATATGTGAAGTCTGTGAACCGGCATATCCACCTCGATCGGGCGTAGCCACTGTCAGATCGCGTGACCTCGTTTCAAGTCGGAATCACATGCGGCCGGGAGTAGCGAGATGTCAAAATGTTTAACACGTGTAATCGATCTTTCAATACTTCAGAGTATTAACTTTCACGAGTTTTTGAAGACCCCTGTAATTCTACTGGCCAATATACCTAGCAATATCTGCTTTGCTGATAAAAGCGAAAGGCGAGTTCAGGGAAAGAGTTCCGAAGTAGAAGACGCACTCCCTGGAACGAGAAGTTTATTGGTCGGACGTTTTGGAGCCTTCATCGAGCCGATCTTCAGTGTCAGTGGTAGATGAGGGTCCATATTTCTCTGATGATGGGTTCGATTAAGAATCTGAAACGTCAGGCCAAGAAACTTCTTGTTCCAGCGATCACATCCTCTTGTTCCGAATTTCTGCTTTAATTTTTCAACGAGAACATGGAACTCATATCTTTGCCTCCCTTGTTGAATAAGCTGCACTAATATTGACACTGTCGTAGTTGACTGCTGATCCTTACCGCAGGCTACTCAATTTGACGTGAACTTGTTCAATACACATTGAAAAACATTCTTCCATTCAGGAAAAGGTAAATAATGGAACATTATGCATAGTTATAGTGTCACTTGAAATCGGAGTGCACTCTAAGCAGGTTCCAATCGGTGAAATGAGAGTCGTTTGCTCTAGTTTTTCTACGTCAAACACGACAGAATAGATAAAGAAAATTCGATCCAAACCTCGCATATGTATATGAGAAGAAAAGGCGATCTCAGGGACTATAGGTGTATTGTCCTGACGTTTCAAAAGCATACAAGCTTCCATCGTCGGAGGTGAGTATCGTACCGCGTCTCACAGTATTTATAGGGGGTGATAGCCAGTTTGTAACACAGGGTTGATTGTACGGGTTTACCTTATATATATATATATATATATATATATATCGGGGAAATAATTTCTGAAATTATTAAGTGCAGGACATGGAGTCAGGTGATTCGGACATGACTTTTTTTAGGGTCAGACCCGAAATTTCAATGAACATTTGGGTCGAAGACAATCAACCACTGTGGAATAACCACGTAATGCCCATTCTACAAACAAGTAGTACTACAAGTAGTATGAATCTTATATGGCAAAGACAGTATACCGTACTTCCGACATAGGTACTAGCTAAAAGCCCAGACACGTTTTTCGCCGATGTTTCTCCTGCTGCTTGACACAGCAACGAGGGGTTCGGCTCCTCAGTGGGTCCCCCAGCGTTCTCTAAGCGGTTTCTGGTATATGGACTCCAGAAAATAATCGGGGAAATAATTTCTGAAATTATTAAGTGCAGGACATGGAGTCACGTGATTCGGACATGACTTTTTAGGGTCAGACCCGAAATTTCAATGAACATTTGGGTCGAAGATAATCAACCACTGTGGAATAACCACGTAATGCCCATTCTACAAACAAGTAGTACTACAAGTAGTATGAATCTTATATGGCAAAGACAGTATACCGTACTTCCGACATAGGTACTAGCTAAAAGCCCAGACACGTGTTTCGCCGATGTTTTTGCTGCTGCTTGACACAGCAACGAGGGGTTCAGCTCCTCAGTGGGTCCCCCAGCGTTCTCTAAGCGGTTTCTGGTATATGGACTCCAGAGAATAATCGGGGAAATAATTTCTGAAATTATTAAGTGCAGGACATGGAGTCAGGTGATTCGGACATGTGGAACCGACAAAGACAAGGGAGACTGGAATGGCCATTTCTGGTTTATTAGTCGTCATCAGCCAGTCATATATATTTTACGCCGTGATAGTACCCTTCAAATATTGCATGTTTTATGAACTAACAACTTCCAACATCCCTGCCTGACCCCTATGCCCAGTTTTTTAAGCTTTTGTGCTGTAAGCGAGAAACGCAACCTCATGGCCTTGTGCCTTTAAATACAGTTAAACACCGTCTATTATTTTGCCTTTCAAGGTTTTATCGATTTCCCAACAAGAACTCTCAGTAAGTAATGCAGAAAACCGTTGTGTTAATAGTTAGCTTCGAAATGTGGCAGTATAACATCTCCATCGTTTTCAAACGAATTAACCAATGACTACGCAGCGCCACCGATAGGACTGTTAGTGTAGCCTTGCTAGACCACTAGCATTCAGGCTAATTTTAACCAGAATGTCTTGGTTAAGCATGCCATCTTAAACCAAATATGGGCCCACATGTGCTTGTGTATGAAAGCACGTCCGACTCGCGCGACTGTGTACACCTGCCACGTCAGCCAGACACATTTTGCCACAAAAAAGGGGCATAGTTCGAACTTTCTCCTATTAGGCTACTTCTCAGCGCAGGGGACTTCGACAATTTGGTAGCTAGACCGACAGCTCCTCCGCTACTAGCAAGTGGGCAGCACTGCTAAGTATGAATTGGTTGACCTCATGCTCCCTTCGCACACCCGTCATATCAAAAGTATAAGAGATTAGGCACATCCTTATATCGGGACCTTGCGCGAATTTCTAAGGCGATTAGATTTAGTATTAAGGTTAAGGTTAGGGTTAATGTTAGGGGTAGGACGCGGAAATAGGTACCCTTCCTAGGGTTTCGTGCAGGGTCCTCTGTATTACCGGGGTGGGGGAGGAGGAGATGCATTCCAATGTCTTGCCGTTAAGTGGGCTAGAAAGTGTAAGATGTCTGAAGGCAGCAGTTGGTGTATACGCCGGTCCCATTCAATCCATGCTTCCAGCTGTCACCAAAGTGGTAGATTCGATAAGAGCTATTAGATAGCGAGCAGAGCCGAGCCAAGCTTCCCCTTTCAAGCTCCGGTTTACGCATCTCTCTTTACATGCTATATTTCGGAGTAAGAGGCTCTTAGATTATTATTCGTATGGGTGAGCAGTACGCTTCCGAAATCTTCCCTTCCCCCAATAAGCACTTAAAAGCCTTTTACAGGTACACTTGTGGGGCGAGCAGGGCCACATCCGAACTCTAACATCATTAATACTAAATAAGAGTGTTGTGCAAACCAGAGCCTCTTGTTCGCATTTTGTTCTTCATTAGGCTTGGGTCCTCATGAGGAACGCTTTGATTCTGTGGGTCGGCTGTTAATCTTTTATGTCGATGGGCCTGCCAGGGATAGCCAATCACTGGTGGTGGCTCGCATCTGTGCGCTAAAACTCGAACCTTATTCTCCCCTTCCTCCAAATGGAAGTTTTACGTTGTTTTCTCTTCCCTAAACAACTTTGACTTATACTCGATATCAGTGTGAAGGACTCATACTCGATATCAGTGTGAAGGACTCATACCCTTATATGTTAAGTGCTGTCCACCTAGGTCAAAGGAATAAAATTGTTCATAAGGTCACACGTTGACAGGCTGGTCAATGAAAAATAAAATTTAAATGGAATTTTCAGGCGCAATCGTAAGCAGAACATTGTTTTGTAAATTAAGATAAATTTCTTTCCGTCAAATTCCTTGATAGGGATCTCTAGTTTTAGAGAACGATGAGTTTCCAATCGTCCTTAGACTAGTTGTGAATACTGCATGATTGTCAGAGTTTACAATCGATTGTCCACAAACTAGATTCGGTTCTATGAGTTTATAATTACCTGCAATATAAGATATTTCTTGAAAGTTTTTACCGAAGTAGCGACTTCTTGGATATTCTTTCCACTGCAGATGGCCGTTTGAGTCATACCTTTAGACTCTACCACACAGGGAACCTCGTTGGTGAGAAAAATGAACGTCCACAACAACATTCTACAAGAAATATGCCTTAAATCAATTAAAAAACCATTGCGAAGAAGTTACGTTTGTTGGAAACCTCGAACATGTCCATTTATGATGTCACTTTCTGACTTTACACTTTTGAACATGTGCACAAAATGGTTAACGTTTCACCTGTCAAACAATTTTACTAGAGTTTGACTTTGCAACCGCCAGTTTCCTATGGATCCCTCTTTATGAGAGCAGTTTTAAGCCTAGTTGAGCAAAGTACCGTTTAAAAGCCTGATCTAATTCTTATCTCATCGCCGACTAAAGAGAGTGCGACGTCTACAGTCATACAACTGAAGTGTACTTCGAGCATAGCAGCGTGAACCTAATCGGAGAGAAGGCCATCATCACTTTCCTGTCCGAACCCGTTCCGGTAAGTCGTGAACTCTAGATTGAACTTGTCTTTACAATAAATCTTTCCCATCTTGAATAGCCTTACAGATAAATCGTAATTTGACGATAGATCGAGGCGAAAATGCCCCTAACTTGACGAAAATGTTTTCAGTCCCTTATCCAAAATTATGATCAAAGTGCTACGAACAGATTGGCTTTGGAAGTTCCTCGGTGCCCAGCAGGTGTAGGCAGGGGGGGGGGGAGGGGATCAGAGGAAGAACATTACAGATTGTCACGTAAGGCATTAAGGTATTTTTGTCCAACGTGGTTTCACCTTAGCGCACTAACTGGACTAGAAAGAGATTAACTCTGTCTGATGGCCGTTATCTAAGTCAGTCTCGGCCCAAAATACAGTCTGAATGCCATCTAAACATAAAACCTTAAGGCCAACTGCGATCGCAGACAAAGACACATGTGCTTGTCAACCTTGTTTACCATTCACAGGAAATGACAGTTAAGAGTGGCTTCATATCAGGCGCAGGAATAAATTCCCTTTGCTAAGTCTGATCTTGGCGTTCATGTATCCTTCCTTATTTTGGAATAGAAAAAAAAAACATTTCGTTGTCACATTGGCGTTGGGTGTACATAGCTTCCCTTTCTCCCCACCCTGCAATAAGAGTTCGCATGGCAACAGGTACCTATAACTGAAGGGTGTCACCTATGAAGATCAGGAAGCTTGAAACAGGCCCTTTTGACTGACTTGCTGTCGTTAGACGATCATGCTCCAGCGTCCGACCTTACGAGGTAATTCTGATCCTGACCTTCGGCAAAATGGCAAATGGTACGCCCGTACAACATGACATGCATCTTAGCATATTTCAGAGGACTGGGTTGACTGGTAGTGGGTTCGACTAGCCGTTCATTTAGGAAATGCACCGGGTTCATACCTCCGACTTGTCCTTCCCCGGCCTTGATGCATGCTTCACCGATAACGGTAAGTAAGCCAGTAACAGCAAACTTCAGCCTCCTTGGTTTTGTTCGGTAACTCTTTTCGGTACATTTAACAGTGTTTTAAAAAATTATAATTTTCCAAGATAGGCAAAAAAAGAAAATTCACGCAGATAGAGGTAGTAGATTGTCTTTTATTCACACAGCTGGTATGTGCATCCGCTATAGTTTTGAGGTGGGGTCCCCGAAGTGACATTTGAAGGGCAGCAGTTCGATCTCATCTGACGGCGCACGTTTTCTGGCTAAATGGATTTTTCCGTTTGCCACAATCTGCCTTGATGAGGAAGCATTCCAGTTATTTTAAAATATTTTGATTCAGAAAAACAACATTCATAAACGCAGGGTGCAGATCTGTTGAAGCGGTGCAGTGTTCTTTGGAAAATTTAATTAACGACCTGATAAGGAATGCCGACTGCTGTCCTGATTGGTCGTGCGTCATGTACTTTATGTGACGGCGGTGGTCTCGGCTTCGCTCATTGGAGTAATCAGCATATTTTTGGTGACTTTACTGTACTAGCTCAAGATTGAGGTACGACAAATTACCTCAATTGCCACATTACGCCGTCCAAATAATTTCTGCAGACGCAGAAACTGTAAGCAACAGGGAGGACATTCCTCGCCTATGAATCAGGTCTGGTCGAGAAACGTCTGCTCGTTAATCGGCCAGAGTATCGTCGTTTAATTGCCGTAGCAATCCTTAAACCGGAGAAAAAATGAGGGTGATGCAGTTTGAATGAATAAGGCCTTTTGCCACCTCGCTACAGATGATCAACTCCTGTGAACTGCTTTAACCGCTTTTGCCTGAATGTTTTGAACTTCGCTCAAAAGGATGACTCGGGTTTTAATTAGCTCATTTGAAAAGAGCCAATCATGGGTGCTAGTATCTCCTGTGGGTTGTCATGCATAGCATGTGGACGTTCCCAGAGAACTGCGTCCCCATGGCTCTCATGGAAATATTCTTCACTGTAAACAACCTGATGCCGAAAAAGCCGTGGCTTGGCAGGCTGCTAACTAACGGCATAATTCGGTCCTCCCCGCAGGAGGATGTAATGGCTCCTTCCTTAAGGTGGCCTCTATGGTACTCCTCTTCAATTGGAATCCGATCTGCCACATTCGTTTTTCTGTGACAAACTGAGCAATCGTGTGTGGACCAAGCGCGTGTGTGGCACGCGTACACGAGCTGTTTAAATTTGTCAGCCACTGCGCCCGCTCCCGCCGCCAGTCTTTTTGACTTCTTCATGACACTGTTTCTGCGCCCACCTTCTTGCGGGGCACATAGTAGACATCGTCGTTCGAAACTATTGAATTATCATATGGATGTTCCCCAAAGCAGATTTTGTGGCACAGTTACCGATTTAAGTCACACCCTGGTGTACAGACGTGAACCTGGCAACTCACTTTACTTTGGGGGTTTATTGAACGCATTTCTGACTACGAAATTCAATTTTTGAAAACATGAGGCCAGACTCGTTTTCAAATTTTAGCAATACACTGGCAGCATTCAAAAGTTAATTAAGTTACTTTGCAATGCGACGTCCATTTCATTACTCTTAACTCAACCTTTTTATAACAAATGTGTTTCCAGCCTGCTGTTGACATACAGATCACAGCCATGGATTCTGATGACATTTTGGCAGATGACGTCATCGGTGTATTTGATGCGAAGACTGTTGTCTTCAATAACTCACAGAACTTCATCAAAGTACCACTGACGAAACGTGGAAGGCTGATTCCAAGTCTTAAGTAAGTTCAGTTTTGAGCATTATAAAAATAAACATGGTAAAGGGAACTTAATGTGCTCGTTAAACAAAACAAACATTCAACTCTTGTGAAGAGTGAAATACAATCAGCTGTAACATTTCTGTACGGTAGCAACTAGAAAGAGAGTTAATCTTTAGAGTCAGTGCGTGATTTCTACGTTTGATTTCAAAAGGTGAAATAGTCTGACTTGAAAAACCCATACAATTTAAAAGATTTATGTCGCTGTTTGCACGACTGAATATGCTGTATTATTGTCATAAATTTAGCTGGCCAGGACAGAAGCGACCTTCAAGAAATTAGAGGAAGAAAGTATTAGATACTCTTCTTGAAACCTTAGCCAGTCACTGTTTCAAAGAACAAAAACTAATTTATTCCTAAAACCTTTGATAGTAGAGTATTCCACAACGCCGAGTGCAAAAGTTCCAGAAGAGATTGTTTCTTGCAAGGCCTTCTATGAAACAAAAACTTTATATTCTTAAAGTAAAAAAGGACGCCAGAACAGATTTCTAAATGTGTATTTAATAAAAAACATCTTTGCTCAGAAGTGCACTGATTGTGTGGAATATGCAGTGGCTTGCAACTATATGTTACTCCTTAACTGTATTCAAACATAATTTGAGTAATTTTTCTCAATAATACATAGAAGTCCTTTCAGTAATACAGGTGGCCTTAGGAAAAAGTCCAAGAAGTTAAAACACTTTCGAATCACAAACTTAAAAATAACCCTAACTCAAACCCACGTCCAAGAATAGTTGACACCCCAACTTCCGCGTTAATAAGCTTGGGTTCTGAGCTAGTACACACCAGATCTCCATGTGAAGGAAAGTTGAACGGCTTCGAACGAATGACCGGAAGATAACGTCATCTAAATACTTATAGCACGGTAATGCACTTTTCACATCACCTTTTTGCCATCAGACTGTCAGCACTACTTCTAAGCTTCGTTGCTGCATGCTTTATTTCCTTTTTGAAGACTTTATCTCGCTCTCTCTCTCTCTTGCCTTTCTGCTTTCTTATGAAACTCCAGTCTCAATCTGAAAATGAAGTTCCAATGCATGAGCAATTACTACGGCCAACATTGCGAAATTTACTGCGAAAGTGACGCCATCTCTTATCGCTGTTCCAACAGTGGTGAGAGAATCTGTATGCAGGGTAGGTTTACATTTTACTGATTGTTACACTTTCAACTTTGGGCATAGCACGCAGCAGACGGTTGAAAATAATCCCACAGTTGAGTTAAGGACACAGGTATTAAATCTTCCGCAATAATAAGAGCCCCTCGGAAACCTCTCCAGCCATCCACATTGACTAACATCGTCCGAGTGAATATCATTTCCCCAAACGGAGCTGACCAATCAAAAACCTATGTCCTAAAAATTACGGGTTTAATTTTTTACGGGAATTCAGTATCGCCTCGGAATTCCCACTCACAGTTATTTTCTCCCCAACCCCACTCAACAGTATTCTTTAAAATTGTTGGCAAAGGTATATAAAAGCGCGTAGATTAGATGGGGCTGGATCCTGCGTCTTAAACTAGTTAAGGTGAGGCCATCAAGAAAAAGACCTGGAAATGGGGTGGGCTGAGAAGCTGAATAAATCATAGCACTGTTTTAGAGCAGCAAAAATTCCCATTGAAAAATTTAAAAGACAATTTTGTGAGCATACGTTAGCTTTTGATAAATTCTCGCCAGACCTTTACATATATATCACTGTGTAACCAAGTCAAATATGCGGGTAAGTAGAACAAATTGTATGGTTTTCAGGGTGAGGAGAGGGAGCGGGAAAGAAATAAAATTGTGGTTCGTTTTCTTATCATCGTCAGAGGAATGGCGGCCGCCAGAACAGGTACTTAGATGTGGGCAGCTGAATTGGTTGCTTTTAGCCACGGTACTTGCGGCGCCTGTATTAAGTTCTTTTGAGTGCACAGGACCGGTGTGTGTAGCCTTATTGCGGCCACTTCTGCAGTAGCCAACAGACGCTGTCCAAGGAATTTTGAAAAGGTTGAAGGGACCTTGTAAATTACCCGGAAGGCCTCTTTGGCATCTACATGATGGTCTGTCTATCACATGCGCGAGGATAGAGCTGCTTATGTTCTTTATCTGTCCCTCTGTTTACCATGCTGGAAGGTGTTCTTGTACTCTTTTGGACAAACGCTGGCTCGTGCGACCAAGAGATGCTGCCAGCAGTTGAAGGCTGGCAGTTTTTCCTTGCCCCCTCCGTATAGGATGGGAGTAGTCAAGAACAGTACATGGGCATCAGTTGCTGGAATGGTGCTTGACACAGCTTGGCTTAGGCGCCTTCGTAAGAGTTCACTTGCTGCGTCCCCTTGAAATGGGACCCTGATTAATAGTTGGTTCTTGCTTGCCGTTAGTACCGGTGAATCTGGTGGTCTTTCAGTTATATTCTTAGTAATAAATCTATCTGAATATCCGTACTGTTGAAAAGTGCTTTCTATAACCTTAAGGTTGTCGTCAATTCTATCGGCCGAGCAGATCCTTTTTGCCCTTAGCGTCAGACAGCGCACTAAATTACGCTTTAATTTCAGATGTACAAAACTCCCAAAGTGTGTGTTTTGTCCAGACCATGTCTTCTTACGATAGACACTACGTCGAATACTCCCGTCAGACCTTCTACTGAGAAGTACGTTCAGGAAAGGGAGCGATCCGGATTGTTCCTCTTTCAGTGTAAATTTGATTGACGGGTGCGCCTGATTTATGGTATCCATTACAGCTGACATGTCCTTTTGTTCAGATGCAACCGCAAAGAGATCATCCACGTAGCGTCCATAATATTTTAGACGGTTTATCTGCGGACGAAGTTGTAAATATTCCAGCTACCCCATTCAAATATTCACCAGAAGTGTGCCAAGGGGTGAGCCCAGAGCTACTCTGTCTATCTGTCTGTAAAAGATGTTGTTAAATAGGAACTGCACGTTCAAGATACCTTTTGATAACAGTTCCTTGACAGCATTCACTGGTATTCCTTTATCTTGTTGATTGGAAGTAATGAATTCACAGATGTAGTTGACTGTCTCCGTGACCGGCAAATTCATAAAAAGAGACGAGACAATGAAAACATCGTCATGCCGTTCAGGTCGAGGTCTTTCACGCCTTCAACGAACTCAAAAGTATATCGGTAGCTATATGGCGCTGGCTGATCCTGTATGGTCTTAAGTTTGTCAGCTAACTATTTTGCTATCGCATGTTATGGTGAGTTCTTCATATCTAGGATGGGACGAAAGAATGTGCTATCTTTGTGGATCTTTGATACGCTATACAATAGAGGTATAGGTGTGCCGACTGGATGGAGGCGTTCCAGGTCATGGTCGGTTATCAGACCTTCCGTTTAAAGTCTTTTCAAACAGTCAGTTAGTTGTGCTTCGACCTCATCGCTCCGATCCTCCTCCATTTCTGTCTTTCTGTAGTTTCATAACATAATCTTTTCTGTCCGTTAAGACAACGCTCCTTTCCTTATCTGGCCTGGTTATAAGGACATCTTTGTTTTGCAGGAGAGCTTTTCATTTCCATAGGTGCGACTTTGTTAGCAAGCCTCGAAATTTCTGGCCACTGTTCAAATACTTATAGGAACAGATAACTAACGTAGACTTAAGGTATTGTACGCTGTCTGTTGAAATTGGCTGGAGGTCGTGTGTTTGATTAAGGAGATTTTCAAAATGTGTTTCTAGCTTTAGTTGACTGGGTTTCTGATGCGGGCAGCAAAACTCAGGACTAAGTGATAAGGCTTCGATCGATGTGTTATCAAGAGATAAAGACAAAAAAATTGTGTACGTACCAACTTGGGTCTTCTGGGAGCTTCGGTTGTGGTCGGCCTTCGTGTACACTCCGAAGCAGGGAAGCTATCTTTATTTCTCCCCGTTTTTCCGCAATGGACACCACATTTTTCTCAAATTCCTGCCTCTGCTCTTTGTCCAGGTAGTCAAGTATGACTGCAAGTTGGCAACGTGACGTCCTAGTTCTTCCACTTTTACATGGGTGCTTTTCCGGTCATATTCAGCGTACCTTCTTAAGGTATCGCTGGTGGTAACCGTACGATTCGTTCGCAATGCTCTCCAGTAGAAGTTCGAGTACTAATTTCCTTCGACACATTTGTTCTACTTACCCCAATATTTGACTTAGTTACCCAGTGATATAAATATAAAAGCCTGATGTGAATTTATTGAAAGCCAACGTTCGCTTGCCAAATTGTCTTTTGAAATTCTAGCACCTTTTGAATGTTTGTGCAGAATGGGGTGCAAAAGCCACTTGCTTGTGGATGCCGCGTGAAAAGTCCTCAATAATTTTCTGAACCAAGGAAGCAGTTTACAAGAAGAAGAAGTTGCGATCGCTCGAAGATGAAATGTATTGGTCCAGCGTTTCAGATTCTGGCTGGAAACCAACGTCAGTGTCGGGACTTTGCCTAAGGAGGGAAGTTAGCGGTGCGGTTACTATTCGGTCGGTCCAGTGAAAGCAGACAAAACTGCCGAATAATTATCACGGCAAAAATCAAGAATGGGATGAAATGTTGACAATTAATGACTCAGAGATGCGGACTAACAAGCCTCATGTAAGACCACCAGCAACGAATGCGAGATTTGCTAATTGGATTAGACGCGTGGAAGCATGACAACTGCGTCATATAAACACCGCATCCCTGGCGCCTCGTCACCGTTATCATCGACCGTCTCTGATGATGAGTTCGAGTGAGAAACCGACACTTCATTCCAATAAATTATATGTCCCAGCGATCGCATCTTCGTGTGAACACCAGTTTCCTTCATCGAAAATGGAGCATGTGCGTTACCAAGGAGAGGAAGCTTTCAATCGGGGCTTAGTGGGGCAGAATGCGATGGGTGGACTTTCGAGGCGCATCATCGGTTGGGAGTCCGCGTGACTGACCGGAGCAGGAATTGCGAATTTTCTGAACAGAGAAGAACTGTTTGCGGAAGAATTCAATCAGGTCTGGGGTGGGTCACTAGGGATGGGGAGGAGGCAGGCAGTTGACCAGTTACGTTGTACTTACAAGATAAAGGCAGTGCATCCTAGTGGGTGCTCTCACGACTTCGTGGGAGAATGGTACCAGATCTTGTTCTGACGAATTCAATCTTCAAACTATTTGGCCACCAAAAAGTGCACTCAAACTACAGTGTCCATTAAACAGTAATAAGACATAATGGCAGTCGAAAGCGGAGCACGTTACCAAAACCTAAGTCACTGTACCAGCATGACCATGCGTATTAGACTTGCGTCTCTCAAACGGAGGATCCTTTAGCCTATGAGGCTTTGCGTGTTCATTTACAGAGGAAGCTAGCCTACTTTTTGGATAATATTCTGGACAAAAGTGCATGAAAAAATTTCTTTTTGTTTATGTTATTTATCCATTACAAAGTGATGAGTTTCTGTGCATTCTTATGTGTATGGGACTCTAGATTGGAACAACGATCCCTTGACGTAACTGTGGGATTTTCGACTTAAGGCTCAATTACTTAGGAGTCGGGGTTTGAGTCCCAGGTTATCCATACTCGAGATTCCCATCTACCTGACTGGCGACGTCTGATAAGGTGGAAAAGTTCATCGTAGTCCTGCGCACTTTGTTCAGCACTCCCACAAAACGCATTAATTAAAAATCAAAAACGCATTATGAACGTTCACAAACTGCGGGATCTGAAAGAAGCTAATTAGTTATACTCTAACAAGAAGCAGCGTCTGAAGGGCACAATTTTTACCGATTTTATTCTATCCCGTGACATATTTTGTAGAAACATTTCTCCCATATGCCTTGCAGTGGTCACTCTGATTCACCTTTGGGTCCGATTAAGTGAAATATCCTCAGAGAAGTTAATAATAAAAATATGTTATTTTCGATAATTGAATCAACTGTAAACTTAATTGTATAGGAAAATCTTTACATTCCGCTGTATGAGTATCGGGAATCAAAGCACGTTGAAGCATACAGCTGATGACCTATCTTGTGTAATGTTAAGACAAAGCTTTCCACTTTTCTAAAAAAATTGGAAGTCCTAAACGAGGAACTATTAACTTATAAACCACAATATGCCTTCTTTTTAGGAGCGATCAGTTCGTTTCTGGGGACATCGCCTGAAATTATTATGCGCAGAATATGGAGTGAAACGTCCGGGATATTACTGTTTACAGTCAGACCCGAAATTTCAATGAACTTTTGGGTCAAAAACAATCCCTCACAGTAGAATAACCACGTAATGCCCATTCTAAAAATAAGTAGTACTTCAAGTAGTATGAATATTATATGGCAAGGACGTTATAACGTACTTCCGACATAGGTACTAGCTAAAAGCCCAGACACGTGTTTCACCGATGTTTCTGCAGCAGCTTGACGCAGCAGCGAGGGGTCAGCTCCTCAGTGGGTTCCCCAGCGTTCTCTTTGCAGTTTCTGGTATATGACCTAGAGGAAAATTATTTCTGAAATTATTATTTGATTATTCTCTGGATTTCGTTTACCAGAAACTGCATAGAGAATGCTGGGGACCCACTGAGGAGCTGAACCCCTCGCTGCTGCGTCATTCTGCAGCAGAAACATCGGTGAAACACTGTCTGGGCTTTTGGCTATACCTATGTCAGAAGTACGATGCAACGTCTTTGCCATATAAGAGGTGAAGCACTCATCGCTAATAATACTCATAATAATAATAATAATAATAATAAGCCGCTGTGCGGCTGCTGACAAGGCTTTAGAGTGAGCCCCTTGGCAGAAGAGGACAAATGACTTCCGTTAGCGATCGGTGAAGCGTCCATCTGCCAATGTAAATATTCCCTAGCTAAACCGGCAAGACAACGAGTTCGTGGCGCAGTGGGTAGAGCGTGGAACTTCTAATCAGTGGCTCGCGGGTTCGATCCTGGGGTGGTGCACCACAAGGGGTCGGGTATGGTTGGCTGATGATGGCTAATAAATCAGAAGTGGCCATTCCAGTCTCCCTTGTCTTTGTCAGTAATATCATTTTGCCTATATCACTAGCCGCTCTGCGACTGCTGGCTAGGCTCTAGAGTGAGTCCCAAGGCACAACGGGACGAATAAGTCCTGTAACCAATCGGTGAGCGTCCAACTACCATTTTTTATATTCCCAATCGAAACCGGCAAGAAAATGAGTTAGTGGCGCAGTGGGTAGAGCATTGGACTTCTAATCAGTGGCTCTCGGGTTCGATCCTCGGATGGTGCGCCACCTGTGGTCGGGTATGACTGTTTGTTGACGGCTTATAAGCCAAAAATTGTCATTCCTGTCTCCCTTGTCTTCGTCGGTAATATTCATATGCCTATACTACTAGCCACTGTGCGGCCGTTGGCGGTGCTCGAGAGTGAGTCCCAAGGCACAACGGGACGAGTGAGTCCTGTAACCAATCGGTGAAGCGTCCGTCCGTTAATTGCTAGGATTTTCATGGGAAATTCATGAGATTTAATGGCTTAGGGGATTTAGGGTACATCTTTTTCGCATATTACCTCTTAATTTCGTAAACATTAAGAAACAACCTTGCTAACACTGCATTTTTGCTGCGTTTACAAATCTTCAGGCTTCTTTGGTAAATACTGCAACGAAACGCATCACTGTATCCGGCAACCTTGTCGACCAGGCGCTCAGTGCGTTGAAAATCTCTACGGCAGACGGTGCATCTGTAACGGCGGCGATTGTAAGTTTTACCTGTGCCTCTGTATGCAGCATTCCTCACGTATACATTAATTCCTCATTTTATCCTCAGTAACCTTCACAATATAAACATAAGTTGACAATACTCTAAAATCACCTTACGATGCCTAAATGTGGGCGTTCAAGATTGTCATTATTGCATTTCTGTTATTTTTATTTCATCTCAAACGGACTTTCTTTAAAGCCTTACTGTAATTTCTGCCTTCCCATTCAACCATTAACACATTTTTGTAGGGTTAATTTGCTTAGCAGGACACGGTAATCGGAATACCCAACTCAAGTGGCTCTGCCTTAACCCAACACCAGATCCAGCATCAACCTAAACTGTAGCCTAAATGTTAAACCTAGCCATACTCCTACAGGTGATAGTATCTCAACGTTAACCTTGAACATAACATTAAACCAAACGTTAAACGTTACCCTAGCTCTAACTATAAACCTAACCCTTTCTTCCGTGGTATTTGGCGCAAATACACCTGAGCAGTTTCTTTTCCGTATACTGTTTAGGGGCCATGTAAGTCAGCTTTATAGCATGGTATACGTACCGCTATCGCAGCAGTGATACCTAGACAGTACAGGTGATCTGTGGAAAGAATATCAGTATTTTCGTTTGCGGAGCTTTATTCCTTCCTGCGTTATTAGTGGTCGCTTGGCGACGGCCTGTGAATACTCCAGACTGAGCCTCAAGGCGCAACGGAACCGGCGTCTCCCGTAACCCGATCGGTGAACGCACTTACTATTTCCAATCACAACCATCAGGACAACTGGTCTGCCACTCAATTGTAAAGCAGTGGATTTAAGAATATTCAATGACAAAAGAATCCGGGTTTAAACCCCAGGTCATCTGAGTGTGGATCTGGATATGACTGGCTGACGACGGCTAGTAAGCCACAAATGGTCACTTCAGCCTCCCCCCGTCTTTGCCGTTATTCGTTCTGGTATCACGTAAGCATGATAATCTTGAATCGTCAGACTCTTTGAGGCCCATCTCCTGTTCGAACTACTTTTTGTCTGTAGATCTAGCCAGTGACCCAAAAGTCTGACCGCTGTTTGTTCCTTAAGTGCGGGGAGGTGGATAACTGTTCGCAAAACAAAGGCAAATTTTCCATGCCGTCGCTGGGAAACGACAAGCGGATAATCAAGGAACGGGGCTTTGATCCTGCCAGCATGCTCAAAGGCAAGCATACTGCTCAATTCGGAAGATGCCCATTTTTGTACGAATTGAGCTAATTTGGGCATAGTGCAATGTGCCCCTTAACGGCCCGCTTGTTAGATGCACCGGACGAACACGGGGGCCAAATATGGGCACGGCAGGCGTTATTTAGGATGTGCTCCCATAAACAGATGCTGAACATGCGGGGTCTGGTTGCACGCGTAGGTGCAGGATCATGCCGCACCAGCCACTCTTGTAAATTTATGGCATTCCCACTCCGTGGGATCAGATCCAGCTGCGGCGGCGGCGGCGGCCGCGGCACAGTCAGGAGTATCTCCGGCCGCGCCAGTCACCTGCACCCGACCCCGTCTCTGGTCTTCTCGACTCTGTCTTGACACCAGGCACAGGCGGGTGAGGGAAGAGAGAGTGCGGCAGCTGCAGCGCAAGTCTACTATCACCCAAAAACTCTAATCCAAGTGCAAGTAACCGACCCTGCATGCTGTGGAGCATATGGTGGACACTGTCGAAACCGACGGTGGAAATGCCGTACTGAGAGGAAAGTAAGACGCAATCACTGAGATGAGAAATTTATTCGCCTAACGTTTCAGATTCTCGCTCGAACCCACTATTAGAGATTTCATCAGATACGGGTTAGTCATACCGAGGGAGTCGCAGTATATGTAGGATATAGTCGCTATGCATCCTCAGTTACTGTTTCCCCGTTCATCGATGATGGGTGCCCCCTGGTGCAGAAATGGCTTGATGGCCACCATTCAAGTAGTTAATTGCTGAAATGTCACCACTCGTTTTGGATGTTGCCGTGATGATTGCTCGGCGAGCAATGAATAACGCAGCACCCGTGGCTCCTAAAGCTCGTTTCAACCAGCCCTTACTAAACGTTCGAATGCGGTAAGCTCTTTTTTTCAAACACCAGCCGAATGTTTGGATTTATTTATAAATTTTGGTAGGTGTGAAGAAGATGTCAGCATTTTTGCGTCAGTCTGCTTCCACTTTGGTTCGAGTTGAAGATGGTTAACATAATAATCGTTCCAAGGCCACGTTAACTTTTATCCACCGAGCTTGATTTGGACAGTAAAATACGAAAAAAAACACGAGACAAGTATACTGACTCTTTTCATCATTTTTGAAATCTGCCCTGTACACCTTTCACTATTTTAATACGCATTATGCAAAAATTCGGTCTAACTACTGCATACGTCTTCTAATTGAACGTTCACCATTCCACTTTTTGCGATATTAGCCTACTGAATTTTTAGGACCCACTGTCTTTAGCTTTAAAGATACGCGAGTTTTTTGACGTGGTTCTGGTCATTTCCAGTCACTTTGTGAGTCTATCAGTTCTTCGTCGGGACAATTTTTATGGGTTTTTACTAACCTCTTCCCTCGCACTGAAATGGCGTCATACCAACGTGAGTGCCCTCGCGGAGAAAATTAGCTCCGCTGTTTGAAGTCGCAAATAGGCAACCAGGTCACAAGACAACAAAATAGAAAAAACCTCGGAGCAGACTGAAATAGCCACTCTCCTCCCCCCGAAGTATTCACGTGCCCTAACATCAACTGCCAAGGAACTTGAACCGAGTCGCATGCATAGAGGGTGTATATCAGCATGGAGCCAGGACTACAACATTGGTTCCCCTTTAAGAGAAGTTGGAATATAGTTTGCGTCTGTTGGATTAGATTGAACCTTTAGTTCGTACTTTTAGAAGGTAAACACCGTCTGGGGTTGATATCTGCAACAGAAGCTTTGGCGGCCGGGTTATATTAGCCAGCTTTCTTTCCTGCAAGTTACGTTCTTATTTATGAGTTTGAACGTGAGTCCGCGATGTCCGGCAAATGTAGTTTTCGTTCCCATGAGCCACTTCGTCTCATTTCGAATGTTTTATCCCAGGCAGCGGTCTCTCCTCTCATTGTCCCAGTGACAGGCACAAGTTTTGTAAAACTCTTCATCTACCTGTTTTGAGCATAAATATCCCTGTCTAGCTTAGGACTCCTTTCGATGTCTGTTTCCCCGTTGTATATATCTCAAAGTCTGGCAAGTTCTAGTTCAACTGGATTTGTGGAGCTCATCCGTTTCCGCTCGCAGCTTATAAGAAGTTATTTAACGTATTTTTACGGACTTCCTATTTTTTAAGCAGGGCTGAATGACGGATTTTGACTTTATGGTTTTTATTTGCAGTTCGGAGGGGTTTTAGGCTGTAGTTCTAACGAGAATGCCCAACAGACATTGAATACTCCAGGAGAAGAAAATGCGATCGCTGGAACAGGCCTGAGGCTTTGGATTCTAACTTGAACCCATCATCAGATTCAGTCGCAGATTAAGGGTAAAAAAAGGTACAAAGTACGGATTATTTATGGTATGTAGTGGCCACGTGCTCACATGCGTACTACATTTAGCAGCTATCGCGATCACCACTGGGAGGAGTCGTAATTGATGCGATGCTAACTTGGTCGTCCGCGTCCGAGCCGCTAATGGCCGTCATTTCATCATCTATGTTAGATATAGGCAAATCAACTACGTCAGATAAACCGGGAGGTAACTCTGGGCGCGAATGGCCGAGCATGCATCAGTGGTGAGGAATAGGAAAGACGATAGCTCTCAAGTTTGAGGCTTTCTCGATGGGACCCAGTGGAGCCCAAAGCTTTGCAAAGTTTGATAACTACGTGAGCCACGAGCAGCTCAAGTCAAGGTTCTCAGGCTCGCACTCCATCAACAGGCGCAAAGGCCTCCCGTTCGCCATATTTTGTGTTGTGGTCTTGCCCGAGCAGGGGAATCAGCCACGTTAGGAGGGCGTGGCTGACTAACACCTCCAATGACAGTGAGCCAAATGGCTGAGTAATTTTCATCCCAAAAATCCAAAACGGATTATGAAATCATGGCCATTAATGACTCGGACGCGGACGGCCAAGCCAGCATCGCATCAATTATGACCCCAGCGGTGATCATGATAGCTTCTAATTGTAATACGAATGTAATTGCATGATGACCACACATCGTGTATCTCTATGACTCCTTATCTGTGAGTGATCTGATGATGGGTTCGAGTGAGAAGCCAAAACTTCAGACCAATAAATTTCTTGTTCCAGTGATCGCATATTCTCCTCCTAAACTGCTTCCTGAGTACTCAATTTCAAGTGATCGGAAGCCATGTGGACTATATGTGCACAAAGCGAATGTCATCAGACGAGTTTGAACCATCGATCTCCTGATTTCGCATGGGGTGCATTGTCGACGTTATGAGAGCACCCCTGCAGACTATACGGCAGTTCGAGCGCCTAAGAATTGACGACGGCCACCACGTGTCACACTCAGGGCATCCACCACTGATGACTTCTGTGTGACTTTTGCTAAGAGCGAAGTTGATTTTCACGCATCTGCCTCACTTGCTCCTCTCTCACCCAATTTGCGCCAATATCAAAATGACCGGATTCTGTCTCTGGCGTATTGGCTAATGAAGTAAAACAGCCTATTTAGACGTCTAACCTGACCTGGTCCCACAGACAGAACGAATTTCCTATGGCTGGGAATGTCACGCAGGCCAAATTAAGAAGATACTATTGCAGCTTACTCTCAGTTCTCAGCAGTGAGTTACCCCGTTACTTGGCAGTCTTTCAAGCCCCGACTCCTAGCGCGTCGTGATAGATCCAAGAGCGTCTTATCAGTTATAGAGAGGAATGCGCTAATTTTTCGTAGGGATGGAGTCCCCGGTGTCGGCCTCCTTCTCTCCTACATTGCCCATGCACTCGTCGACTGTCCATGTCTGTCTCAACCAATGGCCTTGAGCGCATTGGCTGAAACAGTGTGAAGGTCAACGTCAAACACGTGGCATACGCGCATGTACAGCAGTAAATATGGTGTCGCTTGAACTCTGCACAGTTCAAGAAACGTGTGCCGTGAGGCAATCTGGCCCCGGTTTGCTCCAGCACATCAGCAAAACAGCCCTTTTATGAGGTCATACCGTAAATTCAAGCATGATTAGTCAGACTGCGAGCGAAAGCGTGTACTACCGGTCTTTTCAGAGGCATCCCAAAACCGCGATGATTATTAGTTGGTAGGTGCGATGTTGCCTGAAAGTACCTGTACTATGGACTGGTTCGGCATTTTCATACCAAAAAGTAGTAATGGACTCGCGCGGACTCAGCGCCTGCCAGTCTGACCCGTGGTTTGGTTCAGCACCTCTGTGAAGCAGTCCGTTTTAGGAGCTAGAAGAATCAGTAATCCTTCTTCTGAATCACAGACGAGCTTGCAGTCTTTTTTATCTAGATCCAGATCCCAGTCTACAGAATATGTTTTGTTTCCTCAATCAATTTTACCTGGTAATCACGCGCCTCCCCCTCATCTCATTTTCTCAATACCAGATCCGGAATGCTACCCATCGGACGACCCCTGCTCCGAATTACCTTGCAAAAACAGCGGTATCTGCGTGAAGTCAGAGGGGACGACGCGTGGCTTTGTCTGTCAATGTCCGCTCTTCTGGTGGGGAGACTTTTGTGAAAAGCACATTTCGCCCTGTTCTCTCGCCGAGCAGATAGAGACCCGTGCTCGGGAGTACAGCTCCAGTACGCGGAATCGCTCCGTCTGCCTGAACGGAGGTATCTGCATCGATCACCCAACCAAGTTTGACTACTTCTGTAAATGCCCCAGTGGCTGGTCGGGCAATCGGTGTGAGCAGCAGGTAAGTTCTGGCGTGTGAGTCTGCAGGCAGAGCTAACTGTAAAGTTGCTTGAAAATTCTTTTTTCAAGCACTCGAGTTTGATGCTGCCTCTGCTTGCCGTGGGATGCTCCTCCTAAATATTCACATTCTGTCCTTCCTTTGGGGGAAAAATGACTTTGATTTAGTGAATCTGAATATATGAAACTGCTTATCTAGGTCAGCCTGAAATTTAGGAACTTTTTTGGAAATTGTTCAGAGAGCGGCAAGGTAATGTGAACTTTTTCAACGCCAGATAGAGACGAACGCCTGTATGCCATCTTGCAACCAATCCAGCTCGCTGGACCGAATTCCAACGTTATGTTTCGAAAACTCCAGAAGTTATGACACAAACGACAAGGCAAGAGTCTCATTATCCAACTGGGCGTGTTTTTAACTCTAAGGGCACTTCAGTCTGGACTTAGGGTATTATTAGCTGATAACAGTATGTAAACCCGAAACTGTTACTTGACGTTCCCTTCGGAATAATTGATTGATTGATCGCCTTTAATTATTCCAGATCAATTGCTGCGACTCCGAATTAACTGGAAACTTCTGGAAACTTTAAATCTAAGGGCACTTCAGTCCGGGCTTAGGGTATTATTAGCTGATGACAGTATGTAAACCCGAAACTGTTACTTGACGTTCCCTTCGGAATAATTTATTGATTAATCGCCTTCGAGTATTCCAGATCAATGGCTGCGACTCCGAATTAACTGGAAAACTTCCCTAATCTGTCAAAATAAATTCTGTAACGCAAAGAATTTGAAAGATAACTATCACCAAGGGTGGAGGAAAGATTCTGAGGTATTTGCTTGTGCAAAGGATTGCACATATACACAGGAAAACAGTTCCACGAAATCGACCTCCATGCCTCAAGGAATTTGCACCAGTTCTGTTTCAATAAATGAAATATGCCACGAAGAATATTAAGCGAAGAAGACATGATCGCTGAAAAAAGTGGAGTTTTTTAGTCTGCCATTGCTGATACTCACTCGAATTCATTATCAGAATCAAAATGTAAATTTGTTTGCCTTATCTGACTTTGTCTCTGACGGTTGACTAGAGTGAAAATCCAAGACGTCGGGCTAGTAAAGTTCTTGTTCTAGCGTTTGAGGTTTCTTCGTCGTAACTACTTCCTGGAAGTCACCATGGAGATTGGTCTGTTACCCGAAGGTGAGATTATACACTAGGCAAAAAACCTGCCTAATTAGTTTCTGGGTTGTTAAAAGCCTCGGTGGGTTAAGCTACAGAATCGATCCCCAACTCAGCAGACGATCCAAATCACTGCTTCCTACAACGCAGGAACTGGAGTTCAATCACAGTTTCTTACAAGTGACGTGTTGCAATAAGTGAGCCAATAAGCTGCACTGGGTATAACTTAAAAAAGCTGTGTGATCTGATTCCGATTCTGTGGATTGAACTTTCAGGCTGCTTGAAGGTGTCAGACACGAACCACACCGTCTCTTTGTCCACTTTTATCTGCTAGTTAGTCTCAAAAATTCAAAATAATTTCAATCACACCAGTTTAAAATAACAAAACGTATGTTTCTGTCTTTTCGGTGACAGAGTTTTTAGTCTGGTGTTTTAATTGTATCTCAAAAATTCTTCCAGATGTTGTTCTTGGACAGAGTTCATTAGTTTCACTGGGGAGGCGTTTTACGTCTTTATTGCTTCAAAACCCCACAGATGCCATTTGAGCCACAAGTTAATAATACTATTCAGCTGGATGTAGTGTACACGTCAAAACTCGGTAAAAAAAACGCAACCAGAAAATGGCAGGGACACGGAAATAAGCCATGATCGACCTATGATAGTCTTACTTCATTTACTGAAAAACTGGAAGTTATAATCTGTCACCATTGAGCCATTAGGCTAGCCTCTCCACACACTCGAATTACTGGGCTCACCAGCCCTCGGTCGACTATGACTATATGCAGTCAGATTATTAAGTCATCGCTTATAGCAGAAGAGCCTTAATTCCGACCAAGCATTGGTTGGATGACTCATCTCGATAGTGTTTTGTACGAGAGAGGGAAAACAGAGTCCCTAGACCCCCCAAACCGGTAGCGTAAATTAGGTTTCTCGAGGTAATATGTTGTTGAGACATAAACATGCACGTCACATTGTGTAAGATATTGTTCCGGAAGCACTCCTCTTTAGCTTTTGAAGGTTCAAGCTCCAGTCTAGTGTTGCTGTAGGTTACCACCCTGTTGGTAGAAGGTACAACTTTGATTACTCAATGAACCGCATGATCAGCGTACTGACCTCGGTTATTCCACTAGCTTGATTTAAACTATCTTTGGCGCAGGATGCCTTCTAAGCCAGAAAGGCCCCTACGGGGTTTATGTCATTCCTTCCTTATGTATTACTGGTTTCTACATGACAGGCTGGAATTGGATCTGCATCAGGAGACATAAACATGCACGTCAAATTGTATAAGATATTGTTCCGGAAGCACTCCTCTTTGGCTTTTGAAGGTTCAAGCTCCAGTCATGTATTTCTGTAGGTTACCACCCTGTTGGTAGAAGGTACAACTTTGATTACTCAATGAACCGCATGATCAGCGTACTGACCTCGGTTATTCCACTAGCTTGATTTAAACTATCTTTGGCGCAGGATGCCTTCTAAGCCGGAAAGGCCCCTACGGGGTTTATGTCATTCCTTCCTTATGTATTACTGGTTTCTACATGACAGGCTGGAATTGGATCTGCATCAGGAGACATAAACATTCACGTCAAATTGTATAAGATATTGTTCCGGAAGCACTCATCTTTGGCTTTTGAAGGTTCAAGCTCCAGTCATGTATTTCTGTAGGTTACCACCCTGTTGGTAGAAGGTACAACTTTGATTACTCAATGAACCGCATGATCAGCGTACTGACCTCGGTTATTCCACTAGCTTGATTTAAAGTATCTTTGGCGCAGGATGCCTTCTAAGCCGGAAAGGCCCCTACGGGGTTTACGTCATTCCTTCCTTATGTATTACTGGTTTCTACATGACAGGCTGGAATGGGATCTGCATCAGGAGCTTCAAGGCGAAAACAGAACCACTCAAATATATCCAGAGGTCAGAATGGCTTTGCGAAAGGCACTTTCATATGACCAATTCGCATTTTTATGTGCACCATTAATTAAGTTGTATCACTTACATGACGGTGCGGAACTGAGTAGTATGGAACATAATTCAAGAGCGCGTCCTAGACCATGAGATGCTGAATTCTCATTCAGCGTCTCTCCAAATACCCCTGTAAATCACCCGCCCGAAAAATGTATGCTTAAGCAGTGGGTACTTTTCCATTTATCGACAGAGGCTGTATGCTTTCCACAAAATTGCGTTTCTTAAAGTAATTTTGGCTGGAGTTGCGTCTTCTGAAAAGAAACTGCCTGAAGTCTGTACTGCGTCCTTACCCTTGCCGTCGTGAGATCTAATCACACCGGGGCTGCCGAGTATTCGGTTACATTGTTCACAACTGCCGAACCACACACCAAATAAACTGGTGTTTTTAGAGTAACTGAGGTCTTCTGCAATTGGACATCAAGAGATCTATTGACTTTAATGAAAATACGCCGCATGCAACTTTGAACAACTTACCTGTACGTTTGCTAATAGAAGCGAAGAGGTGAGCTCCAGGAATAAGTCACGAAGACGGACACATGATCGCTGAAACAAGAGCTTTATCAGACTGACGTATTGGATTCTCACTTGAATCCAGCATCAGAGACGGAGTCAGATAAGGGTATCGGATCACTCAGGTTTGGCAACATTTATAGGATGCCATTGCTAAGCCACCACATGCTTATCACGATTGGCAGCTCCCAAATGCATCGCAGGTAGCTGCACGTGGTGTGATAATTGTCTGCCGGGCCAGATGTTGCAGTAAACAGTTTTCATGCCGTTGCTGTGCCTCTGAGGGCCTGCTACTATTATCGGTTCCTACGCTCATTCACGTGTTTTCGTGTAGTGCGATGATGGCCGGATTTCGTCATCCGTGTTAGTTCTTGGGTAGATTGGGTAACCGAAATTGGCACCAGGAACAGTGGTCATCTGCACGTTCTCTGTGTGGCCAACTACTTTACCCAGGCAAATTCTCAACACCGAATATGGAGCAGAACGGTCGTTGCACTCGTTGATTGATTGAGGACCGGAAAACCATGAATCAATCAGTACGTGGCTCACGCGGTTGTTGCCTCTAACGAGAATTTTGACTTCATCAACATTAAACTATGTGGCCGGGTCCCGTAGCTTGAACCGCGATGTGGGAGCTGGTGTAGTTCCTCCCCACTGCTGCTGTGTGCTAGACCATTTGCATTCGGGGTAGTCTTCTAGTTTCCCCAACAAATTTGCTTTGTGCATAACTGCACCAGACTCGATAAATGTCCCAATAAGTTTCTTGCCGCGGCAGCAGGTCTTTTGGCCTCATGATTTGGTGTCTTATTGATGCCTCCGGTCCGTGGGCATTACAAACCCTGCATCGATAGATATATATTAATGACAAAGAACGTTGATAGCGGTTACAAAAGTATATTGTATAAAAAATGTGCATTGCTAAAAAGTTCTACAATCTGTCTGCATAGAAGGGGGCCACCACGTTCACCTCGTAGTTAACTACTTAGCCCAGACAAAATCTCAACACCGCATACAGAGTAGGTAGGTGGTTGTGCTTGTTGACTGACTGAGGTCCGGAAAACCATGACTCAAGCAGTTCGCGTGGCTGCAACGACGTTTCTGATCGACATTCGGTGCTGATACTTTTTTTGGGCAAAGTAGTTGGCTGCGCAGAGAACGTGTGGAGGACCACAGCTCCTGGTGCCGATGTTGGCGAGTCAAATTGCCAAGAGCTCACACGGATGATGAAATCCGGCCGTCAGCATTTTGACTGCGGGCCATTATCGCACCACATGCAACCACGAGTGATAAGTGTGGGTATCCGATACTTCTGAAAGGCACGCTCGCACATAGTGACCGTCGTAGTCGGACGATGTCCCCAGTATGCTCCACAAAAGGGTGCTGCAGGAACGGTGACTTGCGCGTTGATTAGTTTTAACTGATAGCAGACTTTCGCTGCAGCTACCACACTCTCCTCCTCCCCCACCTGAGTTCGATGTCATGACAGAGTCAAGAGGACCGGAGATGGAAGAGGGCGCAGGTGGCTGGCGGGACCGGAGCCACTGCTGGGCGTGCTACCACACCTGGCTCTGATCCCATGGAATGGGAGTGCCATAAAGGCCACATTAAGAAGGAACCATTGCAGTCGGACCCTCAGTCCATCTGTCAGCCACTCCACAAAAACACACAATGGGCTGAATAAGAGTTCCCAGTTTATCCTGTCAGTTGACAACCTTCCAAGTCACTGCTTTTAGTGCGCCGCGATAGTTTCAAGCACATCAGATTGTTTGTAGTGAGGAACATGCGCTGAGCCGTCGACTCCTCACTGTCTCCCCCACCCCACAATGAAACCCAGGGTCTGAACCGGTCAGTTGTCTGATGTGGAAGTGGGCGCAGCTGCTGGTGACCTCATCTACGCGGACTACGTACACGAACTGGCTCCTCAAACACAAGCACTAGGATTTCACACAACAGGGCTTTGAACGGCTCACACCTTACGTGTGTGAGATAGCCAGAGACCGCGTTAAAAAGGAGCCATCGCAGCCTGACTCTCAGACCACCAGTCAGCCACTCCACGCAACACACATTGGACTGACTGCGAGGTCTGAGTTTAATTGTCAGTTGGCAACCTTCCAACCCACGGCGCTTATCACCACGGGATATTCTCAAGCTCAGATTACACATTCAACAGAGGAGCCAGATGGAAAAGGAGCTGAGTATCATACTTGACTCTCAAGCAGTTACGCAGACTGAGAGCGTGTTTTGTGTGGTGTTGCGTGTGATCATGTGAGATGCAGAGGCTGATGAGGAGAGAGGTCGTGTTATGGTATAGCCGGCGGTGTGTTACCGCAGGTTTTTAAGGAGACGTATGTGGCCTAGTAGGCCCATGCTGTGCGTGAATGTGCGAGGGCACTGCGGACAGTTTGAGTGTATGTTGGTGCTCCTGGCACTGATTTGCCGGTCTCTGTGCGATTGATTCGCAAGTGACTGACCAGGCCGATGAGTGATGTGCATGTGCGGTGAAAATGAGGAAGAGATAGGTCGAGAGCTACTGAGACTTGGGGGCTCTGCTGCTGATACTGTTAGTTGCACTCATGGGATGACTGTTGGAAGTTTTAATGGATGCGCAAGATGTGTTCGATGTGTTGGCCCCGTGGTGAATTCCGCTTTCGTGGATGCGCGTGTGACCGATCAGGCCCATGCGGTGAGCGAATACGTGGGGACAGTGTGGGCATTGGGGTCGGCGGTCTCTGCCCTGTTTGGTGCGTTGGAGCTCCAGACACTGATTCACCAGTCTCTGTGCGATGGATACACAAATGACTGACCAGGCCGATGTGTGAGGTGAATGTACGATCGCAGTGAGGACAGGTTAGTACCGAGTCCCCATCGGTGGTACTGGGCGCGGTGGTGGTGATGGTTGTGGTGGTGGAAGTAGCAGGTTGCAGGTAGTCGTACGTGGCCACTATGGTGGCGGGATTGAGGTAAGTGGTGTTCGTCGCCGTGGTCGGCGGAAGGGGAGGGGGAGGGAAGGTGTCGGGGATCGTGGGCGACGGGGCATCGAGGGAGTGGTTATTAGTGGTTGCGATGGTCGTCGTCGTGAGGTCTGAGGCAGATGTGGCAGAGGTTGATGTCGTGGGATTTTTGGTTGCATTTAATTCGAAGATATCCGACCAGGTGGATTCGCGCGTGGAATGTGCGTTGGCAGCGTGGGCACGTTGGCAGGGCTTGGGCATTGGCGGTGTTGATCCGGGGCGCTTGTGAATTGTGAGTGGCCCGTTTGGCCTTAGCAGCGGTGAACCGGTTGGTATCCAGCCGGTTGGCATGCAACCGGTTGCACCAGCCCTTTACGGATCTTCTCCAGGCCAATCGGTCCTGGGCAAGGTCCTCCCAGGTCACCGGGGTGATTTGCAGTTGCTTCGAGATAGTTCTTCAAAGTGTCCTTGTAGCGCTGTTTTTGTCCTCCTCGTCTGCGAGCACCCGTAGCGAAATCTCCGTAGAAAAGGCGTTTGGGTTGACGCTCGTTATCCATTCTCACTAGGTGGCCGCGTTATCGCAATAGCACTTGCCGCAGCATGGCGTGGATGTTGAGGATTCCGGTCCGCGCCAGAACATCCACGTCCGGGATTCTGTCTTATAACTCAGCTTCAGTATTATGAGGAGGCAGCTGAGATTGGAGTGATTCAGCTTTCCGGCCTGGTTCGAGTAGACGGTCCAGGTCTCCGCTCCGTAAAGCAGTGTCGTCAAGACGATGGCCTTGTACATCTTAAGTTTGGTGTTCAGGTGAATACCGTGGCGATTCCACATGGAGGCCTGCAGTCGGTCGAAGGCCTGACTGGCTTTGGAGATCCATTGAGCAACCTCGGTGTGGATTCTCGTATTGTGTGAAATCATGCTTCCTAGATAAGCGAAGGTTTCCAAGTTTTTTGATTTGAGCACCGTTGATATTGATTTGGAGAGCATTGTATTCCGCGCTGGACGGCGGCTGGTGCATTACAACCGTTTTGGCTGTACTGATTGTTAATCTAAAATCGGCGCAGCCTACGGCAAAGAGGTTCATACTCCTTTGCAGGTCCTCCTCCGTCACGGTGTTAAGGGCGCAGTCGTCCGCGAAGAGCAATTCATGGACTGTAGTTGTAGACACGTGCGTTAAAATTCCTGCATACGCCGACTGTTGAGAAGGTGTCCATCAGTTCTATAGGCGATGCGGATCCCAAGCTGCACATAACGTAGGCGTCCATCAGCCTAGCCGACAACGTGAGACTGAATAGAGTGGGGGCCAGCACGCAGCCCTGCTTCACTCCTTTGGTCACTGCGAATGCTTTAGATGCCGTGCCATTGTCAGTGACGCGCGCCGTCATCCCGTCATGAAGCTTACGCACCATGTGCGTGAACCGCTCAGGACAGCCGAATTTCTGCATGACTTTCCACAGTCCGTCGCGGTTCACCGTGTCAAAGGCTTTCGTCAGATCCACGAAGGTAGTTTATAGGTGAGTTCGCATCTCCTGGCACTTCTCATGCAGCAAAGATCATGTCGGTTGTTCCGTGGTGTCGGCGAAAGCCACATTGGCTTTCCGGGAGCAGGCCCTGCTGTAGGTGACCGTCCAGACGATTGATAAGGATACGGGCGAAGATCTTCCCGGCGATGTTGAGCAACGAGATGTCTCGGTGGTTATCACAGTGTTGCCGGTTTACCTTCCACTTGTAGAGATGGACGATGGTTGCGTCTTTGAAATCCTGAGGAACTTGTCCTTGGCACCACACCTCTTGAAATATTGTTGTGAGTTCCGCCATCAGTCAGGGCCCGCCATGCTTGTAGACTTCCGGTGGGATTGCGTCGGATCCAGGAGCTTTCCCGCTGGAAATCTGTTGCATGGACCGGATTGTTTTTGGTAGGGAACGTGGGAGATCCAGGGTAGTATTCGTATAAATGTAAGGGAGCTGGTCAATGGCAGCATCGGAGATGGCTGATGAGCAATTGAGAACACTTTGGAAGTGCTCGGCCCAGCGCTTCGGCATTTGGGATTTCTCTATCAAAATTGTGCCGTCAGTGCTGTGCAGTGGTGCGGTTCCCTTGATGCAGGGGCCGTAGATGGCCTTTATAACTTTGAAGAAGTTTTTAATTTCATTGCGGTCCGCATACCCCTGGATTTCCTCAGCCTTTCGGATCATCCTGGCATCCTGCATCTCCCGCAGCCGGTGCCAGCATATGAAGAAAGCTGCTTTGGTGGTCTCAGTCCGAAGGTCCATGTAGGCCTTGTGTAGTCCATTCTTCTCCGTGAGTAAGTTACTGATGTCGGCGTCATTGTTGTCAAACCAGTCCTGGTGTTGACGGTGCGCGCGTCCGAGAACATCGAGGGCGGTGAGGAGATTTTGCAGTTGACACCATCCTGTCTCCACGGTGGCGTTATAATCTGGAGCATGCAGGTTCTCCAGTTTCTGAGTTAATTGGTTGCTCTTATCAAAACAGTCAGCAGGCAAGTTTAACAAAGGAGTATTTATCTTGACCTGGCGGTCGCTTACCTTGGGGCCTTCGTCGGGGTTGAAGTTGGAGCCTCATCTTGGAGATGATGAGGTGGTGATCCGTTCTACCATCGGCATCGCGGCTCGCCTTGGTCACGAACATGTCCTGTCGAGTTCGCCTCCGGACGAGAACATAGTCCAGCAGCTGCAAATGCCGTAACCGAGGAAGGCGAAAGAAGGTGTTTGTCAGCAGTAGACAGTGTTTTGCACAGGTTTTCAGATTGAGGAGGTCATTATCGTTACAGCCACCGAGACCGTAGGGATCCTGCACTCCCTGCCAGGCAGCTTGGTCGGTCCCGACGCGGGTGTTGAAGTCACCAAGGGCACTCAACTTATCCGCCTTCGGCACCGTCGCCAGGAGAGCGTGCAGATCCTCGTAGAATGTTTCCTTCGCCGCATCAGAGCTCATCACTGGAGGAGCGTAGGCGCTGATGATGGTGGTTAACTTGTCTCCCCGAATAGGTAGGCGTAAGCTCATCAAGCGATCATTGATACCATGCGGCAGACAGGGCAGACGACCCACGATGTCGTTCCGGATGGCAAAGGCGACACCAGCGTCGCGTCGCTCTGTCTTTGGCCGGCCACTCCAGAAGAAGGTGTGGCCGGCACCCATCTCCTCCAGATGACCCTGCTCCGAGAATCGGGTCTCGCTAAGAGCAGCAATGTCTACCTTGTAGCGTGCCAGTTCCCAAACAACTAGCGCCATCCTATATTCCGGCCGTTTGTTCTTCAGCTTGTCTAAAATTAAACAAACATTCCAGACTGCTAGTTTGAGCGGACTCACCCGAGCAGCCCGGAGAGTATGGCGTGGGGCGTGGTGATTGGGGGTATTGTAGTTTGTTTGATTTTTACGACCGCGTATTTTAGAGCTGTGAGCCACGAGCCGCAGCCATCTGTAAAAGGCGGGATACCCACAATTTTTTCAGGGCAAATTTTCCAGCCCCTTCCTCCGCGATAAGGCAAGCAGTGCTGTCCCTAAATTGGACTGCTGGGACATCCCAGGCGGCTGCCTAACTCCCCATCATATGGGTCACGGTTTTGTTTTAGTGGGAGAACAACCCGAGTTAGCCTGGGCCACCTATGGGGTTGCTGTCGCCCTCACCGTAGGACGTTTTCAGATGGGGGAAGGTGGGAAGTTCGGGAGTCAGACATACCGGGTGCGGAGGCACACGCAGCACCGGGAGTAACCCTCACCTGGTTTAGCCCGCCGGTCGTGGCATTTACTGAGCTCTGGCCGCTAGGAAGAGCGCAGCTACGAGGGGCATAGATTAGAGTTTGGTACCAGTTAGAGGTGGCCACAGGAGCATTCACCCCCTGTACGAGACATATGAAGTGGTCAAACGCTACCTGTGGTGCACCCCCTAACAAGTACCCACTTCACCACTGGTGTACAGAAATGGCATGGCAACTCCGTACTGCAACAGCTGGTCAGTCAGATATTTTCCCACCACGTGCAGTTATCTGCGATGCCCTCGGGAACTACCAATTGTGATGAATACTGTAAAACCTGGGACAATCCAAATATCCTTACCTGATTCTGTCTCTGATGATGGATTCGAGTGAGAATCCAAAACGCCAGGCTAATAAAGCTCTAGTTTCAGTGATGGCGTCTCCTTCTTTATTACCAACTGGGTTTACTTAAAAGATTTGCTGGTAGAGATAAACCTTTTAATGCTGAGCTGTTCCCTTCGTCAAAAAAACGTAAAACATGGGAAAAGGACCCCCGTAATATATGTGGCCTTGGGCTACCTAGGAGAGGAGTTAGCGTTAGGGATACTGTTAGGGTTAGGGTTAGGATGAGGGAATGCTTACCCTTACTGTACTTTAATGCATGATGGGCAGCGATTTCTAGTCCAGTGTCTTGCAAATAAACCAGTATATTGAACGACGACATGTCTTTCTACAGTAGAAGTAAAGAAGCTACATTTTAAGTTTTATATTTACTCAGAAAGTAGCACATTGCAGTGGAGTAATGCCTTTGGGAAAACCTTTCTCGAGCGCGATCTGAAAGTTGCTGTTTAATGTTTGAGCTGAAAGCAATCATTTTCAGTGGAACAGTCACACAATAGTTACAATCTGCCAACAAGCAGACGATAATAGGGTATGTGCGTCTCCCTAAGTGCGCCCTAAAAAATGCTGGGTCTCACGTCTTCGGCAGCCGGCCGCGGCTCGCAGATCGCAAACTACGCGGTCGTAAAACTCAAACAAACAACAATACCCCCCGTCCCCATCTCCCTCGCCATACTCGCCAGGCTGCTCGGGTGAGTCCACTCACACTAGCAGCCTGGAATGTTTGTTCCCTTTTAGAAAATCCTAGGAGCAACCGGTCGGAACGGGGACGGCGCTAGTCGCTCGGGAACTGGCGCGCTACAAGGTGGGCATTGCTGCTCTCAGCGAGACCCGATTCTCTGAGCAGGGTCAGCTGGAGGTGGGGGCCGGCTACACCTTCTTCTGGAGCGGCCGGCCAAAGGCAGAGCGACGCGACGCTGGTGTTGCCTTTGCCATCCGTAGCGACATCGTGGGACGTCTGCCCTGGCTGCCGCAGGGTATCAATGATCGCCTGATGAGCCTCCGCCTGCCTCTTCGGGGAAACCAGTTCGCAACCATCATCAGCACCTACGCTCCCCCAATGACGAACTCTGATGCGATGAAGGACAAATTCTACGAGGACCTGCACGCCTTGCTGGCGACTGTGCCGAAAGAGGACAAGTTAATTGTCCTTGGTGACTTCAATGCCCGCGTCGGGACGGACCACGCTGCCTGGCAGGGAGTGCTGGGTCCCCACGGTCTCGGTAGCTGTAACGATAACGGCCTCCTTTATCTGCGCACGTGTGCGGAACACCGTCTCCTGCTGACCAACACCTTCTTCCGCCTTCCGACGCGGGAGAAGGCCACGTGGATGCACCCTCGATCACGGCGCTGGCATCTGCTGGACTATCTTCTCGTCCGGAGGCGAGATCGACACGACGAAGGCCCCAAGGTAAGAGGTTGCCATGTAAGTTAAATACTCTTTTATTAAATTTGCCTGCTCACTGTTTTGATTTCAGCAACCAAATAACTGAGAAACAGGAGGACCTGCATGCTCCAGAGGATAACGCTACCGTGGAGACACGATGGTGTCAACTGCGAAATGTCATCCAGTCCACCATCCACGATGTCCTCGGCCGCGCACGCCGTCGACACCAGGACTGGTTTGACGACAATGACGCCGACATCAGCAACTTACTCGCAGAGAAGAATGGACTACAGAAAGCCTACATGGACCTTCGGACCGACGCCACCAAATCAGCATTTTTCAGATGCCGGCGCCTTGTACAACAACGGCTGCGGGAGATGCAGGATGCCTGGATGATCCGAAAGGCTGAGGAAATCCAGGGGTATGCGGACCGCAATGAAATTAAAAACTTCTTCAAAGCCATCAAGGCCATCTACGGCCCGTGTATCAAGGGGTCCGCACCGCTGCTCAGCTCTGACGGCACAACATTGCTGACAGAGAAATCGCAAATTCTGAAGCGCTGGGCCGAGCACTTCAGAAGTTTCCTTAATTGCTCATCAGCCATCTCCGATGCTGCCATTGACCGGCTCCCTCAAGTGGACACGAACAATGACCTGGATCTGCCGCCATCCCTACCAGAAACCATCCGGGCCGTGCAGCAGATTTCCAGCGGTAAAACACCGGGATCCGCCGCAATCCCACCGGAAGTCTACAAGCATTGGTAACTCTGTGATAATCACTGAGGCATCTCGCCGGGAAGATCTTCGCCCGTATCCTTCTCAATCGTCTTAACGGTCACCTTGAGCAGGGCCTGCTCCCGGAAAGCCAATGTGGCTTCCGCCGACACCGCGGAACAACAGATATGATCTTTGCCGCCCGCCAGCTACAAGAGAAGTGTCAGGAGATGCAACTCACCTATACACTACCTTCGTGGATCTAACGAAAGCCTTTGACACGGTGAATCGTGACGGACTGTGGAAAGTCATGCAGAAATTCGGCTGTCCTGAGCGGTTCACGCACATGGTGCGTCAGCTTCATGACGGGATGACGGCGCGCGTCACTGACAACGGGACGGTATCCGAAGCATTCGCAGTGACCAACGGAGTGAAGCAGGGCTGCGTAATGGCCCCCACCCTCTTCAGCCTCATGTTCTCGGCTATGCTCATGGACGCCTACCGTGATGAGCAGCCTGGTATCCGCATCGCCTACAGAACTGACGGGCACCTTCTAATAGTTGGCGTATGCAGGCTCCAACGCGCTTGTCTACGACTACAGTACATGAATTGCTCTTCGCGGACGACTGCGCCCTTAACACCGTGGCGGAGGAGGACAGGCAAAGGAGCATAGACCTATTCGCTGATGGCTGCGCCGATTTCGGATTAACAATCAGTACAACCAAAACGGTTGTAATGCACCAGCCGCCACCCAGTGCGGAATACAATGCTCCTCGAATCAATTTCAACTGTGCTCAAAACGTGGAAACCTTCGCTTATCTAGGAAGCACGATGCCGCGCAACACGCGAATCGATGACGAGGTTGCCCAATGGATCTCCAAAGCTCGTCAGGCCTTCGGCCGGCTGCAGGCCTCCGTGTGTAATCGCCACGGTATTCACTTGAACACCAAACTGAAGATGTACAAGGCCGTCGTCTTGACGACACTTCTTTACGGATCGGAAACCTGGACCGTCTACTCGAACCAAGCCAGGAAGCTGAATCACTTTCATCTCAGCTGCCTCCGCAGAATACTGAAGCTGAGATGGCAAGACAGGATCCCGGACACGGAAGTCCTGGAGCGGACCGAAATCCTCAGCATCCATGCTATGCTGAGGCAAGTGCAACTGCGATGGAGCGGCCACCTGGTAAGAATGGACGACGAACGACTTTTTACGGTGATGTCGCTACGGGTTCTCGTCGGCAGGGTGGTCAAAAACGACGCTACAAGGACACTTTGAAGAAATCGCTGAAGCAACTGCAAATCAACTTGGTGACCTGGGAGGACCTCGCCCAGGATAGACCGGCATGAAGAAGATCAGTGAAGACTGGTTCAGCAATCTATGAGGCCAACCGGATCGCTGCCGCCAAGGCCAAAAGAGCGGCACAAAAGTCCCCAGCGCCCCGAACTAACACCGCTAATGCCCAGGCCCTTCCAACATGCCCACGCTGTCACCGCATCTTCTGCGCGCGAATTGACCTGGTTGAACATCTTCGGACGCAATGCACCAACAATCCGACAATTCCAATTTCTACGTCAAATTCTGCCAACCCTCCTTCTGACTCCCCAAACCCTCACTCTGGGCATCAATTCCATTACTCCCACCATCATAGAGACCACATCCATCTACTCATCGCCTGTTACCCCCACCACTGCAACCACCACCGCCTTCGCCTTCACTACCACCACCACCATCAGCGATGGGGAATCTCTCCTAAGCTGTACTCAATTCGACCGCACATTCACCTCACGCATCGGCCTGGTCGGTCACTTGCGAATACATCGTACAGAGACCGGTGAGCCAGTGCCTGGAGCACCATCACACAGCAGAGATCGTCGCCTCCACTGCCCTCACTTTCCTCGCGCATTCACTCATCGCATGGGCCTATTCAGTCACATTCGCATCCATGACAGCGGAATTCACCGCAATGCCGACAACACCGATACACCATGCACACCCTGCGCTCCTGCCATTCTTAGCGCCCCTGCCACCCCCACTACCATGAATGAAATCCCCCAGCCTCTACCGATTTCTCCTGCCCACACTGCACCCGCAACTTCAACTCTCGCATTGGTCTGGTCGGTCACCTGCAAATCCATCGCACGGAGGCTGGTGAACCAGTGCCTGGGGCTCCAACATACAGTCGACGCGCCCGCCTTCACTTCCCTCACTGCTCCCGCACATTTACACACCACATGGGCCTATTAGGACACATGAGCCTCAACGACAACCTCCGATTAACCACCGGAGGCTAAGCTACATCAGCGCACACTACCTACACCAATACATCGACAACACCCTCACAATCACCATTTACCAGAGTATATCACGGTTTCCTAGAAACCGTGGCTGGGAAGTCTGCCAATCTGACGCTTCCACCAGACCACGCCGTCAGCTCAGTGTATGTGCTTTGTGTGTCGAGTGGCTGACCAGTGGACTGGGAGTCAGACGGCGATGGCTGCTCCATATCCCCTGAGTTTGTAAATCCTGGTGTGTATGTTATGGGGGCCAGGTCGTGCTGTGGCGCGCGAAGACGGGTACGCCGATCCCACATCAGGCAACTGGCCGGCTCGGACATTGTCTGATGGTGGGGGTTGGGGAGAGAGTGAGGTAGACAGCTCAGCGCATGTTCCTCACTATAAACAATCTGACGCGCTTAAAACTATCACGGTGCGCTAAAAGCCGTGGCTTGGAAGGTTGCCAACTGACGGGATAACTCGGACCACGTGGTCAGCCCAATGCGTGTTTTGTGTGGAGTGGCTGACTGGTGGACTGAGAATCAGGTTGCAATGGCTCCTTCTAAATGTGGTCTTTATGGCACTCCCACTCTGTAGGATCCGAGCCAGGTGTGGTGGTACGCCCAGGGGCGGCTCCGGCCGCGCCAGCCACCTGCGACCTCTCTCATCTCCGGTCTTCTTTCCTGTGTCATGAGACCGGGCTCAGGTGGGAGAGGAGAAGAGTGTGCGTTAACGTTAACCGCCGTGGTTGGAAGGTTGCCAACAGACAATTACACTCAGACCTCGCAGTTAGTCCAATGTGTTTTGTGTGGAGTGTCTGACTGGTTGTCTGAGAGTCAGGCTGCGATGGCTCCTTCTTAACGTGGCCTCTGGCTATCTCGCACATGTGAGATGTAAGCCGTTCAACCCCCTGTTGTGTTAAATCCTGGTGCTTGTGTTTGGGGGGCCAGGTCGTGTACGTAGTACACGTAGACGAGGTCACCAGCAGCCTCGCCCACTTCCGCATCAGACAACTGACCGGCTCGGACAGTGGTCTGATTGTGGGGGTGGAGGAGAGAGTGAGGTCGAGAGCTCAGCGTATTTTCCTCACTATAAACAATCTGACGCGCTTGAAACTATCACGGTGTGCTAAAAGCCATGGCTTGGAAGGTTGCCAACTGACGGGATAACTCGGACCGCGTGGTCAGCCCAATGTGTGTTTTGTGTGGAGTGGCTGACTGGCGGACTAAGAGTCAGGTTGCAATGGCTCCTTCTTAATGTGGCCTTTATGGCACTCCCACTCCGTTGGATCCGAGCCCGGTGTGGTGGCACGCCCAGGGGCGGTTACGGCCGCGCCAGCCACCTGCGCCCTCTCCCATCTCCGGTCTTCTTGACTCTGTCTTGACACTGGGTTCAGGTGGGGGAGGAGGAGAGAGTGCGGTAGCTGCAGCGCAAAGCTACTATCACTTAAAACTAATTCACGCGCAAGTCACCGTCCCTGCACCACCTGGTGTGGAGCATACGGTGGACCTCGTCGTCGGTGATGGCTTCTAGCATGAATCCGAAACGTTAGGCGCATAAACGTCTTGATCCAACAATCGAACCTCGTTCTTTGGAGCCGGTTCGTTGATCTCGTCTCTTCGCTTCCATCGGAAAGCACGCCTTAGTGGAAAATAGGCCACACAAACATTACATCCTACACGTGTAGAAATTGTATTGACAGCGATATGTTCAGTCATTTCCTAGTTGCATCTGGAATAGTTGAAAGGGCTCAGACATAATCATATTTGGAACCAGAACCGCGTTTACTGACTCTATTAGTGCGTTTTAGTATTCAAACTTACTTAGGCTCACAAAGGTAAATTTTCCAAGCCAAAAGCTCTCATAATTTCTTGAAAAGATCGCAGTTATTTATATCTGACCTAAGTTGATTCGAGCTTACAAAAAAATTGATTTTCAACCACATGGAGACTGTTTGCTTAAATGATTCTCAGTAGGTTTAATTTCCATAGGCACAGTTAATCGATGGCCAAGGGGACAGCAACCTCAAGTCTGTAGGGGCATTCCCTACATTAATGGAGTCTCTGAGGTGATTTCCCGACTCTTAAAACGCACCAGCGTATGCATAGACCACCGGTACACAGCAAAAAGTCGTCGCAGTTTGATGCAACCCAAGGGCACCCAATGCCACTAACTGAAACCTCTGCAGTTGTCCACAATATAAGTTGCAACCAGTTGGACTGCAAGTACGTTGGGGAACCAGGCTAAAATTGCAGACCCGCCGGCAGGAACACAAATCGGTAGCTAGGAGACTTAACCCAAACTGTCAGCTTGCAACGCACGTTTGAGAAACAGGCCATACTGTCGATCTTCCCCGGAGCCGCCCTCCTAGGCCGCGGCAACTCAAAGATGTAATTACTCACGCTTGAGGCGTGGTTTTCAGACGCCAACTCTGTTAGCAGGCATCTTGACCTTCCTGCAGCATGTAAAGTCTTGCGTCATTACGTACTTGAAGCTCAGGGCATGACAGTCACGCAGATCTCAAGAATGCCACACAGACACAACCCGAGAGCGAACTCATCCAACGAACAAAAAGGGCCACCGGACCGGCAGACATGGCTCAACCGTCCACTCCGTACCCCATCGAGCGAATGAATCATAAGGCACGCAGCTAGACTCCCCGCCAAATATCCTCCAAAACATCGATCAGGCCGAGGCCAACAAACAGGCTACTTCCGCTACATTTTGGTTTACTGCAGTTGCTTTGACAATGTTGAGCTTACCAAGCCCTTCGAAACCTCAGCATACGAATAGAATTGTTCCGGTGAACCTGTATTATTTCTAAAATTCTTTAAGGCAGCTAAATTAACTTCGTAATACCTGAGTACTTCTTACTGACAATTTTGACTCTGATCCCAATCTCTCGTTTCTTTCGTCACCTACCGTATATGCGCTTAGCCCTGTCATACCCTAGGTTTTCAACTATACGCGTGGAGCTCATGGAACAAGTGTTTTTACTCATTCTGAGTCCCGGATTCACTCTTCATCGTATACAGGAACAAACTTGATGCATTACATCTAGGATACAGTTAAAACGCAAATCATCCATCTACCAAAATTGGCAGTTTCCGCACTCGGTGTGCTCATGGCCTGTCCTTTCCACAGTTGAGTCATTAGTAGCCAAAATTCCATCGCTGGCTTTGCTGGTGATCTCTGTGATTACTTGAAAAGCAGAGGAAAATTTTCGGAAAAGCGGATATTCAGAAGGGGCAGCTTTCTCGAAACACATCCAAATGTACTCTTAATAAACCTGAGCCAGTAAATAAAGGACACACTGAGGCTGGCGGCTCCTTGCACCAGTCAAGAGTCAGGAGTTATCCGTTTTTCTTGGTAAAATCAATACTCTCGTTATAGGATCACTTACGGGAGTCCAAACCTCATTTGTCGGTGTTAGGAGTTAGGATTTAGGATTTAGGAGTTAGGAGTCAGGCGTTCGGAGTTAGGAGTCAGGAGTTAGGAGTCAGGAGTCAGAAGTTAGGAGCCAGAAGTCAGAAGTTAGGAGTCAGGAGTTATGAGTCAGGAGTTACGAGTTAGAAGTCAGGAGTTATCCGTTTTTCTCGGTAAAAGCAATACTCTCGTTATAGGAGCACTTACGGGTGTCCAACCCTCATTTTTCGGTGTTATTTAACCGAAGTTCACTGAGCCCGGTCAGAGAAGGTAAGTTTACGACTACGTGTTTGACCCCAAAATGTATGCAACAGATAACATAGGAATTGGTGTGGTTTGTTTGATGCCAAGTGCAGTCTCTATTGGCTGCTCCTGACGCCCTCTAACTCACATTTTCTTACATAGGAGTAGTGTGCACTGATATATCGCAATTTACAAACGGAAATGGGACTTTTCGCTTTGCCTCGATTAATGCTTGTTAGCAACCACTTGACTTCCGGCGCAGACGGTAAGCACCCAGATCCACGACAAAACAGAAGTTTGTATTCTCAGTTGATATCAAGGATAGGCCGGTGCACGTTTCTCCTACGTACCTGAATGTTTCTGATTTCAGCCAACATGACGTGGATCGCTAGCTCCGGAGGGCGAGAAAGTGTCGTTCGATGACCAGCTGATTCGAGTTTAGATTTTAGACAAAATAGTATTACCGGTAAAGAGAAGAGAGACTTGAATGGGCACTTTTTAGCACTTTTTCAGCCAGTCATACCCAAGCCCATGTTGGAACACCTGAGAAAGGAGTAACGAGGAAGAGGAGTAAGACTTGGGTGGTCATTTCTGATACACTAGCCCTGTGTGTCCTGTAATGTGATCAGTGAGCGTCGCTCTACCATTTTCAGGTTCAGATCTAGGACGTACGTCATGACGAAGGGTAGCAAAGAGGCCACGAATGACTGTTCCAATGTCCATGTCTTTTTTTGCAAAACTCTAAAATAACTTTTATTTCTACCTACCAGCTAGGGGAGACTAGAAAAACGTCACGCTGAATAGCTGGTCATTAAGTTCAAAGTTTTCGCATAGCTGTATAGTTTAGTAAAACAAGCAAAGCGGAACCAGACGGTTTCGAAGGTGGACCATCTCCTAACACCTCTGCCTTGCGTGTCTGTCTTACTGCGAATGCTTGCTTGTCTATCTGACTGTTTGTGGGGACATCTGTGCCCTAGGATCTCTACCAGCTGACTGCATACTCCAAGCTGTCTGCTCTATATCTGATAAACAGCAATCGTTTTCGCATTGTCATCGCATGACGACATATGACTCAACACAAATTCTGGAGGGTGGTGGCTCGAGTCTTCCCGCTGGCTCGAACCGTTTGCCTTCAAAATTCGCCCTATATCCTCTAGTCTACATTCCATAACTAAATTTGCCTTTGTGTGCCTCTTCCTTTGGAATATCAGCGCGTTTTGTTTTCGTTAAGGACAATACGACCGTGACTGCAACAGTAACTGTTTGTGTTCTCTGTTTCCTCCTCCTGATGGTTGGTATCGCGGTTTACTGGTTCAAAAGAAAGAATTGGAAGCAGTGAGTCCTTTTTATGCAAAATGTCTACGCGTTCTTACCTACCTACCTTTATACAAGTGAAAATGCGAGTCCCGGGAAATAATTGACAAAAAGTTGATACGATCGCTGCGACAGGGACTTTATTCGCCTGACGTTTCGGATCCCAACTCGAACACATCACCAGAGACAGTATCAGATCGGGGACAGAGCTCAGGCGAACGCATTTTCCAACACCAGTAGCAGTGCGCCAGAGGGTCAAGCCATCAGTAAACTACCCTCCAACACGGGTGACTCAATATGTCAGCGGATAATGACCCACATGCCAACCATCAAACAATTAACACACCAGAACGCAGTCATCAACGATGAAGGGGAGCCGTTAATTTTCGTAGGCGATGCCGTAACATCGCGACTGTATCCTATCAATACTGCATCTTCCTGTGCACGAACTACCCGTATCTGATACTGTCTCTGATGATGGGTTCGAGTTGCAATCCGAAACGTCAGGTGAACAAAGCTCTTGTCCAAGCGATTGCATCTAATTCTTCTCAATAGGAAGCCCCTCCCGACCACTACCAGACTGCCAAGCCATACCCTCTTTGAAGAGTGCTGTTGTCCACTCCTTGGTCTATTTAATCCACATGACAGTCCGCAGCGTAAGCAGGTTTCACGCTTGGGTAATAATCTACAGCAGCTGCTCCCTCTTATCCGATGCTAGGCTTCGCGAGGGCTCTCGAGGACCTTTGCCGAATAAGTAGTAACGAATGCTAACCCTAATAAACACAACAGATAGAAAAGGAGTTTTGGGTAGGGTTGCAATGGCCTATAGGTAAGCGCGTAAGGCGGTCTAATTAAGTGCTTAAAACCCCAGCGCGCTTGAACGATTACAACGGGTAGACAGAGCGGGACGAGCGAGTTCCGTCAACGATCGGTTAGTGCTCATCAACGAACTTCCATATTTCCCATCTAAACTGGCAAGACAACGAGCATATGGCTCGATGGTTAGAGCGTTACACTTCTGAGCAACAGGTAGCGAACTCGAGCCTCGGGTAAAACACCACGTGGGGTTGGCCATGAATGACTAATTACGGCTAATAACGCATAAATGACTATTCCAGTGATCCTTGTTTTTGTTGGTATTGTTAATCTGCCTCTACTTCTACTACTAGCTGCTGGCGGGGCTCGAAAATGAGCCCCAAGACAGAGCGGGCCGAATTAGTTCCGTTAGCGATCGGTGAGCGTTCATCAACGAAATTTACTTTTATTACGAACGTGTTACCGTCATTTTCCATCTTTTAAACTGCCCTACCCCATTGCCACCGTTTCAGTTTTACATGCCTACACATAGAGTGTTGTTGTTGTCATTGTTGTTGTTGTTGTTGCGTTGTTGCCGAATAAATTAGTTAATCAGGATTACTCATATAGTCCACAGATTTGACACCGAAACAGCAACACACCCTTTAAAACAGGTGATCTGGCGCTCAATTACGGGGGGGGTTAATAGCTTTGTGTCTCAAACATTCCCCTTTACCCTTATCCGAACACTGACCCTACCCTTAACCCTAACATTGTCTCCAACCTTACCCTAACTCTAAGCGTAAACTTAACCTTACCTTGTCCGTAACCCTAAATTCCCTGAAACTTAACGCAAGACCACTTGCATTATAATGGTTCCTGTTAACATGTCTGCTGGGAGGGGAGGCATGCAAGTACTTCCATCCAATCAGTTTTGTCAACACTTCAGTCCCAACCACTCTTCATATCCCCTAAACGGGGTTCGGGTCTTAAGCTCCATTGTTGTGCATTTTTGGAGACGATTTCTGCACCGGTTCAAGTAGCCGTTCTCGAAACGTGTTTTGTTGGAACCTAGTGGGTTAGCTCTCTCAACTATTGCACTAAAACTCATAAACAGTGGTTCGACTCACTTCGACAGTTGATCGGGGCATGACAGATAGAAGAGAGAGTAAAGCCGACAATAGGATTCCCATCCCCGGGGCATTTGCTGGGTTTGCGTCTCTCATGAGGCGTTATTAGTCTTGACTTTGAAAGCTGCTTACTGGCAAATTAACTCTGTCTCCATGTGTGTAATTTACGGCTTTCGGAGGACTGAGAGTCGGACTGCAATCACTCCTCCCCATCCTGACTGGCACGCACGCATGCGAACTCCGATTTGCCATCTGTAAATACGTGGTAAATTTGACGGCGCCTCTAAAATGGGCCACAACGTAGATGCACTAGACCAATACGGTGGCCAGATCAGGGCACGGCAGGTTTTATTGAGGATTTAAAACCCTAAAAAATGCCGTAAATGAGGGTGGCGCAGGCCCCGGTAGCGCCAGCCACTTGCACGCGATTTCACCTCCGATCTTCTTCACATGACAGGTGGGCGAGGAGAAGAGGCTGCGATAGACACCTTGCAGGTCATAATTCACGCGCAAGTCACCGTCCTTGTGCCTATCACTCCATAGGCACACAGTGGACATCGTCAGAATTAACGGTCGAACTCTTAGTATATTCTACGGGGGTCAGGTCGTGTGTGGCATGCGTAGACGGGTTGATTAGCTTTGTCAGACACTGTGTCCGGTCGTCTTAACATTGTCTTTATTTTGGAGCCTGACGGGTGAGGAAGGAGAGAGTGTGACGTGGCAGCCAAAACCCTGTGCAGACCCTAGTCATCTTCAAGTCAGGTTCCAAAGAGGGAGAGAACGAGGCGGACATCGGTGGAGAGATTGTTATATTCGCACAGAATGAATGGAGAGTAGCGTGGTGCAAGTTGGCAGCCGGAAGAGAGGATTACGTCAGAGCGCCTTTAGCGAGGGCATGTCTGCTACAACCTTGAAGTTAATTGGGCTGTTTGGATAGTCTTGAGTGGTCGAGAACGAGGCTGCGGCTGGCATCTCCTACGTGCAAGTACGCGCAGCGGTGAAGTGATGCAACAGGTGCCCGAAATAAGGTTATTACAAGTGAGCTAGATGATGCCCAAGTCGCCGGTGCTGCACCCACTCCACGGGGCATGCGGTAGACATCGTCACTTTAGACTGTCGAAATGTCAGTAGGTGGCATCTGTTCGGTGGCAAAGAGTCCATGCGTTGCTTTATTTCAAATAACCTCCATGAAAATGCACCTTCTATTTTTCATTTGCAAGGAGAGTTGACATTTTGTCGGCCCAGCAAGGTTTTGTCTACGAGCCGGTTCGTGTGGAAGGACTGCATGATGGTTCAGGGGTTTACTTTCGGCGGGTGACCTCATCCACCGATTCGAACCCTCGCTGGACCGACCGAATCTCTAGAGCACTCAGCAACCAGTCGGAATATGAGAAAATCTACACTGACCCCGGGTCAATAGCGGATGTGCCGTCTGCCAAGCAACCGCATGACAAATCCCCCATAACTGCTGCATCCACTGCTGTTACTTCTACTGTTCCTGATCGAGAAAAACTTCCTCTTCCGGATAAACCTCAAGACGACCCAGTTTTAACATAATCTCTTCTGGTAACACTGTCCAAAATAATTCCTTTTATCAGCTAGTACGGAGGTCGCTTCTCCGGAAATACTCGAATTCACGAGAAAACCTGATGTTACATCCCAGTCCTTGACGGCTATGTCAATCTGGGTGTTTACTGTTGCCCTCCTTTGTATAACTGCATATGCGAGGACAGATATTGTTCTGAGGGCAGTATTTGATGCCCACTAGATCTTTTATGTAAAGGTAGATTAGTAGCGCCTCCTTTGCCAAGATCCCTCTAACTAATGGATATCTTCTGAACGTTAAGGTCATCATTTTGAGATATACTTCCCACAGTTGAAATATATGGTTTACTTCTCCGAGCTCTTGCCTCCTCTGTCATATTTTCCTTCCTCCTCTTCCATATTCAGTTAAGTTCTTGACTATTTATCTACACACATCGTATATCGTGCCCATTTGTGCGTTACTTATCCTTAATTTAAGACAATTGAAGGTCACCGAAGCGCCTTCGTTTATATGAATCAGCCGCAGGTACTAACTTGTTAGCTGAGAGCCCGCGGTGATCGAAAAATGTTGTCTGTACACCATGCACAAGATGTATATCGTAAAAAAAGGTTGAGTAACACAGGGATTCATGCTTTTCATCCATTGCATAAGACCGAAATGAGCATGAATGGGCCGGAAGGTTCGAGTTTCAAGTGTTCACTTCAGTTAATTTTGATTAAGGAAAAATAGGATAACGCCTTTGAACTCCATTTTGTTAACAGATTAGCAAAGAAAACCATCAAAAGGTAAGAAAATTAAAAAAAGACATTATTTACCTAACGATGTGTGAAATGCAAGCAGCCATAGGCTAGTCGAAAAGGATAGGTATAAAGGTCTACTCACTTATTGTAAATAGTATAAATACGTGTAATTGTGCGAGTCCCAGGAAATAATTAACAACAAGCAGATGCGATCGCTGGGACCAGGGCTTTATTCGCCTGACGTTTCGGATTCCAACTCTAACCCATCACAAGAGACAGTATCAGATCGGAGAGCGCTCAGGCGAACGCATTTTCCAACGCCATTAGCAGGGAGCCAGATGGACGAACAATCAGTACGCTGCCCTTCGACACGGATGACTCAATATGTCAGCGGATAATGACCCGCATGCCGTCCATCAAACAATTAACACACCAGAACGCAGTCATCAACGATGAAGGGGAGCCATTAATTTTCGTAGACATGCCGTAACATCGCGACTGTATCCTATCAATACTGCATCTTCCTGTGTACGAAGTACCCGTATCTGATATTATCTCTGATGATGGGTTCAAGTTGCAATCCAAAACGTCAGGTGAACAAAGCTCTTGTCCAAGCGATTGCATCTAATTCTTCTAAATAGGAAGCCCCTCCCGACCACTACCAGACTGCCAAGCCATACCCTCTTTGAGGGGTGCTGTTGTCCACTCCTTGGTCTATTTAATCCACATGACAGTCCGCAGCGTAAGCAGGTTCCATGCTTGGGTAGTAACCTATAGCAGCTGCTCCCTCTTATCCTATGCTAGGCTTCGCGAGGGCTCTCTAGGCCCTTTGCCGAATAAGTAGTAACGAATGCTAACCCTAATAAACACAACAGATAGAGAAGGAGTAACGAATGCTAACCCTAATAAACACAACAGATAGAGAAGGAGTTTTGGGTAGGGTTGCAATGGCCTATAGGTAAGCGCGTTAGGCGGTCTAATTAAGTGCCAAAAACCCCAGCGCGCTTGAACGATTACAACGGGTAGACAGAGCGGGACGAGCGAGTTCCGTCAACGATCGGTTAGTGCTCATCAACGAACTTCCATATTTCCCATCTAAACTGGCAAGACAACGAGCATATGACTCGATGGTTAGAGCGTTGCACTTCTGAGCAACAGGTAGCGAACTCGAGCCTCTGTTGGGACACCACCTTTGGTTGGGCATGCCTGGCTAAGTTTTCACTTCTTTTATTTTTTATTCAGAAGAATAGGATAACGCCTTTGAACTGCGTTTTTTTACAAGGTAGCAAACAAAACCATCGATACGTAAGAAAATTTTAAAGGACGTTATTTACATTGTGACGTGTGAAATGCAAGCAGCCATAGGTTAGTAGAAAAGGATACATGTAAAACTCTACTCACTTATTGTAAATAGTATAAGTACGTGTAATTTTGTGTGGGTAGTAGGTTAGGCCTTTGAAGTGCATTGAGGTTACATTTAAAGGAAGTCGCTCTGGTGGAGAGAACCAAATCCGCAGACAGAGCGTCCCACGCTGCGACCACCCTGGTACTGCAGAAGAACTTGCGTCATTCAATCCTTGCGTATTTTTGGAGGATGACCGCGCAAAGTAAGCCTGAGTGAAAAATCATTGGGATCAAAGCAACACTCCAGGCCATTCATAATGCGAAAGGTTGCTATGAGCTCCCCTTGTAGTTGCCTGTAGGAAAGGGGAAATAGGTTGAGGGTTAACAGTCTCTTTTCGTAGGATAGTCTTCCCAGACCTTTGGCCATTTTTATCTCCCTCCTCTGAACCTTCTCTAAGACGGTACCGTTCTTGACAGTCTAAGGTCTCCCATGCCTGTATGGCGTATTCTAGAAGTGGCCGCATGAAGCTTCCAAATATTTTGGAGAAACTGTCTTTGTCAAACTCCATAAAGGCTTTTTTGATAATTTGCACTATAGACAGGGCCACCTTGGCCGCCTTCATGCTGTTCAGTGTTTTTGAGTGAATATGTACTCCACATACCTAAGTCCCTTTGACTGTCAGCTGTTGCAATAGTTTACCGCTTAGAAAGCAAATCCTCGCGCAGTGGGCTCTACCGCTACCCATTTGAAGAAAGTTGCACTTGCTAACATTGAAGAGCATAAACCAGCGCTCTGACTAGTCCTCAAGCCGGTTCAAGTTTAGTTGTAGATGGTCTTTGTCCACCGCATTGCGAACAACGTTGCACAATTTTATATCGTCAGCGCACAGGATGATATCACAGTCTAGGTCCCTGACACAAGCATTTATGAAAACTGAGCCTTGTGGGACGCCATTCACCACGGTTACCTCTGCGGACTGCTGGCGCCCGACCTGTACTGTTTGGGACCGTCCAGTCATAAAGTTCTGGATCCATACAAGGAGGCTCCCATGAACTCTTAAGTTGCGCAGTTTATGCAGAGGACATTGGTGAGGAACGCTGTTGAAGGCCTTTTTAACCCGATTGTGTGCACCATTTTGACTTCGTCGCGTGCTTTGGTTCAGCGTTTAAGTGAGAAGGGCATATTCCTTAGAAAGGACCTACCACTGCGAAAGCCGTTTTGGGCATCAGATAGGAGGCGATTCTGCTCAATGAATTGCATCAACGCCTTCTTGATTATTTTCTGCATGAGTTTGCAAAAAAATGACGTAAATGAGTAAGGAAGAATAATTGGTTAACATTGGAACAATTTTTTTTATTATTCTGAGCTTTAAAAGTTGTACAGGAGTCCATCGTCAAACAGTGGCAACAACATAAAAGACCACATTTGAAGGGGATACAAGTGAAGACAAAAATGACGTAAGTTTGGAGGTGCCTGTGCAAGCCTCTGCGCCAAATCGATACACTGATTTATTGTTTAACCACCCGAGGGCCAGACTTCAATCGATTCTCGGATGGGAACTCAATAAATCGATGTGTTGAGCGGGCGTAAAGGCCTGCGCAGTCACCTCCAAACTTGCGTCATTGACTTATATTCTCTACAAGTGTGGCCTTCTTCTGTTGTTGCTAATACCTCTTAAGATTGACGCCTGCAGGAATTTGAAGGCTCAGAATAATAAAAACACGTTTCCGGTGCTCGACCAGTTTTCTTCTTTACCCACAGAAGTGAGCCTCTTTGTTTTGCGGCGGATGGTTGCAAAACGACGATAAACCGATATTCGATCAATTTTGATAAGAAAGGCCGAAGGCACTGGGATGTCCATTTCTGGTTTAAACTTCGTCAGTCAATGGCAAAAGATATAGGTCACTGAACATTAATTTCCTGTAAGTATTAGCATTTGCGCTCGCAGCTGACACTCAGCTCAACTGGCAGAGTGTTCGATCAGCACATTAGTTTGTTTACCAATCCGAATTCAAACTTCCGGTCTGTACTACGTAGGTTTGAATTTCGACTGGATCATTACGCCAAATAAAGAGGAAAGGATAATTCCAGTTTCCAAAAGAGGCAAATAGGCGATTCCAGGGTTCGTTTCGGAAGAAGGAGATGCGATTGCTGGAACAGGAGGTTGGTTGGCCCGAAGCGTTAGAATAGGCAATGCCAGGGCAATAAACATCTTATTCCCAGCGAACGCATCTCCTTCTTCTATACTCCAACTTCCGCCGTCTTTAATGGTGCCACGTCTCTATAAATGAACTACTGCTGTTTAGCAGCTAAATAATAGAGCAGGGGAGTATACATATATACAGATCGTACGACTTTGGCCGAAATTACCTAGCTTACGATAGAGGGCTTGATTACTTGAGTGAACTAGTGGTTCCCACAACGGGCGTGAGTTCTGTATAAGACCTAAACAGGATTTAATCAAGAGTGTAACGTCAGTCGCCCAGAGAGTTTATATCACAGCAGCCACCGCTTCTGATCTCATCTCCAATCGATCTGCCACACACTTGCCACTGGTAAAAGATGAGAGGGTAAAGGAAGGTTAAACGACCTTCCTTTTCCCACTATAAGTACTCTGACAAGCATTAACTCTATCACTATGTGCCACTAGTCAAGGGTTAGTAGGTTTCCAAACAGTGGATCAACTTAATTCTCCTCCAAAATAAAGACTAGCCTACAATGGCTTCTTATTAGTGTGAACTCTGTTGCAGCTCCCTCTGATGCAAGCTCCGATTTGCTGGACTCTTTCGAAGTCGTGAGATCTACAACACGATGGTTTCCCAAATCAGAAGTCAGGGAAGACGGATTAGACAAGACGAGACTTTACTGAGAAAAAGAGTTTACAAGGGGCTCTAAGATGGAAGCTCTAAGGTGGTGGTCCCAATAAAAAAGCCTTTGTTTTTGACACTCAAGTGATTATAGTAGGTTGTCTTGGTCAGTTTAAGGTTGCGGGATTTGCCTGTTTCATATTCCGTGGGTTGTCTCCACCTCGTTTAAGTTCATTCAAGTCCATTCAAATTCCTTCTACCCATTGGAGGACTTGTTTGCTTGTTTCCTATTCCGCGGGTTTTCTCCATCTCATTTAAAATTATCTTTGTTTACAATTTATGATTTATACCCGACCTTCTCCATTTTCCATGCTTTTTAAACCGTTCTTTTCGCCAACCCAAAAATCCCCTATTACCGCGGTTCCTGTAGGACAGGCGGGTGGGTTTGTGCCTCTTATTCTGAGGCCAGCCTTTTTTGCTCCTTCCATTTATAGAACTTTTGGAAGGTAAATAGCTTATCGCATTGTTGTGTGATGACGGCAAATGGCGTGTACTGAACGTTCCCCTTCGGAGCGCAAGCCCCTCACGCCGGTTCGCTTATGTAGGCTTGCAGTTAATTAAACATAAATAGTCGCTACTTTAATGACTAAAGTAGGCATGTATCAGAAATTTTACCGATGCTCGTTAATGATGTACTCTGCAAAACATTTGATATTTCGCCACACTTAAAAAGTGAGTTATAGAGATGACACATACTCGGGTAATCTTACTTGGTGGGAAGGCAGTAATCAAATCCTATTCATCTGTATACTCTCGGAAACCGAAGAAGTTTTCGCAGGTTCCACGAGCTACTGTCGGAAACAGACTTCTTAATTGCATGTTCTCAAATGTCGAAACCGTATGGGAGGTACAGACAATTAGGCTGAAGCTGTCAAATGGTGCGTTAGTTGTGTAAATTTTCAAGCGCTATTTTGCCTCTTCCCTTTGGATTTCAGTCTGGTAAAATCTGAATAGTATTCTCTTACACTCATTTGTCATGGCCTTCAATTCTCCGTGATATCTGATTGTCTAATTTGGCTTCAACTTATCCCTGTTTGCTGGTAATTGTTCTGGTGCTCCTCGTTGACTCTTCCATGAGCGGTTGGTAAGGATGACTTGCATTGCCGTCTAATCAATGCACGGGACTAGGAGCGCCTGGTCCACTTAACCTAGGTGGCCTTGTGATAAATTTCGGGAAGGGTAAAAATTCCCGTGATTTACCCCTAACACTAACCCTAATATAAACCAAAACTTTGATCCTCACCCTAGCCTAAACTGAAACCTTTTCAGTTAATATGAACCCAAGCTGTAATCTTTGACATACTCATGACCCAACCCCTAACCTTAAACTCAGCCCTGGAATTGAGCGCAAAGCCACATGCATTGCGTACGGTTCTTACTCCCTTGGCCATACAAGTCATCCTTGCAGAGCTGTTTAATTGCATCTACGCCGACGTCTACTAAGTCGAACTGCGTACAAAATTTCGTCGGTTTGCTCTTGCCTCATGTCCAGCTGTTGACGATTCGGGTGTTAGTATCTCCGTACCACTCAGTTTCCGAGTGAGGCTGGTTTGCAAAATCACTGATCTGGGTAGGCTACAGAAGGTGCGACACTGCTGCATCCGTTTCACGGCGTCTGGGTGGTAGTTGACGTGCTGCACTGGCGGTTGGGCCCAACTGCGGACTAGTCGTTGACGCATGGCCTCCTCGCAAGCTATGCATTGCGTGCCAACAGCTATCAAAAGCCGGCTCCAGTGCACGCACGCCAACCAGCGACACTTGTCGAGCTTAGCACACCTCGTGTTGAGGCTCACGATTCAGCACAAAAACAAGTTGACATTTATGTAATCTTTTCTCGTTTTTTTAAATTTAATAAGAACGAAGTAGTAACTTGGGTAAATTTCGATGAACACAGACAGTTGTTTTGACGGGCCAGGAATTCCCCTAGCTCCGCGTCAACAGTTAAATTAAGGTTACAAGTGAGAAGCTTTAACTTAAAAATCGGGCGTGCTCTTGCATTTTACAGACAAGCCTATTATATAAATGCAAGTTTTGGGAAAATTTTTAATTCTTTACGTCTGCGTCAACGCACAAATAGTTCCAACGGCATTTTCCGAAGCAAGGCAAAATTTTGTACTAAGCGCCATGTGTCCTGGCACGGACATAGCGCAGACCGATAAACGCAAGCCGTGAGACAGTTTGAAAGCGTTATGTTCCACTGCGGCCCCGTGAGTGGGCCATACCCTAAATTCACGCGTGTGTAGTCAGACTAGGGATGAAAGCGGGGTGTTGGGGTACTAGCTAGGGGTAGCATCACACAGATAAAATTTGGTCGCTCCATTTGTCTCGTAAAGGTAGTGAATGCTCCTGTGGCCGCCTCTAACTGGTACCCAACTGTCACCTGTGACTCCTCGAAGTTGGGTTCTTCCCAGCGGCCACATCCCCGGGCAACCATCACGACCGGCGGGCTAAACCAGGCGAGGGTCTTAGGTGTTGTGTGTGCCTCCACATCCGGTATGTTTGACTCCCGAACTTTCCACCTCCCCCTCTCAAAAAGTCCTACGGTGGAGCCGACAGCAACCTCATAGGCGGCCCAGGCTAACTCGGGTCGCTCTCCTACTAAAACAAAACCGTGACCCATAGTGGAGTTAAGCAGACGTCTGGGATGTCCGAGCAGCCCTATTTAGGGACAGCACTGCTTGACTTCTCGCGGAGGAAGGGAATAGAAAAGGTGCCCTAAGCAAATACTGGGTCTCACGTCTTCTGCAGCCAGCCGCGGCTCGCAGATCGCAAAATACGCGGTCGTAAAACTCAAACAAACAACAATACACCCGGCCCCACCCCCTCGCCATACTATCCAGGCTGCTTGGGTCAGTCCACTCACACTAGCAGCCTGGAATGTTCGTTCTCTTTTAGAAAATCCCAGGAGCAACCGGTCAGAACGGGGGACGGCGCTAGTCGCTCGGGAACTGGCGCGCTACAAGGTGGACATTGCTGCTCTCGGCGAGAACCGATTCTCTGAGCAGGGTCAGCTGGAGGAGGTGGGGGCCGGCTACACCTTCTTCTGGAGCGGCCGGCCAAAGGCAGAGCGACGCGACGCTGGTGTTGCCTTTGCCATCCGAAACGACATCGTTGGACGTCTGCCCTGTCTGTCGCAAGGTATCAATGATCGCCTGATGAGCCTCCGCCTGCCTCTTCGGGGAGACAAGTTCGCCACCATCATCAGCGCCTACGCTCTCCCAATGACGAGCTCTGATGCAGTGAAGGACGAATTCTACGAGAACCTGCATGCCCTGCTGGCGACTGTGTCGTAGGTTTACAAGTTAATTGTCCTTGGTAACTTCAACGCCCGCAATGGGACGGACCACACTGCCTGGCAGGGTGTGCTGGGTCCCCATGGTCTCGGTAGCTGTAACGATAACGGCCTTCTTCTTCTGCAAACGTGTGCGGAACACCGTCTCCTGCTGACCAACACCTTCCGCCTTCCGACGCGGGAGAAGTCCACGAGGATGCACCCTCGGTCGCGGCGCTGGCAGCTGCTGGACTATGTTCTCGTCCGGAGGCGAGATTGACAAGACGTGCTGGTAACCAAGGCGATCCGCAATGCCGATGGTTGGACAGATCACCGCCTTGTCATCTCCCAGATGAGGCTCCGACTGCAACCTCGACGAAGGCCCAAGGTAAGCGGCCACCAGGTAAGTTAAAAACTCTTTTGTTATATTTGCCTGCTCACTGTTTTGATTTCAGCAACCAAATAACCAAGAAACTGGAGGACCAGCAGGCTCCAGATTATAATTCTACCGTGGAGGCACGATGGCGTCAACTGCGAAATGTCATCCAGTCTACCACCCTGGAAGTCCTCGGACGCGCACGCCATCAAAACAAGGATTGGTTTAACAGCAATGACGCCGAATATAGCAACTTTCTCGCGGAGAAGAGTGGACTACACAAAGCCTAGATGGCCTTCGGACTGACGCCACCAAAGCAGCCTTCTTCAGATGCCGCCGCCTTCTACAACAACGGCTGCGGGAGATGCAAAACGCCTGGATGATCCGAAAGGCTGAGGAAATCCGGGGGTAGGTGGACCGCAATGAAATGAAAAACCTTTTCAAAGCCAGCAAGGCAATCTACGGCCAGTGTATGAAGGGGACCGCACTACTGCTCAGCTCTGACGGCAGAACACGGCTGACAGAGAAATCACAAATTCTGAAGTGCTAGGCCGAGCAGTTTACAAGTGTCCTTAATTGCTCATCAGCTACCTCCGATGCTGCCATTGACCGGCTCCCTCAAGTGGACACGAACAATGACCTGGATCTGCCGCCTTCCCTGGCAGAAACCACCCATTCAGTCTCATGTTCTCGTCTAAACTGATGGACGCCTACCGTGATGAATCGCCTGGGATCCGCATCGCCTAAAGAACTGACGGACACCTTCCCAAAAGTCAGCGTATGCAGGCTTCAACGCGCGTGTCTACGACTACAGTCCATGACTTGCTCTTCGCGGACGACTGCGCCCTTAACACCGTGACGGAGGAGGACACGCAAAGGAGCATGGACCTCTTCGCCGAAGACTGCGCCGATTTTGAATTAACAATCAGTACAGCCAAAACGGTTGTCATACGCTAGCCGCCACCCAGCGCGGAATACGACGCTCCTCGAATCAATGTCAACGTTGCTCAACTCAAAAACGTGGAAACCTTCGCTTATCTAGGAAGCACGATGTCCTGCAGCACGAGAATCGATGACGAGGTTGCCAAACGGATCTCCAAAGCCAGTCAGGCCTTCGGACGGCTGCAGGCCTCCGTGTGGAATCACCACGGTATTCACCTGAACACCAAACTGAAGATGTGCAAGGCCGTCGTCTTGACGACACTCCTTTATGGAGCGCAAACCTAGACCGTCTACTCGAACCAAGCCAGGAAGCTGAATCACTTCCACCTCAGCTGCCTCCTCAGAATACTGAAGCTGAAATGGCAATACAGGATCCCGGACACAGAAGTCCTGTAGAAGACCGGAATCCTCAGCATCCATGCCATGCTGAGGCAAGTGCAACTGCGATGGAGCGGTCACCTGGTAAGAATGGACGACGAGCGATTAACCAAACGAATTTTCTACGGAGATTTCGCTACGGGTACTCGCCGACAGGGTGGTCAAAAACGACACTACAAGGACACTTTGAAGAAATCGATGAAGCATCTGCAAATCAACCCGGAGACCTGGGAGGACCTCGCCCAGGATAGACCGGCATGGAGAAGATCCGTGAAGACTGGTTCAGCAATCTATGAGGCCAAACGGATCGCCGCCGCAAAGGCCAAAATAGCGGCACAAATGTCACCAGCGCCGCGGACCAACATCGCCAATGCCGAGGCCCTGCCAACATGCCCACGCTGTCAACGCATCTTCCGCGCGCGAATCGGCCTGGTTGGACATCTTCGGACGCAATGTACCAACAATCCGACAATTCCAATTTCTATGTCAAATTCTGCCAACTCTCCTTCAGACTCCCCCAGCCTCACTCCTGGCATCAATTCCATCACTCCCACCATCATAGAGACCACATCCCAATACTCATTGTCTGTTACCCCCACCACCGCATCCACCACCTCCACCACAACCAGCTATGGGGACTCTCTCCTAAGCTGTCCTCAATGCGACCGCATATTTACCTTACGCATCGGCCTGATCGGTCACTTGCGATTCCATCGTACAGAGACTGGTGAACCAGTGCCTGGAGCACCAACACACAGCAGAGATCACCGCCTCCACTGCCCTCACTGTCCTCGCGCATTCACTCATCGCATGGGTCTATTCGGTCACATGCGCATCCATGACAGCGGAATTCACCGCAATGCCAACAACACCGATACACCATGCACACCCTCCACTCCAGCCATTCTTACCACCACTGCCACCCCCACTACCATGAATGACATCCTCCCAGCCTCTACCAATTTCTCCTGCCCACACTGCGACCGCAACTTCAACTCACGCATTGGCCTGGTCGGTCACCTGCGAATCCATCGCACTGAGGCTGGTGAACCAGTGCCTTTGGCTCTGACATACAGTCGCCGCGCCCGCCTCCACTGCCCTCTATACTCCCGCATATTTACACACCGCATGGGCCTTTTAGGACACATTCGCCTCCACGACAACCTGCGGTAAACCCATGGAGGCTAAGCCACATCAGCGCACACCATCTACACTAATACATAGACAATACCCTCACAATCATCATAATGAACCTGATAAAATCCCGGTGTCCTAGAAACCATGGCTTGGAAGGCTGCCAATTTGACGCTTACACTAGACCATGCCGTCGGCCCAGTGTATGTGCTGTGTGTGTCGAGTGGCTGACAAGTGGACTGGGAGTCAGACGGCGATGGCTCCTCCATATCCCCTGATAAAGTAAATCCTGTTTTGTGCGTTATGGGGGCTAGGTCATGCTGTGGCGCACGAAGACGGGTACGCCAACCCGTCAGCCAATGCGCCCACTCCCACATCAGGCAGCTGGCCGGCTCGGACATTGTCTGATGGTGGGGGTTGGGGAGAGAGTAAGCTCAACATGTCAGCGCATTTTCCTCACTATAAACAATCTGACGCGCTTGAAACTATCACGGTCCGCTAAAAGACGTGGCCTGGAAGGTTGCCAACTGACGGGATAACTCGGACCACGTGGTCAGCCCAATGTTTTTTGTGGGGTGGCTGACTGGTGGATTGAGAGTCAGACTGCGATGGCTTCTTCTTAATGTGGCCTCTATGGCACTCCCACTCCGTGGGATCCGAGTCAGGTGTGGTGGTACACCCAGGGGCGGCTCCGGCCCGGCCAGCCACCTGCGCCCTCTCCCATCTCCGGTCTTCTTGACTCTGTCTTGACACCGGGCTCAGGTGGGGGAGGAGGAGAGATTGCGGTAGCTGCAGCGCAAGGCTAATATCACTTAAAACTAATTCACGTGCAAGTCACCGTCCCTGTACCACCCTTCCGTGGAGCATAAGGTGGACCTCGTCGAAATCGACGGTTGAACTGTCGTGAGGGACGAAAGCGTGTGGTAACGGTCTTCCCATACCCATCCTAAGACCACGATGCGCAGTGGCAGGTGGGCGCTGGCCGAACGGTTACGGGACTCACTCGTCCCGTTGTGCTTTTGGGCCCACATTAGAGCCCGGTCAGCAGCCTTTGCAGCTAGTGATATAGGCCAAATGGCATTTCCGACAAAGACAGGGAAGGCTGGTATGGCCATTTTAGGTTTATTAGCCGTCATCAGCCAGAAGTGGCTCGAACATCGGATGCCGCAATATCTTAGTTGGGTATGGCTGGCTAATGACGGTTTATAAGCCAGAAAGGTTCATTCCAGTTTCCCTTTTCTTTGTTGGTCATGCTATTCTGCCCACTGTGCGGTTGCTGGCGGGGCCGAGAGTGAGCCCCAAGACCCAACGGGTCGAGTGAGTCCTGTAACCGATCGGTGAGCGCCCAACTACCATTGTTAATATTCCCAATCGAAACCGGCAAGACAGCGAGCTCGTGGCGCAGTGGGTAGACCGTTGGACTTCCACCTAACAGGTCGTGATTTTGAGCCTCGGGCGCCGCACCGCCTGGGGTTGGGTATGGCTAGCTGATGACGGTTAATATGCCAGAAATAGTCATTCCAGTCTCCCTTGTCTTTGTCTGTAACGTCCTAACGTGATGCTCATTTTGGTTGGTGTGTGAAGTATTGCCTACAAGGAAAGTACTATTGATCAGCTTGGCTTTTTCACTGTAAATGCGATTTTTACGAGGAAAGTTTGACAAAGAAAAGATGTGCATAAGTGAAAAAAACTAACTAGCACCTTATGCTAGCGTTTTGGCTTTACAGTGACGGGGAATACTAGGTGGACAGACGCTGATGGACTTCGGTCAGATGAAGTGTCCATGACTCAGCCCATTGACCTAAATTGGCGAACCAGCAGTGGTTTGTGCTTACGCATGGTTGTGTAGCTGCACCCAGGGATTGTAAGGGTGGTCAGTTAGGGCATTCACTGTGGGGGTTGGGGTAGGTTGCCTCATTTGCCTCGTACAGGCAGTGACTGGGACCAAACTGTGGCGCCTCAAAGCTAGGCTCTGCCTAGCGGCCAAAACCTGGTAATTGCCTCAGCCGGCGGTGCTGTGTATCTCCCCACACCCGGTATATCGGCTCCCTCTTCTCTCGTTCTCCTTCCCCACTTTCAAAAAGTCCTACGGAGAAGGCGACATCCAGTCCCGTATACGGCCCGGTCCACTGGGATCGCTCTTCAACTAAATAAAACCTTGACCCATAGTGGATTTCAGGGGCAGTTTCGGGTGTCTAATCGGTTCTATTTAGGGCAGCACTGCTTATCCCCACGTAAAGACGGGGTTGGAGAAGGTGTGGTGCATAACTGAAGGGATCACATCATTTGCAGGCTGACCACAACCCACAGCCGTAAGTAAACAAACAATAAGATCTGTCTTCATCTACCCAACAAACTGATGAAGTGAGTTCGGTCACTGGCAGCCTGGAGTATTGTTTCTTTTTAGACAATCCGAGGAACAACCGGTCGGAAACGAGGGCAGCGCTAGTCGTTTGAGAACTGACACGTTACAAAGTGGACATTGCTGCTCGAAACGAGACCCAATTCTTTGAACAGGCTCAGATAAAATAAGTGGCTATCAAATACCTCTTCCCTGGAGCGGCACCCAAAGTCAGAGCGACGCGACGCTGGTGTCACCTTTGCCATCCGAAACGACATCATGGGACGACTGTCCTGTCCGCCGCAGGGTATCAACGACCAATTGATGACTCTACACCTGCCTCTTCGTGGACTCACATTGGCCACCATCATCAGCGCCTACGCCCCCCCCCCCCACGGCGAGCTCTTATGAGGCGAAAAAAGAATTATACGAGGACCTGCGTGCCCTCTTGGTTATTTCACTGCTAGCGTCGGGACAAACGATGCGGCCTGGAGAGGAGTGCTGGGTCCCCACAGTCTTGACAACGACCTTCTTCTTCTTTAACCTGCGCGGAACACTGTATCCTGCTGGCCAACACATTCTTCAGTCTTCCGATGCCAGAGAAAGCAACGTGGATGCACCTCCGAACGCGGTGCTGGAACCTCATGGACTACATTCTCGTTTGGAGGTGAGACCGACAGGATGTGCTTGTGACCAAGGCATTCTGTAACGCCGATGGCTGGCCGGATCACCGCCGCCATATCTCCAAGATGAAACCGCGACTTCAGCCCCTCAGAAGGCCCCAAAGTAAGTGACCACCAGGTAAGGTAAATTTGCCTGCTCACTGTTTTGAGTTCAGCAGTCAATTTGCCCAGCGACTGGAGGAACCACAAGCTCTAATTGATAACGCCACCATGGAAACACGATGGTGCCAACTGCGAACGTCATCCACTCCACCGCCCTTGACGTCCTCGAATGCGCACGGTGTCAACACAAGGACTGGTTTGATGTTAACTACGCGGATAGTACCAGCCTACTCGCTGAGAATAGCGGACTACATAGAGCCTGCATTGGCCACCGGACTGACACCAACAAAGTGGCCTTCTTCAGATGCCGCCGTCTTGCGCAACAACGGTTGCGGGAGTTGCAGGACGCCTGGATGGCTTCTAAGAACGTGGAAATTCGAAGCCATGTGAGCCATATACGGCCCCTGCATTAAGGGAACGGCGCTGCTGCTCAGCTCCAATGCAATGACATTTCTAACGGAGAAATCGTGAATTCGGAAACGCTGGACCGAAAATTTCCGCAGTGTATTCAACCGCCCATTCATGATCTCCGATGCTGCCATCAACCGGCTACCCCAGGTGGCAATCAACAAGGATAACGATCTCCAGAGGTCCTTACCAGAAACCATCCGAGTCGTGCAACAACTTTCCAACGTGAAAGCACCGGGATCTGAGGCGATCCCGGTCGAAGTCTACAAGCGCAGTGGAACCCGGATGATGAACAAATTTACAACAGTATGCCAGGATATGGGGGCCAAGGAAAAATTCTTCAGGATTTAAGTGATGCGACCATTGCCTAGCTGCTGGTTACCCGGCGCGTCCACAGGTGGCGGATAGTGGAACGGCCTTCAGTGACGGTGAACTGTGAAATAAGCAGACTCTGGGGTCCGACGAATAAGCAGTCGCGGACCATCAGCGACAGTGCTACCAGGGCGCGGAGAGCTGAGGTAGACCCCAGCCGACTTCCTTATAAAATGCCGCCAATCCTTACGACGACGCTGTGACATGGTGACCATGAACCGCCATTAAATAAGTTTGCTTGCAACCGCTGTCTTGTGGTTAGGTTCTTGAGCCAAAGCGCTAGAAGAGACAACGTCGAACAAACAATCCGAGCGGATGTTGGGGACCTGCCTGTATCCAAAATCCCAGAGAAACTTCATAAAAATGTCCGATTCCAGTACAACGACCATGCTACGGCGTCCGCGGCAACTGACGCGCTCCGCAGCTCTGGTACAGTAGTGCAGGCGAATCGTACACTAGCTGGACTACTCAACCGGGAACGAACTCTTGCTATTGGATGCTGGAATGTGCGCACTTTTCTGGACACAGGATGTCTGCTGCCTGTCTGAAGTCCGAATCCTCGACTCAGGTGCAAGAGACATAAAGATCCCGGGAGTCAAATTCCATTTCACCCTGTACCACGGTGTCCCACGTGACTCGTCTGGTAGACACGGTGTGGCAATTGCCCTCTCGGAACAAGCAAACCGTGCACGGAAACCAGTCAATGACCGAATGGTTAACTCGCGACTGAAGGGTCACTTTACCAACATCTCTGTCGTCTCCGTGTACGCACCAACATCAGCTACAGAACAGCGCGATAATAAGACCTTCTACTTGCATCTGCAGGAGTTAGTAGAAAGACTCACTGGCCGTGATCTGCCGATTGTTGCGGGGGACTGGAATGTTAGAACTGGACCCGGGGACTGGAATGGTAGGACTTCCCTGGGCAGTCATCAAAAAGTCACCTTATTGGCCGGATTGGACTTGGCTCTCGATGCGACAATGGTGAGAGAATGCTGAATTTTGTTTATCAGAACCGACTGTTTGTCACGAACACGTGATTCCAGCACCGCCATAAACCTCTCCTGACTTGGTATTCAAAATATGGCCATACTGCAAGTCAGATCGACTACATCCTAGTTGGTTCCAAGGTTCCGCAGCTGGGTTCACGATAGCAGATCGATGCGTGGTGCCGAAACTGGTAACGTCCATGGGCCTGACTATTCTCTCGTTCGCACACGCCTGAAAATTCACCTAACATCCGCACCCAAAATTTCACGTGCGAGACGCCTTGATATCGCAAAAATCCGACAACCCAGCATTGCCGAGGCCCTGAACAGAAAAATCCGGTCCCGTTTTACGACCTGAGCCGACAGAGAAGGCAATGACCAATGGTCATCACTGAAGACATCCGTCTATGGAGCAGCTGAGAAAATTCTCGGATTAAGCCAGCGGCGCCGCAGTGACTGGATCAGTGGACAAATCCTGGGGTCAGCTCCCGCAACGATGCTTCTTTCCGCCAATCCCGGAACATGACAGCAAAGTCGGCTAGGGATGACTGGCAGAAATATTGGCCTGGAATAGCGACCTCCATGGAGCAGGCATCAAACGTCGGTGACACTCGCAAACCCCACCAAATTATCCGCTAAGTTAATGGTAAGCGCTCGACGCTTAGTGACTCTGTTCGGCCAAGGCCGATCGCTGGCATTAGCACTTCGAACACCTCCTTAACTTTGATGAGCAAGTAATACCACCCCCGCTATCCTCTGCACCTGAGTTTCATCCCTCTCCAACCTATGCAGTGTCGTGCGATTCCTTTTCCGAGGGAGAATTTACCGATGCAATACAGAGGCCTACGTCGACACTCCATGAGGTGATTGAGCAAGTGTGGAGAGACGAAGTATTTCCTAATGACTGGGGTTCGGGCATCCTCTTGTCCGTCTTCAAGAAGGGCGATAAAACAAAGTGTGAGAACTACCACGGCATAAGCCTCATCGACGTTGCTGCGAAGGTCTTCACTATTGTCCTTCTCAGACGGTTTCAGTCTATGCGTGACTCTAGGACGAGACCCAAACAAGCCGGCTTCCGAACTTAGAGTGGATGTGTGGGCCAGATATTTAGGCTGAGATGCATTCTGGAAGTCCGTCATGGCTACCAGCAGCCAACGGCCATCTGCTTTATTGACTTCGTCGCTGCGTTCGACTCCGTCCATCGTGAGTCCCTATGGCGAATAATGGTACTCGATGGTGTACCGGTCAAAATCATTGCTTGATCAAGGCCTAAAATCGCTGCCCAATGCGCGAGTTTTCGTTCATAACAATCTTTCCCACCCCTTCGATACCCAATGTGGTGTTCGACAAAGTTGCATTCTGTCGCCAATTTTATTCAACTACGCCATTGACTGGATTCTCGGGAGGGCTCTACACGGTTCTGATGGTGTGGATTTGCACCAGGACGCCACCTGACCGACCTAGAATACGCCGACGATATCGGCATGCTGGCCTCAAACTTTGGTGATATAGAGCCTGTGGAGTCGCGGGGGAATGAGATCGCTACTTCGGTCGGCCTATCCATAAACACCGGGAAGACCAGTTGTTTTCCAGCTGCGTCCTTGACCAGGAGCAAGCACGCTTTGGGATTAATGGCTGTCAACTTGAAGAAGTACACAGTTTCAAATACCTCGGGGCGAGGGTGTTGCCCAAAGGACAGAGTAAGGACGAAGTTGTCTCCCTAATCGACGCCACTCGCCGGGTTTCTCAGTCCTTAGAAAGTGCCTATGGACCCAACGCGACATCTCCGTCGCCAGGAAGATCCGTGTGTACCGTGCATCCGTCCGTTCGGTCCTCCTCTACGCTTGTGAATGCTGGGCTTTGTGCATGGAAGATGAGCGAAGACTTGAGGTATTTGACCATCGCTATCTGAGGACCATCCTTTGAATGAAGTACACCGACTACGTCTCAAACAAGGCAGTTCACACTGTCTGCAACAATATCGCGAGGATATCTCAGGCCATTAAAGAAGGACGACCTAGGTGGTTTGGGTACGTCCTCCGTCACCCAACTCACGAGCTAAGTTATACTGCTCTCGAACTGGCGCCGTTGTCCACTTGGAGGCATCGAAGAGTAGGTCAACTAAAAACCTGGCTCGACACGATTCGGCAAGACATAGAGCCGGTGCGTGGACCTTCAGTATTCAGCGTCCGTCGCTGGAGAAAACGGGTTGAGCTAACCGGGTCTGCTGCCGCGAATCGCCACGCGTGAGGAAATACAATACGTGACATCATTGCGGTCGGTTAGGTCCTGCATGGTCACAGCCATAACAAGTACAAGTAATCTACAAGCGGAAAGTGAAGCGGCAACTCTGATAACTACAACGAAAGTCCGATGCTCAACACCACCAGAAATATTTTCACTCACATTCTTATTACTCCTTTCAACAGCCACCTAGAACAGGAAATGTTCCCGAGAAAACCAATCTGATTCCCGGCATCACTGGGGCAGCTACAATAGAAGTGCCAGGGGATGTGAACCCATCTCTAAACTACCTTCGTGGATTTGAAGAAAGTCTTCGACACGGTGAATCGCGATGGACTATGGAAGATCGTGTGGAAATTCAGCTGTCCACGACGGGATAGCGACACGCATCGCTGACAACGGGCGGTTTCCGAAACATTCGCGGTGACCATCTGATTGAAACAGAGCTGCGTACTCGTTCTCACTCTCTTCAATCTCAGGTTATCTGCCATGCTCATGGGCCCCTAACGTGATAAGCGCCCTGGAATCCGCAACGCCCAGAGGACTGACAGACATCTAAATAGCCGGTGCATGCAACGCGTCTCTCTACAACTGGTGCCCATTCCCTGCTATTCGCGGATGACTGCGCACTGTGACGGAAGAGGACATGCAGAGGAGCATGGACCACTTCACAGCCGGCTGCACCAACTTCGGACTAAAGATCAGCACAAAAAATGGTGATCCTGCATCCACCACCACCCAAGACTGAATACAATATTCCTCGAATCAATTTCAATGGCACCATACTGAAAATCGTGGACATCTTCGCCTTTATATGAAGCACACTCTCACACAGCACAAAAATCGATGAAGAAGATGTGCGTCCGATATCCAAGGCAAGCCAGACCTACGGCCGACTGCGAGCCTCAGTTTGGAATCGCTGCGGCCTCTATCTGAACACCAACCTGAAGACGTGCAAGGCCGTCCTCTTGACAATGCTCCTGTGTGGAACAGAGACCTGAAACGTCTGCTCCAACCAAGCAAGGAAACTCAACCACTCTAATTTCAGCTGCTTCCACAGAATAATGAAGTTGAGATGACTAGACAGGATTCCAGACACGGAAGTTCTGTAACGGACAAGAATCCTCAGCATCAACGCCATGCTGAGATAGCGCAGCCACCTCCTGAGCATGGAAGATGAGCGATTACCCAAACAACTTATCTCCGGAGATGTCGCTATGGAGGCTCGCCGACAAGGGGGACAAAGACGCTGCTACGAGCATACTTTGAAGAACTCTCTGAGGCGATTGCGAATCAACCCGGGGGCCTGGATTGACCTCGCCAGGACCGACCGACGGAGATCTTCCCTTGCCTTGAAGTTCCTGGCCTAGGGCTTGTCCAAGTACGCATTCCTTAAGGAGTATTAGCAACAATGATTATTTCTGGTTGTATTACTCTGACTCAAGATTCTGACAGAGGTCTATCGAGTCGGTAATATCCCAAATCTCACACTACCCATTGGAGGTACCGGGCTTACTATCTGACAGTGGAGGTCGTAAATAATCGTCACCACACCGGAAACTAGTTACCTGACAGAAAAATCTTAGCATCCAAACTAAATTCACTTGTTCTCAATTGAATGACTTAGACCGACGCTATATCGCATAGGTGATGGTAGAAAACGGGTAGCAGACTTCTAAAAAACCCTAACCGCTGGCGTAAAATAAGATATCGCGGGGAGTGCGCCGTTGCGACCTAAGTGTGTAAGCACAGATGAGCAAAGGATAGTTTCAACAACTGTTTCTCCTTGAGGGCTGAAGAAACCTTTTATGAAATCCACACTTGAGCCAGGACACGGTCGGTCACCATGGCACGCGAATTGATGAGTAGTTTTAATAACGAATATGACTTATGCTCGATGGCACAAAATTGATAACAGCTCACAGATATTAGCACTAACCCACACTTCTTACCGCCATGAAAGCTGGTCATCTCAAAGCGAACGCTCGAGGACTACACAGCTTAAGGGATCGGCGTCTGGACAACTCAGACTATACCAAAAGCCGCCCCACTATGCCTCTGCTTTAAACGCGATACTGTAGATGGCTAATATCTATTGCTACTCCCTACAGTTATTCAACCGCCAGAGGAATCGCCGACGGACTCAAAGAGCGTCTGAAGAGCACTGTCGTCTTGTCCTAGGATCAAAAGTCGTTTAGTTCTTACTAGTAGTACGTTATATTTATGGCGGGAAAAGGTGTTAAAATGAAAATCGTATATTAAAGACCATAAAAAAGCAAAACACTCACAACAAGCACGAAATAAAATAGATCGTAGGGGAGGTAGAACGCAAGGATTAAATCTTACAGTAGATAGTGCAGAGGTAGTTTGATTGACACAAACAGGCGAATCCCACCTATAAACAATTACTTGTTTAGTTCCCGGACGCGTCCAAGCCTGGTCAGAGGTCGCAACGCGAATTAAAGCCGGGAGTCAATCTCCAGCGGAGCACTTTCTATTGCGTTTGCGGAGGTAGGGTTTAGGATCCTCCACCGAAATTGTGCTGTCCAAGCCGTTTGAATTATCATCTACTGGCGAAGACGGTGGTTTTGCAGACTGAGAAAACAGCTCGGAGGAGCCGTCAGTAGGTTTGATAGAACGGCGAAGGGAGGGATGGACGAAAGTGAAATCAGCAAACATCTTCGCTAGTGCATCCTTCGTCATGCTTGCAGCAGCGAGGTCCTCCAAGTCCGGAGGTTCAGTAGCCAGCCTCGGAGATGAATCCCCCTGATTGTGAACCACCTGACATAGTTTTTTCCGAGTGATGGGCATCTCGCTCGCATACGCAGAAGCCAAGAGCAGTGGATCAGTTGGATTAAGCTTGCAGATAGCTTCACGGTTAGGGCGGTGTTTAAGAAGAGACGTGGAGATGGGCGGAGTAAGACTATTAGAGCGAACCTGGTCCCAGTCGACATACTTGAAGAACCGGAGCTGACGAACAACAGCCAATTCTGGACGTTGTTGATACTTCCGCTGAAGACAGGTGCTGAAGAAAGCTTGTAAAGGCTTCGTGAGACTTTTAAGACGGCGGATGGTATAGCGTCCCTCTTTGGCCCATCGAAGATCCTCAGCGAGGTCTTTGGCGACAGGGCGGATGGGACCACAAACCATTTCTGCCATTAATACTCCCAAACTCCAGACGTCAGCTTTAGTAGTGATAACATCTCCTTTGGCTATTTCTGGGGCCATAAATAGGGGAGTTCCGGTAAAATCATCATCTGTAGGCCGTTTAGTGCTCTGTGTAAGGTCATAAGAACGATCAAAATCCGAAATGAAAACATGACCAGTGGGACACATGAGCACATTTTCTGGTTTAAGGTCTAAATGGACGATCCCAAGGGAATGAAGGTGTTCGAGGCCACAAATTATTTCCGAAACGTAGAACCGGCTCTGGCTCTCCGAGAGAAGGCCGTTCGTGTGCAGCAAATCGAACAAGTCACATCCGGTGCCCTCACGAAGCAGGAACACAGGGCCGTCGTTGACCATAAAACTGTAGAACAAAGTTGGCAAGAACGGTGACTGGGTGGGTTCCAAAGCGAGCTTTTCGAGGAGGCGTCTTTCGCGGAGAGCACAGTTGACGGCGGATGAGTTTTGAAGGAAGAACCGTTTCAGTGCATAGGATTTATCAGTGTCCGGTCCCTCAGTATGCCTGGCCTCAAACACCAGAGAATAGCAACCCCTCCCGATAAAACGCAGAACATTGAAATCCCTGTGCATTTCTGTGGACACGTCCCACGATCGTCGATAGCTTCAAATCTGTGCAGACAAACCTCGTTTTTCTGCTCTGACGTCGCCATTTCCATCATGCGGTCGCTTAACCAATCAGCAGCCTGCCTTTCTCTGATTGGTTTAAACTTCAAAGTAAGCCTGTAGACAGCGTAGGCGGATTTAAGATCAATAGCACTTGCATCGTTTTGCGTCTGACGCTAGCGGTCTGACTCTACTTGGCCGGTATGGAACATCCCAGCTTATCTTGGATAAGTCGGCCGATTAGGCAGGGCTGAAAGGTGGGGCCATACGAGCGGATATCACAGGCTCTAATGGTGACAGAAAGGCTCCCTTAGTATGATTTTTCCGGCATATGCGCGAATTCAATTTTTAATTGATTAAGCCAGCTGGAGACTGTTTTGAATCCAAGAGGTCAACGATAATTTTTTAGCCTGGAAGTTTTCCTGCTTTGCTGGGCCTTGAGTAGGGTTCAACCTGATACGTTAAAAGAACCAAACGGTTTTGCAAAAAAGCTAAATGTTCATAGGTTCATCGCCTCAATTATTCAAAATGCTATGGAAACGTATCGGGATTGGTTTTCCCTGTTGGCCAAAAATTGAGGCCCCCATGAATCTTGCCAAGGTGGGGCAGACGAATAATAACGTATTTTTTTGACTCACCTCTATATCTAAACCCAATGCCGAAGGAATCGCACAGTGAGTTACTTTCTGGGCGGCCTTTCGTAGCTCGAAGTATTCGTATGTCGTTATTCAACATTATTTAAGGTGCAACTATACTGAATTCCAACTTGAATCCATAAATAATCATAATATTAACTGAAGACAAATGTTTTCCTATCTCAAAACTTACTTACAATGCATACATCCTCTTCGTTCGTATGTCTGAAAGTTTGGAATTGGCGGAGTGTATGCATATGGAAACCAAGAGAATAAGTTAACTTCTCAATGTTGAACAGACCCACGCGTCTGCCTCTTGACAGCTCAAACTCGTCTTTGCATGCTATCAATAACATATCACGTTGTTATTATTTGGTAATGTTCTATAAGAGTGAACCTGGATTTTGAAAGCACCTTTAGTCCTATTGTTAATCAGGCCATCTCTGACATGTTCGGTTTGACTGAGGTCATGAGACCTAGTTGGCCATTAAAGCCTTTGATTTTACGAGTCTTTTAAATTCTGAAGGCCGCAGCATCGATCAGCAGGTAAATTTTTATATTGGAGAATCGATATGGGTAGACCTGACAGTAGTGGGAGCAGATGCGGTCACCGTAGATCCATACGCCAAAACCCACTAAAATTCTCACCAGGCGAAGCAATATTGTGCATACCTGAGCTTCCCAAACAAGGATCGGACCTCTGTCACCTTCTGCAATTGGAATGCTCTTCTTACAAGTACTGATTCACCTCTCAGCCTCAAGTCCGGCTCACCCATCAATCCTTTCCAGTAGTTACTCGGTTCAAATCAATTCATGCATTTGCGGGGAATGGCACCTACACCGTCACATTTCCTAATTCAAACGGGCTCGGGGTTTCCATTCAACCACAGTAAACAGTGTGGTATTGCTGACTTCAAGCCTTATCGCTTCAAGACCCTTTCCATAGAAGCATGAAAACTTAAAATTCGTTTTTCCGCTGTGAAACGGTAGAGCGAAAAAAACCGATTACAGTTCACACATCTTAATAGCCTCCTGCGATCGTGCACTGTCCTGTCCGAGTGACGGCAAACCGACCATAACATAGCAGTGGTTCTGGGTACAGCCATGCATTCAACTATCAAATATTTTGGATTGCCTGCCCTCCACGTCGTCTTCCATTTCGTTTCTCTGCGGCAAAGTAAAACTTGGATAGACCATGCAGTAGGCCCGATAAGTCATCTCAAACGCGCTGAAAATGCTCTCCTAATTTATAGGACATGAGTACATTTGGAGATCCAGATAGATAACTGGGGGAGAGGGGTCATCATTTAGCCGACTGCCAATCACAATTGCAGAGCAGTTTATAAAAACAAGCCATGAGGGGTGTGGCTCATAAGCAAACCCCACACTTTCCAGCGTCTCCAATGTGTTTTCCGGTAACTGAGCACTCCAGATTTTCAAAGTTTAATTTATTCATCTCTCATGGAATAAAAAAGTTTGGCGCATGTGAAAGAACATTTCCGTCAGCCAGATTGCCCACCGGAAATTTATTCTATATGGAGAACCTTGATATCATTTCTGCGGTACTTGGGACAAAACATTTTGAAAACACCAACACATAATGATCTGTCACGAATTTAAATTCAACCTCTTTATAGCATATTATCAGTAAGTCTGCACCTCCAAAAAGAGGATTTATCCTGCCCGGGCATTACGGTATGTTTTCTGCATCAGATCAGTTTTTGGGGCAAATTTTTCCCTAATTTTTCCAATACCTCATGAGCTTTTTTGGCCTGATTTAAGTTTCCAAATTTGCTAAAATCACTCCAAATATACCGATGATTTGGTGCTACACTGCGTCATTCAGCTAGGAAAACAGATATGTCGCTAACAGTAGGCAGTGCTTGCGAATGCATATATTTGAGCACGTGGATAGGTTACTTCCAGCAGCTCCAAAATATTTCAGCCGAATGACTTGAAAACGTGGTCACTCGAGTAAGAGGGAGACTGCTCTTTGAATCTACCACAAAGGGAGCAATAGGAGCCCTTAAAACTGAAACCCGCACGGAAGGCATCGGACATTATTTAATCAGTACTTTCGTGCGTCAAAACTAATGGTTTCACATGTTCAATAAAACTTGGCAGTTGACTTTGATATTTCAAGTTCAGGAGGAGAATACTCTCAAGTCAGTGTAAATGGTTTTTGTCTGTATGGGTTCTTGTCCTCCACATCGTAGTGGCGATTTTCATTCTTGTATTTAGTAATCATAGCATTTTGTCGATCTCACGTAGAGATATACTATTTGTGAACGGCTAAAAGATCAAAAAGCCTGTTAATCAACCTCTAACTTCGTATATTTCCTCCCAGTAATTACAAGCATGGTTTCTTAAAGTAAATTAGTTACTTGTCAGGAGCTTTTATCTTCTCATCATCCCTCCTATTTCGGTATCCGTCCTCTAACTCCTTCTATCATCTCTCGGCTTCCCCACCCTCCTCATCCTCCTCCTCCTCCTTCTTCTTCTTCTCCTTCTCCTTCTACTACTACTACTACTACTACTACTACTACTACTACTACTGCTACTAATACTAGTAGTAGTAGTAGTAGTAGTAGTAGTAGTAGTAGTAGTAGTAGTAGTAGTAGTAGTAGTAGTAGTAGTCGTAGTAGTAGTAGCAGTAGTAGTAGTAGTAGTACTCTTTCCTGCTCCTTCGCACTATGCCTTCTATTCTGCCCTCTTTAATCAGGGAACGAATGGGGACCCACTGATGAGCCGGACCCCTCGCAACTGTGTCAATCAGCAACAGAATACTGGTGGAGCAGGTGTCCGGGCTTTTAGCTATTACCTGTGTTGTCAATATGGTTCCATTGGTAACCCCATATATATACTACTGGCTGCCTATTGAAAGTTTCATAGATATTATGGGATTAACTCGCAGTGGCTAACAAAAGCCGACTCAAACATTTATATCAACTTTTAATCTACGCTTATAAACCTTTAAGTAGACTGATTTTCTCCAAGTTAGCAATTGATTTTTCAGGAAATTAAAAACCAGCAATTTCTACTTTTTCTTCCTTTTCCTTTATATGCTCTGTTTTCTTGTGCATCCTTCCAAATTTTTTGACTCCTTCCTTCTCATTCCCCTGTTAACAAGCAATAGTCCTCACAATTAGTCCACTTTTACCCACGCATCCCACCTTACTTTAATCGCCGAACCATCGATCGCTGCCCGGATCTCTCTCAGGCTCACAGCAGTCACGAGATAATTTTTGGCATACTTGCATCTCCAGAGTACTTTGATTTGGTTGCTATTTTATTTACTTCTCGCTCGTGTAGACAACACCTGTACTACTGCCAACATTGCCACACGCCAATATACCGTGGTACCGTTGGTGCGTACGTGTGCCCTCGCTCCGCGTATGCGTCAATCGTTTTGGCATCCGGCCAAAATATCCTACGCGTGCGCGCGCGTCGGGCGGTTGATCTGCATCTGCGTGTGCCGTGCGCGCACGCAGGTACACATGCCAATATGCAGCTGCTGTGGGATCACTTCGTTGAACGTAACTCACGCTAGCTTGGGGCGAGATCAGGCTGGTTCACCAAGGATGCTCGTCAAACTCGGCGTGGCAGATAAATATGCTCAAAGTGCACGGGGTTTAGACGCCAGCTCTTCAGCTACCCCTATTCACGCACACCCCGCTTGTGTGAAAGGACGAACATATTAGCTCACATGTTCTCTACCTCGTACCTCATCGTCTTATAAATCTACTGGTCCAAGGAGAATTTTTCGGATGTACACTTATGCTAGTCAACTGGTCTTCTGAGTCTTGAAGATCGCCGATCGCGTTAGTAGCGCTAGCTGTGGGTGAAACTAGGAAGGAAAACTAGGCGACAAAGCTATGACTTGCATATCCATTTTACAATATTTTCCGAATTTTGAGGTAGCAGGTTGTTCTGTTTTCTAGTATATATATATAATGCAAAGGTATGTTGCTAAGGGTGCAACAGTCAAGACGCAGACAGCTATTTTACGGTCGTTACCGATCATCAGTACGTCATATGCCTTGTACAGTGAGGTACATAAACAAAACAAACAAGTGCGTAACACTCACTGATGTGGTTAGGATCTCACTCGATCCCATTTTGTCCGCCCGCCCGCCAGCTAGCTACTGGCGATAAACGAACGTTGTGTCATAGGACACATACCGCATATAATGCACAGATATGTTGCTAAGGGTGCAACAGGAAAAATGGGATCGAGTGAGATCCTAACCATATCAGTGAGTGCTACGCACTTGTTTGACTTATATAGAGCGTAAGACTTCTGCCCAACAGGTCACGAGTTCGAGCGTTGGGCGCCGCCGAACCTGGGGTTGGGTATGGCTGGCTGATGACGGCTAATAAGCCAGAAATGGCCAGTCCAGTCTCTCTTGTCTTTGTCGGTCATGTTATTCTGCCTATATCCTTAGCTGCCTTGCGGCTGCTGGCGGGGTTTGAGAGATATCCCCAAGGCACAGCGGGACGAGTGAGTCATGTAACCGATCGCTGAGCACCTACTTACCACAATATATATATATATATATATATATATATATATATATATATATATATATATATACGAATAAATTGGAATACGGGCGTCCAAAGAAGTATAATTCGACGTAAAGGAGTTCTTTGGGAAACAATGAGTAACTTTATTATGTAAATTTTCGACGCTGGTTCCCCAGGTCGTCGTCAGCTTTGTGGTAAATGTGCAAAAAGACAGTTAAAATTTAAAACATGTCGGAAAATCGATATTGCTGAATCAGTCCTGCCAATAACTGTCATTGTTGATGAACATCTCAATATGATTGGCTACCGCCTTTTCCACTTGTCTTTGAGATTATTGTACACGGCATCCAATTCGATGTGCCGATTAATGCACGAGTAATCAGAATGAATGGCCTCTAAGAATTCCCGGTCGTAATATGTATTACCTTGGTGCATAATTCTGTGAATATGCGCATTGCTGATAGAAGAGAACAGGTGAGTTTCACTTAGCAGTTCAGAGCAGAAATAAGAGGAGATCACTGGAACATGGTATTTATTGGCCTGAAGTTTCGGATTCTCTATCGAACCCAATATCAGAGACAGTTGCACAAAACGGTGATAGATACACAATGTACTTAGTGGCCACGTGATCACATGTGTACTAAAATTAGTAGCACTAGCGATCACCGCTTGGGGTCGTAATTGATGCGATGGTGGTTTGCCCGTCCGCTTCCGAGTCGTTATGGCCGTGATTTCATCATACATGTTGATTTTGGGCGTGATAATGAGAGGGCAATTTGGTTCAATGTCATTGGCGGTGTTGGTCACCCATGTCCTCCTCACTTAATCCGTTCCCCTGCTCAGGCGATGCCTCAACACAGAAGATGGAAATGGGAGTTCAGTGCGCTTGTTAATGGACTGTGGGCCTGAGAACCATGATTCGAGCAACTCACGGCTAAAGCGGCTATCAACTCTTGCGGGGATTTCGGCCTCACCAACGTTTAACATATGGCTGGGTCCCGTCGAGTGAGCTGCAACCTGAGAACCAGCTTTTTCCTCCTCCTCCTCCTCCTCCCCCTCATCACAACCACAGCTGCGTGCTCGGCCATTCGCGTCTGGAGTAATCTCCCGGTTTCTCCGACGTAATTGCTTTGTCCACAACTGCACCAGATCCGGTAAATGACGTCAGACGTTTCCTGCAATGGCAGTGGATCTTTAGGCCCCTTGTGCATCTATTACCCTTTTCTACAACCGTTTCTGTTGCTGGGTTCTGGAGAGAAGCCAAAACGTCAGGCCAACGTCAATACGTCTTCTCAGTGGCTTGCTAAAACCACACTCGTAAAAACTACTTAAGTAGTACATACTGATTTCGGTTGTCCTTATATATTTGCATATATTTTATAGAGAACGTGAGCAAAAACTATTCTTTTTGTGCCCATTTGACATTCAAACACACCTTCTCAGAAGAAGGACATATTCCGGTTTTAAAAAAGCTTTCTGGTTGAGGGTGACTTGTATAACCCTTCTAAACAGGACATGAGAACGGTAGCTACCCTCAATACAGGTGTCTTTGCGCCAAACTTCAGGGAAATATGGTTAGGTTTATGAGTAGGTCTACTTATAGGATTGTTTTTAAAGTTGGAGGTAAGGTCAGCGTTAAGGTAAGTTAGCGTTAATTTAAGGGTTAAGTTTGGGGTTAACTGTAGAGTTGGGTTCAAGATTAGCGCTACGGTTTGGCTTTACGTTTGGGCTACTGTTAGGGTTAGGACACGAGAATATGTAACCTTTCTGGAATTATGAGCAGGGCAAACTTTAGGAATTGGACCTAGCGTGTCTACTCCCGTGTCCTGTTTAGGGGGCCATCTAAGTACTCCTTATCCGTTTCGAATCATTCCGAGTCTGATCTTCCGTTTCTATTATACAAACTGTAAGGAAAAGCATGCATTCTTCTATTCCATTAAGAAGAGATCATGTGGTGGTCATCCATTTTTGCAATGAATACGGAGAAGATTCTATAGTGCTCCTTAGGCTCCTAAGGCTGTCTGAAATTCGCAAAAGGGGCTCTGAAAACTGCAAGTATAAAGGCATTTGCATGAAGACGTGCCAAGGAAAATTGCTAGGAGTGAGCGGGAAGGAATAAAGCAAAATGAGGCCTCATAACTACAATAATGTACCCGCTTTCAACTGCCTGAAACCACGATGGATTGAAGTAGTCTCGTACTTTTTTTAAAGCAGACGCATGCCATCGAAATAATTTTCACAACAGCCCAATGCTTCCTGTAAACAGTGGTGGAACTGATTTTGTGGAGACCTTCAGAGCTAGGATTTTAACGGGAACGCTGTTTATTAGGCAGCTTGCCTAATCCTCTCCGGCGGATCACATGTAGGACCTTTGCGGCACCCTCCTGGTCTCCAGCTTTCCTCCAGAAGAAGTTTTTATCTTTTTAGGACTAAGTATTCGTAAAATCTTTTCGAGTCTGCAAAACTGTGGTAAAATAACCAGAAAATCGTGTTTTTTTGGAGATCAAATGGGATAATAAGCGTGATTCCAATTTGACTACGAACAGTTCGTTCACAACCGACAGGGAGTGTGTTCATGATCAGTGACCAGCAGAGCCTAAGTTCGAACCTTGAGTCTGATATACTCGTCATCGGTTTAGTGGCGACCGAAGACAAGAAAAAGGCCAGAAAATAGCACTTAAATTAAGAACATAAACTGGAGGTTTAGTGGGCGTGTGGTAGTCTTGTGCTATAATTTATTCATACCCAACTTTTTATAGCAATTAATGTTTGTTGAAGTTGATGTTTATTAACAATTACGCGGTTAACCCATCGACTGGTGTGAGTTTAGGTTGCAGTAAATGACTTTTCGTCCATTGCCTTTGTTCTCAATAGGCGTCTTCAACAGCTAGATGTTTTCTGGCGTGGCAGTTGGGTTTGGCTAATTTTTACTTGCTATTAGCGTGGGATCGGATTATCGATTGTGGTAATTCGGTAAAGGGCCTGTAACTTTTTGCGGTTTATCTACTTAGGGAGTTCGTCCGTCCGTTGATTAAGCGACGTTCGAAAGTTTGTCCAGAAGACCTTCCACATGAACCTTGGTCTCCTTTTGTCGGACCATCCGCGACAGAAAAATTGACACAATTGGGAATTTTAATAATTATCTACCAATAAACCTTCTTCACTATTAACTATTACACTACTTACTCGGTAATTTTGCAACCTGGTAGGTATTTGCCTGTTTTCTATCCCCAGCATCGATGAGAATTCACGTAGCACAGACGATAGCAATAAACTATAGTGCTACTTTACTAACCCAACAACGAATGCTAACCGTAACGAATACAATGGATAGGGCTAGGTTTAAGGTTGGGGTTTCGCGTCATGCTTAGGTTAAGAAAGACGTGCAATATGGTCCAGTTAACTACTAAAAAACCAGCAAACTGTTTTCGAGGACGGCGTGCATACCAATTTCTTTTCATTACCAACGCGATACCGCACTATACCGTCCTTTAAACTGCCCTACGTCCACGGTCACAGCTCCCATATTACACGCCTACCTATCGATTATCTTCATTAGTACACTAGCTAGTTGCTGGTTGGTAGAGTCGCACAACCATTCGTTGCCTAGACGATACTGGCCATTATCAGCTATGGCACGGGAATACGTAGCTTCCTATTACAGGCAGCCCTGTGTTACATTCAGTGGGGGTTAAGGCACAGGAATGGGTACCCCTGCATGGCCGCCTGCAGTAAGGTAGGTACTTATTACCATGTCCAACCCAGTAATACCTCAGCGCATGTGTGGTGGCACGCTTAGGGGCGGCTCTGGCCGTGACGGCCACATGCGCCCTCTCCCGCCTCCGGTCTTCTTGAATTGGTCATGACACCGGGCTCAGGTGGGGGGAGAAGTTCGATAGATTTGGCGCAAGCCTACTCTTACTATAATATAACTCACGCGCAAGTGAACGCCCCTGCACCACCAGGCTCTGGGGCATACAGTGGACCTCGTCGGACTATCGCAGCAGGCTAAGTTGATAGGGGAGGCCCTGGCCGCTACGATCTTCTGGCACGGTTCCGAAGAAGGAGATAAGAAGTGGGGCGTCACTTGGGAGTATAGTTTATTCTGTACAGAACTATCGCAGAAGGGGTCGGAGGAAGTTGGCTGCCAAACAAGGGCATGTCCAGCCGCCGCGTCTGCGACGTCCTCCGGTGTGTGTGTGAGACCGTGCGGTCGATACAGGGCATCCAGCGCGGTTAGGTGTGTGTCAGCCTTGAAGATGATTGGCCGGTGAGGACAGCCAAGGTTGTCGAGGCCAAGACAGCCACTGGTGCGCACGTGCATGTATACGCGAGAGGTTCGGCGTTCAGCATGGACACAGCGTGGGGTCACTGTCGACTCCCTCATGGAAATCCCAGTAGGGCTTCATGCTAAGGAAAGCTGTCACACTCCAGTCTTTTCATGTCCACTGTCTTTCCGCGGAAGGGAAGGGCCAATTAAACCCGTATAAGGATGCGAGCACAATTGCTGACGCATCGTGAAAACCGTTCACTCCGCATTAACCCGGGGGGTTTCAATCATCGGAAAAAAGGGAAAAGGCAATACGACCGTAGCGTGAAGGAGCCATTGCAGCGTGACTGTCAATCCAGAAGATAGATGGCAAATCCATGTCACGATTTTTAGAGCATAATGACAGCTTTTAACACTTAATTGCAATATTTGAGGGTAAAATGAGCGTGAGCTCTTGCACCTCCTATCGGGAGTGGACAAAGTCCTTCGAAAAGCCACAATATCTAAAAAAATGTTAAGCATGAATGTCCAGACAAGAGCTGCCTTTTTAACCGTTCATTCTCCTTTTGGAACACTGATCTATCAAGGTTACTTTTTGAAGCTCACCACTAGTGGTATAATCACAACAGCTGTAGACAAGGTAATCTGTGGTTTGACGATCTAGCAGATAAGAAGAACTTCCACACATCAAGCCTTCTACGTCGAACGCGAGAGTTTTACAAATCACTCTGGAGGTTGGTTGTGGTAGCAAATGCACAGAATTGGAAAAGTCCGGGCTGTAATGCAATTCGTCTGCAATGCAGAAGGCTCGTAGAAGATGTCTGTGTATTCGAACCTCACCCGCAGGAAGGATGTTTAGATATGTGCGGTGGTGGCTTACGAAATTAAGACCGATGACCCCTAGCCATCTTGATGGCCATTCTATGAACGCTTTTGAGACAGCTATAACCCTGAGTTAACCAAAGTCTCCACGCGTTTATGGCTTACCCACAATTTGGCCTTACCAACGTTACGAAGATCTGGTGGAAGGGGTGTTAATCAAACTTCACAAAGGCTTTCTTGTTGGCCCGTGCCTTTGGCCACATTTGAACAACGAGTGGGCCGCTTTAAGGAGCCTGGCATCAACACACTTATTGTGAGGCTGGTTCGGTGAGTATATAGGGTTTCCTATCTGCGGATCCGGCTACTTTTCATAACCCCAGTAAAGCAAATTCACTGGCGCTGAATTACAGATGCCAAAGATATGGTCATTCCTCAGAACAATCTACTTTGTAACAATGCATATATTCGCCTACAGCCCTACGAATGACATTCCAAATATTAATCGTGTACGCAAACATTGTTGGTTCGCTTACAAAATTGCCTTTTCATGGGAGAGATAGTGGTGATTCCGTCGATGCAGAATCAGATCGCTCCTGACCTATGAAAACCACCTGGAAACACTGGCGAGGTTTGAATAAGCATACTGAAAGACTTCAGTTGGCCTATGCCACGGCAACTTGAATCCCTAGTTTAGTTAATCTCCCACACTTCATCCCCGTCCTCGGGGATGCTGAGGCGTCATTCAGGTTGATGTGCATCCGTTACGATGTGCCCGAGCCCCGTGTAAACGCCTGGATGGCCCCAACGTCGCTGGAGTGAGGGTAGGCCGACAGACAGTGAGCAACCATTTGCTAACCGTTCCGAAACAAAGAACGAGGCGGGCTAGATGAAACGATGACTCACCAACCCCACGCAGACCGTTGGCGCGCGTGTCTAGCGGCGGTTTTCGTGCGTCACCTGTGGTGAGCCGAAATGTTCACCTCGCGATACAACTTCGTTCCGACAATTTCTGGAAAGTTTTGGAGCAAAAGTCCACTTACACACACCCCAAGGACAAAATCATGAGTAGGCGGAGGTGGAGGTGGAGTTTGAGGCGGAGGTGGAGTTGGAGGCGGAGGCGGAGGCGGAGGCGGAGGCGGAGGAGGAGGAGGAGGAGGAGGGAGGAGGAGGAAGAGGAGGAGGAGGAGGAGGCGGAGGCGGAGGCGGAGGAGGAAGAGGAGGAGGAGGAGGAGGAGGAGGAGGAGGAGGAGGAGGAGGAGGAGGAGGAGGAAGGAAAGGTCTAATTTTGGCTGTGACAACTGAGACCAATTTCACATAGAAGCGAAGAGGCGAGTTCAAGGAAAAAGACACGAAAAAAGAAACACGATAGCTGGAACCAGAGCCTATTTTAGTCACTTCTCACTTGAATCCGAAACGTCAGAGCCAGGGCATTGGAGTGTGTAGCTGTTGCAGCATTTATTTATTTACTCTTATCTGACTCTGTCTCTGAGTATGGATCCGAGCGAGAATCCCAAACATTAGGCTGATAGAGCTCTTGTCGCAGCGATCTTGTCTCCGTCTTGCGACCAACTCATCAGTTAGTGGACTGGCTACATGATGTTTTCGCCTGGTTCATGTTTAAGGATGTTATTTTCATGGAGAGTTTGGCTAGATCATGAACGACAAGACACGCATGCATGAGTGAGCGTCACGTGCTGCCTACGCCCTCCAGAGACCCCTCCCTTGATGTCGATCTCGTAGTTGACCCGTGGTGCGACACGACCATAACTCTTCTGGCTTAGCTAGGCACGTGACTCACGCGCCATTGCGTTCTTTCGGTACAGAAACGGTCTCTTCTAACGGGTATTTCCGAGATCACAATTCCCCGAGAGAGAGAGAGAGGTCGTAAAACAACTAAGCGTCGAGAATTAAAGCTGCACCAGCCGAAGATTATGACGTCCACAGTTATTGACTCCAGCTGCTCAAATGCTACTGAGACCAGTGCACGGAAAAAGTGCCTCTCAAAGCACAGTCAAAAATCAGCGACCCTATTATTCACAAAGTTTTTTTTACCGAATAGCCGACCAACTACGTGATATGTGCTACCTGACGTGCACCTATTTCAGTGTGAACAGATATGAGCCGCAGATTCTGAGGACCGTAACAGGGGTTATAATGGCTCACGGTGCACGTTTATAAGGCAGCACAAAGTCATCGCGAGCCATAATTACTATCGTACGCGTGTATGATGGCACGTCTTGGGCGTTAGTCTTCACAGTACCTCAGCCAATGTGCACAATACCACCAATTCGTAACTGAGAGGCTTGGACAGACGACTGGTGTACTAAAGAGCGAGAAAGTGAACGAAACTGACACCAGAGAATCCATCCGCTTGGCACTACAGCACATTCCTCATCATAATAAATCTGACGCGCTATGAAGATAGCACAGTATGCTAACAGTCGTGGCTTGGAAGACTGCCAACTGACGGGCTAGCTCGGTCCTCGTGGCCAGTACTATGTGTGCATGTGGGGTGACTGGCTGGTGGACTAGGAATCAGGATCAAAGGTTCCTTCTCAATGTAACCCCTATGGTACTCTCAATAAGGTTGCAGCCCAGCCATTCTCAGTGAAAATCCGGTACACTGTGGGGACCAAACTGTGTATGGTACGTGTAGACTAGTTTTGATCGCTCGGTCAGCATGGCTCCCGCGCCCCCTCCAGTCGTCTTCACAGTGTCTAGCCATCAGAGCAATTTAGGCAAGGAAGGAGAGAGTGGGATAGAGGCTGCGAAAGTCTGCCTCATTATAAAATAGTTCACCTGCGAGTACTTACTCCTACAGCCACTTCGTGAAGCACGTGGAGGACATAATCATTAGCGATGGTCCAATTGCCGTCAGAATAGGCATGCGCTCTACTCCGATGAAGACTGAGAGATGGTGGTGCTAATAACCCGTTGAGTAAAACTAATCTGTTGTTCGTCTGCCCAGTCTTAGTGCCTAAGTTAGCGTTATTGTTCGTGGAGGTTGATCAGAGGCTGAGAGCCCAATAATCAACAGTTGCTGTCTTACTATTCAGTGCATGGGCCATGAAGTGAGCGCACACTGGTCAGTCACTAGTACTTTATTTCGGAACATGACCGAAAGCTTTTTGAAAACAGGCACCATCCCTGACTTACCGAGTAGTGGCAGATTAGGCAAGTAAAGTCGTAATGCTTATACCATTGTCCGGTTTGGCTATCAATGTGACATCTCACAGCCAGGTTACGTTTTAGTCCAACTAAACAGGTCTTTAGGAGCCTTGGGTCAGCAGTGGTAAGTGACACAAGAGATTCTGTTCATTACACGGGAACACTATCTTCCCGTAATACAGGTGGCCTTGTGTTAAATTCCCCGGAGATTAGGGCTAGATTCGGATACAATGTTAGGTTTAGGGTTGTGGCTAGAACACGCGAATGGGTACCCTTCCTGGCATTTAACGTCAGTCCATCCATAGTGCCGAAAGGTTCATATTCCCGTGTATTACCAGTAGGAGAACTTCAGAGGACCTCATTCACCCGACGAAACTGAAAGGAGTGGTCAATACATCTTCTTGGTAGGGGTCATTTAGGTGGTCTCCCGGCAGGACGAGGAACGAGAATGCTGCGTACCTAGAGGGAAATTAAGGTAAGGGTTAGGGATATGGTTGGGACTAAGATTAGGATTACGGTTTGTGGTAGGGTTAGTGCTAGGTTTAGGACACGGAACTATCCACCCTTCCTACAATTCAGCACAATGCTATCTACATTATGGTTGCGCCCCCTATTCTCTGTCCTGCGAGGGGGGGCGGTATATAACCGATACTAACCGTCCAATTTTTAGGATGCTGTCAACACAAAACTTTTTGTTTTCAGCCCAAGCCCAAATGCTCCGATGGTGATATCTTGACCTCGCATAGATAAGTGAGCAATTTTTATAAATCAAAACCGTTTCAGGCGAGACGGCTGCCAAAATCAATCAGTCTATCTTAATTTCAAGACCGTCTTCTCGTGGAATTCCACGGCATCAAGTGGTTCCTGTGCTAGACAAGCGTAGAATACCCGGGGACACCCCGCTTTATGCCCCTGTCGGGCCTAGTTACCCCAAGAAGGCCTTTGGTGGGCAACGGGGGGAACCGTGGAATGACCACTTGAGTACCCCGATCTTAATCCCGTCTTGTGCTTAGCACTAAAAGTACCCACGTCTTGACTTGATAGGTATAATCAGTCACTCTTTGGTAAGGCATGAACAACACTTATTTAAAAAAGTCTCTGAACACGCTCTGAAATGATGAAAGAGTGATTGACCTCCTGCTCAAATGTGTAGAATTTAATTTTCACGTGACCTTACCAGGGTTCTGACCCGATTCCATCTACAGAACTGTGAACCCCTCATCAAGTATTAACCTAATCGTCAGGCTATGCGCTGACAGGTGTGGAATTGATGATTAAGCATCCTTCCTCCAAGATCTACGGTTCAACGATGTGTAAGTCCCTTTGATCTAGATTAACGACCTAGAAAAATATTACTGAAAATGACAATAGGTACCGGGATTACCGTTTCTCGCTTATTTGCCGTCGCCAGCCAGCCAATTTGCACACCAGCCAAAGCTTGAACCCACGGCCTGTTGATTAGAAGTCCAACTCTCTAATCCACTGCGCCACGGGCTCGTTTTCCTGTCGATTTCAATCGGGAATATTGGCATTGGTTGATAAATGCTCACTGATCGGTTACGGGAGGAGTGCGCCTGTCAACTCCTTCCTTCTAACCAGGTGCACCCGTTTGTCCAAACACCACATCTGGCCATTTATGAACTCATTCCGTTTGATTGCATGTTGCCTTTTTCTTAGTGCATCTCTAGTATACTGACTATACAATGGGCCTGCGAAATTTAACATGGTGTCCCAAAATTTACGGCATTATTACGTCATAACTGACTCGCCACCATCGTGTTGTTCAAATTTATTAAGGAAAATAATTATCCAAGTGCCCAAAGAGACAGGCGTTGGTCGATACATCTTAAGCGCTCTTGTGCGTGGTCCAAAGTCAGTTTGGACATCCAGTACACAATTTTGATCGTACGGTTTCTTGCACTCCTATTCTATATAGACTCGTTATTTTGCCTCCATCATCTGTGAAACCGGTTTCTGAGGAGGAGGCACTTGTACCTTACAGTCAAATGTCTTTGCGGTATATTAGAAAAAAGGACCATCACCACCTGAGTAAGGATCAATTGCCCGAATGTCACTTAAAACGCGCGCCTCTATGTAAATACACTTCACTTTCCACAAGACGTCTGCTATCCTCAAGACTAACTGTTGTCTTCTGTACTGCGAGGCCAATAAAGGTGAACTTTCTAAGTGTTTGGAAGCCCCAAGCACAGGTAGGGTCGCAGCTCACAAAAGAAATCTTTTTAAACTGCCGAGCTTGCAAAAAATAACAATCACTTTATTTTAAAACAGCAAAGGTTAACCTTTAAACTACTTCGTGTGGACTGTTGATATTCGTCGACGACGACTACGGGAAAGCTGCACCACTTAAAAGTCATTATTCCCTTCCGGGCAGAGCTGGTATAAGTGACTGCACAGATACCGAAGGCGAACACACCCTTTCGCTTTTTTGCCCCCTTCCATTGGACAGGAATGAAGTCCTACAATATGTGTGGGTAGGAAAAGTTTATATATCCCGTTCCTCCGGTATGATATGGTAACAAGAACCGCCCCTTATGAAGATGGCTTTTCGCTAATTTCCAGGCAAATGAGGATCATGGTAAAGGCTTAGTTCAGGGTCAGAGTTAGGGTTAGGAAACGCGAATGTTTAACCTACCTGGAATTTACCGCAAGGTCACATGTGTGACGGGGGAAGGGACGAGGTTACTATTGCAAGGTCCTGCCGATGAGGGCCACATAAAAAATTCCGACTTATACTTGTGTCTGAATATCTTGTAACGACACGAATGTCCTATTACGCTGCATATTATTGACCAGGTTTCCTTTAGTCCATATATATTTTAATTTTTTTAAAATTTTAAGTTAAGTTTAAGTTTATTAAGGGAAAGATAGGCAAACGCCTTTGAACTCCCTCTCGGTTACAGTATGGCTAAAAAGCCTCTGGTACATCATGAAAATGTAAAAAAGTTGGTTTACATAATAGCGTGCGGAAAATAAGCAGCTGTTGGCTCATCGAAGAGAGTAAACGTAAATGTGTACTTGCATATTACGAGTAGCATGAGTACATGCTATTGTTGGTGACAAGATTCTCGTGAGTGAGGCACATGCGACGAGTTTGAGATAATAAAAATGCTATAAAAATAGTACTGTAATATAAAACGTAGTATTGTAATATAAGAGTGTGATTCAACTATATATACATATATGATGAAATGGAACCGACAAAGACAAGGGAGACCGGAATGGCCATTTCTGGTTTATTAGCCGCCATCAGCCAGTCATACCCAATCCCAAGTGTGGCACACCTGGGATTCGAACCCGCGACCTTTGGTATTTGAGTCGAACGCTCTACCATTGAGCCACGGGCTCGTTGTTTTGTTGGTTGTGTAATATATATATATATATATATATATATATATATATATATATATATATATATATATATAGTGCAAGCGAACATAGCCACTTTCAATCGGATAAATTAAAACTCTGGAAGTCTATCGGTTCAAACTTTACCCAACCATAGAAGCTTGTGTTAGGCATTGATTTAGGTTAACTGGTTTGTGTACAACTCCCATTTGTCTGAAGACGAACTGTTCGTCTTCAGACAAATGGGAGTTGTACACAAACCAGTTAACCTAGATCAATGCCTAACACAAGCTTCTATGGTTGGGTAAAGTTTGAACCGATAGACTTCCAGAGTTTTAATTTATCCGATTGAAAGTGGCTATGTTCGCTTGCACTTGACCTTGAGAAATATGTAATTGGCATCAAAATTGATATGCCTGTTAATTAATGCCTCGTTTGAGTGCATTGCCACCAGGAGTTCGCGGCCCTTCCTTGTTGGGCAGGCGCCAACAAACTTTTCCTTTGCTGAAAAATATTATCGACAACTACAAGGGGCCCCTATGGGGTCGCCAATCTCCGTTTGTTTTTGGCATAGGTTGGGATGCAGAAACTAGAGGCTACAGTTCTCCCCAGAGTTAACCCAAGATTTTGGCTCCGCTAAGTAGACGATACAATTTTAATCGTCAAAAGAGACCAACTTGAACCACTCCACCAAAACCTGAACTCCTCATTCCCATGAATTCAATTCAACTTCGAAACAGAACTTGATGAATAAATTCCTTTCTCAGATGTCCTCGTACATAGGAAGACAGACGGGGCACTACATACCTCAGCCTATCGTAAAGATACATACTCCGAGGTCGTCTTACATTTAGGGAGTAACCACCCCATGTATCACAAACGTAGCTATGTTAACAGCTTGCTAAGTCGAGCAAAAACTCACCGTTTCGATGAAGAAATATATCGAACCAAAATGAAATACCTTTTCAACTTATTTTTCCAAGATGAATATCCTCCTGACTTTATCCGTCGATGCATATGATGACAACAGTTCAAAGAAAAAGGTATTTCCCGAGCTATGACCTCTCAGGCGTCAAAGCCAACAAACTGGCGAACCCTCCCGTATGTAAGGAATGTATCTGAGCTCGCGAACGAGAGCTCAAGAAACACCATATAAAAATATCGCACAAACGTACAACAGCTTTGCGCACCAAGATTGTACACCCCAAGGATATGGTTGGCTATTTCAACAGAAAAGAAGTCATCTACAAAGTACCGTGTACCAGTTGTGATGCAGTCTATCGTGGCCAAACCGGGATATTTCTACCCACCCGTTTACATGAACATAAGCTAGCGGTGAGAAGCCGATACCCCTAATCTCAGGTAGCCATGCACACACACGGGACACAGGATACCTATTTGCATGGACGGATACCACATCGTTGGCGCCTGCCCAACAAAGAAGGGCCGCGAATTCCTGGATGCAATGCACTCAGACGAGGCATGCATTAACAGCTATATCAATTTGGGTGCCGATTAAAAATTTCTCAAGGTCAAATGGAAGCGAACACAGCCACTATTGACTTGGTAAATTAAATCACTGGACGCCTATTGGCTCAGACCTTAGCTAATCATAGAAACTTGTGTTAGGCATTGCTTAAGGTTAACAGTTTTGTGTAAAAGTCCCATTTGTCTGAAGGTGAACTAGGGTACCAGCCTTGAAAATATATATAATAAACTTATTTTTGTTATCATATATATTATATATATATATATATAACTATATATTTTTGGGATACTGATATATATATATATATATATATATAAAGGCAGAATAACTTAACCGACAAAGACAAGGGAGACTGGAATGGCCATTTCTGGCTTATTAGCCGTCATCAGCCAGCCATACCCAAACCCAGGCGCTGCCGCGCCCGAGCCTCGAACTCGCGACCTTGTTGGGCAGAAGTCCAACGCTCTACCCACTGTGCTACGAGCTCGTTGTCTTGCCGGTTTCGATCGGGAATATTGACATTGGTAATGGGGCGCTCACCGATCGGTTACAGGACTCACTCGTCCCGTTGTGCCTTGGGGCTAACTCTCAAGCCCCGCCAGCAGCCGTAAGGCAGCTATGTATATAGGCAGAATAACTTGACCGACAAAGACAAGGGAGACTGGAATGGCCATTTCTGGCTTATTAGCCGTCATCAGCCAGCCATACCCAAACCCAGGCGCTGCCGCGCCCGGGACGAGTGAGTCCTGTAACCGATCGGTGAGCGCCCCATTACCAATATATATATATATATGATAGTGTGTGGCTCACCGATCTGCTTAAGGAACATTTATGTTCAGTTGTGCCCTGGAACTCAGACTAGAGTACTCACAGGCAGTCGCATAGCGACGTGTAGCATATGTTGATAATGTGGAACCGACAAAGACAAGGGAGACCGGAATGGCCATTTCTGGCTTATTAGCCGTCTTCAGCCAGTCACTGAGAAACTGGGGTCGCTCCATCTCAAAATAAAGCTTTTAAAAGACAAGTACATGAGGAGATTTTGCGGACTTTCGTGGTAGAACCAACTTTCAAATCATATATACGTGGGTACGCCCGATCAGCTTCAAACCTTTTATCTCACTAAACCTTTATCCTTCAATCCTTTCATCCCACTAAAAGTCGACTAAATGAACGACTAAACGGAGATGGATTTTAAGGAAACCCTTAAAAGTTATTGAAAAGATTAAACAGGCTATTTCAACGGCCATAAATATGCCGAAGGGTGAGCCATTTGTCAATTTCTTTCCTGAATGAGGAGAATAAACAGAGAAGATCAAGAAAAATAATAAAAAACCACAGTCCCACTTTTCCGTAGGATTTAATAAAAACAGACGTATTCGTACTGATACAGAAATGCGAGTAATGGGCCACCTAGGCCACCGTAAATGAGGGGCGATTGTGTTTTTTGCGCGGCACTAAAAGCACCGGCACCGTTGAATTATGAAGGACAAAGTCACTTATGCTGCCCAAAAGGGCTCGTCGAATAGTATTCATGCCTTGAGAACCCGATCACAATAAGGTTCGCTTTGTACTTCTCCGCCACCTTTATCACCGAGTCACCGGGCTTTTCATCGACGTGGATGGTGACCTTGTGCTGGAGGTGGACATCCCTGCACAACTGCGAAAACTTTTCAGTAAGCTGACGACCAGCTCTGATGCTGCCTTGCAAGTGCTCATTCAGGCTCTCGCACGCTGCGGACCTGCAGTCCTTGTCTAGACCGTCCTTCGGGGTGACTAGCGTGGCCTCCACCACATGCAGAATGATCACGAAGTCCCGAGCCTGCCTGGAACGCTTTAGGTACCACTTGAAGGCCCACTCTGCATTTTCACCGCCATCAACTGGCATCAGCACAATCCGCTTTTCTGCCATTCTTCTCATATACAGGCTCCTGTTGCGGATGCTGCTTTTACTTAAACCGTGCTGGGCGGTTATTGGCTAAGACCTTGCTGCCACACCTGCTGTCAACGGGGGCAGGGTTTCACACAAGGGTTCAGGCAAATGCTGCGGCACAGGCGATTGCATCACTTTTGACAGACCTTTTCAGCTGCCAGGTTAACCAGAAGATCCTGGCGGCAGATATCGAGTCACAGCGAACTTATGCAGACATATTTCAACCGCGCCTCCCTCTTAAAGGGCAAAGAAGAGACTGATTTTGGCTTTTTCTCCGATCCTGAAACGCTTTTCTAATTACGGAAACATAAGACTCAAAAATCGTGTCTTTGAAAGTGAGCGGAATCCGTGAATTCGCGTGGGATACTGCGTCACCAGAGCTGTCTCGGGGGGAGACGTGTGTGTGCGTGTTTCCAGAAGTGCAACTAATCGATATTTACTCCCATGATGACACGCGAGGATTGCAAGGTATAAACCAGAGGTCAGCAAACTCCGGCCTTTAGGCCAGATACGGCCTAGTTAGCAGTCCGGCCTAAGTTAATTATTGTTGGATCCGGCCTAATTGAATTGTCGCGGTTTTGTTCCCCTTCATTACTGCTGGCTGCAGCTTAAGCTGTGGGTCGTTTATTTTTAGAACTGATGTCAGGCGCTTGGATGAAACAGAAGCGCCTGACCGGGGAGGGATAAATATTGTGTTGTAAACAAGTTCACTCTCTTGTCTCTGTTTCATTCACCTCTTACCGGGGTCAAGGCGTGTGTTGTGCGCACGGGTGTGCGTTGTGACTTGAGAAGAAATTTAATTTCATGGTCATATTACAGACATCGAGTTCCCGCACAGTAACCCCAATTACTAAGCAACACGCAGCTACCAGCTACAAGCAGCTGTTCTCCAAAATGAAGTTTTGTAAGAACAAGCTGCGCTCTCAGCTCACTGACAATCGCCTTCCTGACATCCTGTTGCTGAACTCTTCATTATTAGAACCTGATATTGTATCTGTATCTAAGAGCATACAACATCATGTTTGCCATTGATCGTACTGTATTTTTGAATAATAAACCTTTCCTTGGACACCTTGTTTCTTCTGGCCTAGTGTGCCTTCTTGACCCCGTGAAATGGCCTAGTAGTCCGAAAAGTTTGCCGACCCCTGTTATAGACACCTGCGCTGGCATCAGTTGGGATCCGGGCTGCCCCGATCTTGTTCATGTAAAATAGTAATTCATTGCACGCGGACTGTGCGTGTGTAGCACGTGCAGACGGGTTGTTTAGCTTTGTCCGCGACCGCGCCTGATTCCCCCTCTGGTGTTCTTGATTCTGTCTTCACGCGGGGCCTAGGTGGGTGGGGGAGACAGCGCCGTAGGTGCTGTGAAAGTCTACCATCAATATAAACTAAGTCACGCGCAAGGCACCATCCCTGCGCCCAACCTTCTATGAATTTCCCAGTGGAAATCTTCGATCAATACCTTTCAAGTGCCCTCGTTCGGTTGATGACGCAACAGTCACGCATTTTTCACATCTGTCATATCCTAAGCTATAATCAATTGCTTTTTATGGAATAAAGGTAAGGATGATTTACAGAATCCTCTAAACAGAACATAAGAACAGTAACCACCCGTAATTGAGGTGCCTGCGCCAAATTCCAGGGAAAATAGGGTAAGTTTTAAGGTTAGAGTTAAGGTTAACGCTAAGGTATGCTAGGATTAATTTCAAGGTTAGTGTTAACCAAGGATTGGAGTTAATAATGGGGTAAAAGTTTAGGTTTATGTTAGGGCTAGTGTTATAGTTAGGAAACGGGAATATTCACGTATAGTGGAGCTATGCGCAGAGCGTTTGTATTCAGGTTTCCTGTTTAGAGGACCGGGATGGGCTATAATTTGCATAGAGGTTAGTAATTCAAAAATTTTTCAAAAGAAATATTGAGGATGTAGTTCAAATTGAATTGCAAAGCTGAGGGTGTACAGTCTTTTTTTAATCAGCCATGGAAAAATGTTTAGGTGTAAATCTTGTCCACGTGTTTCCTCGAAAAGGTTTTCCACCGCCAAGCGCAACTTTTAATCGGGTATTACTCCAACTATGATTCAAAAGTTTTTTTTATCGGTCTGGACTAGATGCTAGCCTTTAAATTTCCCAACAGGAAAAAACCAGGAGTGGACAGGTTGGTAAACAAAGAGGTCATGAGATTCTCGTCCCCACGTTACTCTCAAAATAAGTACTTGTTAAAAGACCAGATGTATGTCACACACATTTTCTGTGGGCGTAAGAGGTAGCTGGAGGACTTAGTAATGGTACTAACACCCCCGTATACAGAGCAAGAGATAATGATCATAACAACATTTTTCATGCACAAAAAACGTATAAAGTCATTCATTTAACTCAGTTGTACAAAACTCTGTGGCCTAAGTTTGATTCGAGCTCATGACAGGATGAACAAGGTTTGAGTACAGCTAATGTTCTAATCCCCTGTGCTTGAAGACCCCACAAGGGACCAGGGGTTTAATTCCCCCTGACTCAAGTTACTGACCCTTGCTGTAGTGGCTTCGAATCCGACCGAGGCCATCGAGCTTTTAACACCTGGGTCAAATGAGTCATTCAAATCATCCAAAAAACGATTAAGTAAGTCAACTCGGTAGTCGGCCGGTGGATTATAGATTGATCAATTAAGAAATCATGTTTGATCATCCAAGTTACCGTATCAGCATCGCTGGATTCCACGGGTTGCAGTAACCTGGAGAAGTAACTTGACACAAAAATTATTAAACTCACCCTCTTCCCCGGTGGGGCCCCGTAACACGAGTGGTTAGCGCGGTGGCTGTACTCAAGTCCTGCCCTCGCTGGGGTCTGCGTGTATGTCTCCCATGGAACTTTAAGAGAGGCTCCTTGGAAAATTGCAAAACGAAAATAAAGATGCGGAAAGAGAAGACTGGAACATTGGAATTCAGATGACGGTATCGAACAACACGATGGTAGGTCTAGCAGGGAAACTAATTGCCAACACCCACGTCGAGCCTCGCTGATGAGGAGTTTGTAACTGCTACACTCGAGCAGGGTCGAGTTAGGCAAGGTGATGAAGGTGAGTGATCTGATATGCGGTCAGTCCGGTACAGCGACCCTCAAATCATCTGTGGCGATAATCGCAAGAAGCAGCACTCATAGTGCTACCTAACCAGGTGTTCAACCTTCCCCCTGCGGTGGGTATTCATTCCACGCCGTGCTCATAACAACAACGGAATACCTTGGAAACGCCGTCTATCGGGGACTTCCGTTCGATAAGCACGAAGCAGCTCAGGTTATGTGCGTGCATGTATGTTACTTAAACCCATAGTCCCAAATCCCAGAGAGGGAGGAATGGCACCAGAAGGAGGCACTTTTCGTGCACAGAATCCTGAGATGCTGTCCTGAGCGACAGTGGTTTTTACCAAGACTTGGATGTATGCTAGTAGTGTGGATTCATGCCTGAAATACAGAGAGAGGTCGGCTGTCTTTATAGGTGCAAGCTTGTTTGGTCAGGATTGTTTGTGTGCTGCATTGCCTGAGTGAGTGCGCGTTCAACTGGCGGGTTCTGCGTTACCCGAGCTGTGTGACGCCCGAACGCCGAAACGACTTAGGTTTGTAAGACCACAGGAGTGGGAAGAAAGTGACACACCCCTCGAACATAATAACGTTCAGGCATGCTGCAGAGAGAACGACCTCCGGGATTCTTAACAGAAAACAGTCCCTCATACTAGCCTCTGACTAGTTCTACTATTAAACGGCCATTATTTTGGCGCTTTCGTCCTTAACTGTAGCCAACTTTGGCTGAAGGAAGAAGGTTCTTTACAATTTGGCTGTAGCTGACCTGCGAGTAACGGTTTATACGCGTTGGGGGTAGGGTTTTTCATGGGTGTCATATGGTGGTGTAAAAGACGAGAGCGATTATAGCCCCGAGTGAATCGAGAAACCTTGTCACAGCTTCGGATGTACTGCCTTGATACCTTGGTCACAAATTTCTAAAAGTGAAAACTTGTGGACACTCATTGACAATGTAAACTTCTCATCTAGTAAGGCGCAAAGTTATCCACTGAAAATGAAGACATCATAAATGTCGACTGGAGCCAATAGGAGTTAGATCATTAAAGAAGGGTCTAATATGTAAGTCTACGGAGAAAACAGAATACAGAGATTCTGGTAAAACGGGAAGAGGGATAATATTAGGTCTATCAATTGAGCAGATGAGCGGTGTAACTAACGGAGTCTGTAGAAGACATCGAGACTACTCAAATTTCTAGCATACATCTGTTTTATTATTCCAGTGAGGTGCTAGAACAAACGCGCAACATGAAATATGCAAAGTAGGAGAATGTACACAGATGGAAAAGCAGGAAATCCAAAGTTATTGGTTAACCAAAGTTGGATTGGATAAAACGGTCTGCCGCAGGTAAACCTCACCTTGACAATAATCTTAGCCCTAAACCGAAAGCCGACTTTTTACCCAACTCAGGCCTAACCTTAAACCTAATCTTAACCCGAAAATAGCACTGAAGTATTTGATCAAGCTCAGCCGGAAACGCAACCCTAATAAAACTTACATACCTAAATCACGTAAGCAGGCTGGTTACCATACGGAAAACGAAGGCCTTGCATTGTAAATCGTCGCTGATCACTCAGAAATGAATAGTCAGACAATAGCTAATACTGACGATAGGTGCGACGGTTCGGTGGCGAGCTTTTGCATAAAATTCTTGTTTCGACCTTGTTTAAATTGCCAGACCTTTTGACCTTCACAAGCAACGAACGAAGTAAGCGCAGCCTTGGTGATCAAAACGTAAACTAGTTTCCAGTGAATCAAGCTTCCAAAACAGCTACCTCTCTCTCTCTCTCTCTTTCGCTCTCCTCATGCACCTTAATCTGGCGGAAAGACGCCCAGGGTGAACGCAGGCGCATGCAATGACAAAGTAAACAGTTGGCATACGAGTGCCACACACGATCAGCTCCTCACAGAGGGCACCTTAAGGAGTGCGCAGTCTCATATGAATGAGTGCGATAAAGGCCACATTGAAAAAAATCACCATTGCAACCTAAGAAGGCTTGAATTGGCAGCCTTCCAAACACCAACTACTAGCGCATCGTGATAGATTCAGCCTCCTATTATCTATAATAGTAAGAAACGCGCTAGGCTGCCGTGAGGATGGAGTCCCCGCTGTCGACCTTATGCCCCTCTCTCTCTCTCTCTCGCTCTCTATCGCTGTCCTATCCCAAGACTGTTAGATCTTTTCAACCAATTAATGTTGAGACTGAGCGTTTTATCTGACCTGACATGAAGGCCTACGCCACTACCGATAGTTCGACCGTCGCTTTCGACGTGGTCCACCGTACGCTCCACAGCGGGGTAGTGTAGGTACGGTGACTTGCGCGTGATTTAGTTCAAAGTGATAGTAGACTTGTGATGCATTTACCGTGCTCTCTCCTCCTCCCCCACCTACGCCCGGTGTCAAGACAGAGTCAAGAAGACCGGAGATGGGAGAGGGCGCAGGTGGCTGGCGCGGCTGGGGCCCCTAGGTCATAGCCGCCCCTAGGCATGCCACCACACGCCCCATGTTCGGCATTTGTTATGGGAGCGCAACCCGAATAACGCCTGCCGTGCCCTAATGTGGCCCCCGTGTTGGTCCAACGCATCTACCACGTGGCCCGTTTAGGGAGCACAACGCTACTACCACACGCATATATGGCCTCGTTCGAACCCAGCGCAGTTAAATAAACGCATGCCGTGAGCCATTCTGACCAGCGTTTCGGTACAGCGCATCAACATTGCAACCGGTTGTGGGGACCACTAAGAAATTAGAACGATCTCTTCACGCCAATACCCAATGGTGCGCTCATTCCTGTATCCTAAATTCGGCGCCAATAACTCTGGGATACCGCTTTCCCTGTAGAAGATTAGTAAATACATCTAGCTGCATATGAAATTTGGACATAGTCTACTTGTTTGAATTCTAGAAACATTGATGACTGAAAAATTGTCTTATTTATTTCAAATGTAGTGTTACTTGGAGGAACGAATTCCTAGCAAACATTGGATAACAAGAGGGTTGGTATTGAATATGTTAAAAGAAAGCTGTTTCTTGCTTAACACAACAAAGGGCCCGCCAACCTAGTATCAACGATGAATGAAATCAAGTGTTATGTCGCTTTTCATCATTTTAGTTGCAAAGATCTAACTTATGTCCCAATTGGAGGCCCACGGTAGCAGTATTACTGAGCAGTTTTCATTTGCCTTTAGTCACTAGCTTTTGGCTTCTGCTTCACAGACTGTGAGGTACCAACCTCTCATGTTAGCAAATCAACTAACATGATCGGGAAAAAAATCTAGTTTTGGGTGTCCATCTGAGACTGATCCCGCGACTGGCCAACCTTTCGGCCAAGAATCATTAAGAATTCCTTCCCCCCCCTGTGTGATAAATCAGCTGTTATTAGCAAAATGCATTATTGGAAGAAAGATGAATTTCTAGGGCAAGCTTTCATACCCGTCCCCTCCTAATAGCGGATTTATTTTTTTAATGGGGCCTCCTAACCCGCTAAGCCTTGCTTACATATTTTTCTCCCTGGATTATCAGCAGTTATTTAGAATGATGAAGGAGCAGATTTCGATTAGCAGGTCAGTTTCTCCGTCTACTTGATTTTTCAGCTAGTGAGAGAGTTCTGCCCAAGAAATGCTGGCCATTAGTCAGAGGCAGCTACTGCACCCTTAAAAGACCCTAAGGGACAATTCATCCTATCAGCTTTGGTAACAGGAACCGCCCACCTTCACCTCCTGTCATCTTCATTTTTTTGTCGTCGGAACATGGTGGGTGGAGGAGGAGAGAGTGTGACAGATGCAGTGGGAGTCTTTTTCACCAAAACAACTTCGCGCGCGGCTGGACAAATCTCGTGGAGTAACGGTAGATGTTATCACCTGCGTTGGTAGGGATGGTTGGATCTTTTGGCAGGTACACACTCCTTTTTATAATTCGTTTAGTGACACCAATAAGAAAGGCGCTTCGATCACGTCCATGCTCTCTCCATGATCACCCTTGATCTTTGCAGTTGTCCTACTCTCTTCTCTCAACCATAGTGGAGGGCATTAATCGTTCTGGTACTCTTATCATTTATTCACGGCTGGAATTCCTCTGGACGATCATCTAGGGATTAACAACCACACGTCGCTTGCCCTTCACAGCGTCCATCACTCACATGAGTCCGTGAGTCACTAGAGCAAGATAGATGGCGGCTTAAGTCGTGATAGACAATGAACACATTACCAGTTGACTGTACTCGAAGAGGTCGATAGTGTGAGACGAATATACGAGTTTTTTAGCTTGCCAACCTCAGAGTGGCTTTAATTTGTTTTGCTACTAGAAGATTCTGGGCACTGGAAGGGAGAGTGAGGTAGATGGAAAGCAAATCTATCCTCCTGTAAATGAGTGCACACGCGAGTCAATGCGGGGTCGTCCTCGTAGAATAGCGATCATTGTCTCTTTTTATGGATGTACGCAACCCTTGCCTGTTTAACAGTTGAATAATCATTTTAATTAAAGAAGAAGGTTGTTCGCTCGCCAGAATCATGACTCCATTAATCTAAGCTTTCGAACTTCTACTGGAGTCCTCAGTCAGAGATAAAAGCGACAACAAAACAAGCAAAATTTATAGGGGCAGGGATCAATCAAACACCAGTGACGCCCGTCCGGAGGTGACTACGCAAGGCTCTGTATACCGGCGCAAGATCGATAAATCGATTGACTGCCTTCTAATAAGAGGCCCGGGCTTCAATCAATTCCCAGCCTCCCTTGCTTCTAGCGTGGACGATTATTTTCTTGGCTGCGATGTTAAACTCGGGAAGCGTTTCGTAGGTGTGGGCAGCCACTTGTGATAATCTGTCACCCCATCTCCCAGCCAGCTTATTGTTTGTGTATGCGCGCTCCAAGCATACGACCAGTTGGCCGTGTATATTTAGGTCAGTTTCCGCACGGGATGAGATACGCTATACCCAACCGCTCACTAGAATTTAATTGGTCCTTGATTTTCCTGACCCTGGTTCATGACCATGGTCATAATGTCCTGACACACTTAATCGGTACTCTGACATACACGATTTCTGACCGTGCGAGCTGACGGAATTCTGCCAGCCTCTTGCACGCTGTTATATAATAAGGGTGGTCTAAATCTGCCTATCCCCCTGGCTTCTGAAATGAGGATAAAAAACTGCAGAGGGCAGTAGTTGATATCACAGCCGTCGAATCGTTCCTCCTTTCGGTTCAGTGAGTGACAGCAAAGCATCCGCAAGATTTGTCTTTCCCAACACTGCACAGACCATCGTTTCAACTTGGAGTTTAGCTTCTCGAGCTCTTTCAGTGGCCATGTAAGGAACAATAAGTCTTTTTTTTGCTTCCCTACCGGAGCCTTTTAATCTTTAAAAACTATTATGTGCAGTCGCCCCTCCTTGTTAGTAGTAAGCTGCCGCCCGTTACAACCTTAAAAACCCCAATTGATTGGTATTTTTGCGAAAATAATCTAATTTATCTTTACCAGCAAGCCGTTTCGTTGACTTCCCATTGTGTTTACTTGAAAAATTTAAAGAACCTTCAGGAAATTGTAGAACTTAAGTTCCATCACCGGTTTCGCCCTCGTGGGCCTTCACTACGGTCGTGTACGAGCACCTCGGCATAAAGAAAGACAACTCAATTAACGCATGCTTTGCATGAAAAACTGGCAAGAGCAGGAGGTGTTTTCGTACCTGCTGGTACCTCAGCAGTAATGCATGTCGGGCGAGTCACAGAACCTGACGAAACAGTGAACTCCAAATCGCGCACACGCGTTTTTTTACGCGACAGGATTCAGTGGCATTTAAGCCGCTGAGAAACTTGTCACATAACTTATGCTGCCTACGCACTCATGTCGGCTTTACACTGAGTCCGTTTTACGCTAGTTGAGAATTCAAATGCCGCATTTTTTCACTGCACTAGCCAAATCCTCAAGCAGGCTAGTCTCCGAAAGAATTTTTTTCGGCACGACTCCGGGTAACATCAAAAAACTCGAACAACAGTGATTTCATCGCCAAGTGAGCACTGATACGTTATCTTCTAGCCTATTCCAACCCGTCAGTTAATGTCTGCTGTATCGGCAAGCACTGACTTCTGATTCACAAGGTTAGCCTCAGTAAAATCTGCTGGTGCGAGAGCTCTCCCCTTAAAATACGGAGACCTGAGGTGGTTTCCGAAAACAAAAAAAAGAAAGCCATTAACCAACATTGAGGAGCTTGATTCTGGAAATGAGCTTTTTTCTATTAAAGCTTCATCCAGTTAACTGGTTTCTTGATGGCTACAAGGCAGACACGGTGACACACATTAGCTCATTAGTCAAAAAGCTCAAGTACTAAGATATCGATTGGATTATTTTGTGGGCTCTATAAGGCCTAAGAAAAAAGCATTTTCCATAAGAACGCGAAGATAGGTATGATCTTTGCTGGCCTTGTTAGCATCAATCCAAACTACTCAAAATCAGACCAAGAAGACCTCCGATTTGAATTCAGGTCGGAGTGGTTTTTAAGTTAGTTAATCACAAACCAACACTCCGCTTGCATTTCGGGCAGTTCGAAGTCATGTGTATTGATTTGATCTGCTGCTACGCCGTCACGAGACCACCCCCGATGCGAAGTTGTATTTTGTTAGCAGCTTGGAGGAAATAAGGCCTGCTTTGAAAATGACGACCGTTAGTACGGAGTAATTATAGCTTGGAGAGAGTCATTAATGCATACCTGAGTAAATTACTTAACAGTCGCGGCCCGCCGCTACAGAAAATCGGCTAAGTGCGCGGCTGGTCCTCTAGACAGTTCCTGCACATACTAAAAGCATCGTTAAGATACTACTTACTATGAACAGCGTATCTTACTGCTAATTTGGAAATATTGACCCAGACGCTGCCATTCTTTTGAACTAGAAAGCATTCGATTCAAGAGCTTACGGAGCAATCGCGGCCAGAAGTGACAAGAACGATTCCTGCAACCTACCACTACATTTCTTAAACCTCATTTCATGTATTATAGGATGCGTAGGCTCTCTGATTTCGAATACGAAGTTTGCTATTTACTGCTCAATTGTATAATATCCAATAATTTCAATTTATTGAGCAGTTTAAACGACTACAGCAAGAGGCTTTGGGATGACCGCTTCTGGATTGTTGACCATTATCAGACAGTCGTACTACAACGGCACGAGAGCGCCTGAAATTGGAACCCGAACCACTTGACCATCGAATATTTTTACGCCAAAGGCTGTCTCGTCTTGTTGAAGGACGTCAGCTCATCAATATATTCTACTCGCAGGTCGGAAAGTAAAATCTCCGTTTGTCATTGGTGCTTCTGGTTTAGAGCTCAAAACGGCCGACACAAAGTGACCAAACCAGAAAGCGGCAGTGAAGCCATGTTACCGACACGATGCTTGAGAGCACGCTGGTGTCGCCTCCCCCAAGTTAAAAATGCATTTAAAAAGGAAGAAACATAGCGAAATTTTGGCAATATTGCCTTTGTTTTGCCATTTACCACGAGCATACCTGAATGAGAACATACCTTGCCAACAAAATTCCCCGCGCAAGATTGCTCGATAGCTTCATGAACCTATACAGAAAGTAAAATAACAATTTTTACCCAAAATATTGTTCATTGTTTTGCTTCTTGTCATGTGTAAACCCAGAATGGACACGGAAACAGTCACCCCTCTCCAGAGTGTTGGAGGTGGCCTTGCGCCAGATTCCGGGGATGTACCCGCCCTCAAGCCTGAAGCTAACCTTAACCCCTACCCTACCCACTCTCTCTGTAATTTAGCGCAGAGCTACGTATTCCCGTATCTTGCTGAAAATTCGTCAACCGGTACTGCGTTACTGGTAGATCAAATAACCATTCTACAACCCATGGTGTCGGAGCATTTCTATGGATGTCCTATCCGACCCCAAGACAATATATTCCAGCGAATGAATGCGACAAACCGACCCAAAAACCTTCTCCTATCGAGAGCTTGTTCCTATGCTCCACTGAAAGCAGACTGATTCAAACCAAGCTTGAGGAGTTCTCGAGAACACATTTTCCAATTCCATGGTAAAAATGTAGAGAAGCTGCCCCTTTGGTTCAAGACTCTCCACTGAAGGAAGAGGTTAAGTTGACAACGCCATGTACAATAATACTACATATGGTGGTAATACTTTATTTATGTCCCCTCCTTCCACGCGGTTCTACAGGTGGCATTAAGTTGCATCTATTTCCATGTCCTAATCCTAACATCCACCTTCACCAAAACCCTAAAAATACACCTAATCGTAAAGCAAGCCCAACCTTTGCCATAATTTTCCTGCAATTTAACTAACAGCTAAACGTTCCTATTGCTAATTCCTGCCGTGTTGGGTGCAGATAAACCATCCCTACCCTATATACAAGTCCAAAATTATTACACCTTTATGAGTGTTTATGCATATAAATTTCATAGAAAAAAGGCAGGTTTGTAAGGGGACGTAGTTGTATGTGCAGAAAGCTGTGAAGAGTGAGCACCCGACGAGGCTGCAAATTAATGCTTTTTATGTTCCTTGTGAGGCACTAACATAACAGGCACCGGGGAATGATGAAGGACATACGAACTCACGCTGCCTATGTGTGTTCGTCGAACTTTATTCGTTCCGCGACAACCCATAACAATGAGATTTGCTTTGTACTGCTCCACTATCCGTAGCACTGCGTAGCCTGGACTGGAGTCAACGTGGATGGTGATCTTGTGCTGAAGGTTGAACTCCCTGCACTGACTAGAGTATTGGTCAGTAAGCTGACGTCCCGCCACGAGGTTCTGTTTCATTTGCTTGCTCAAATTTTCCGACAGCACGGACGGTGTCTCCTGCGCAAAGCCCCCTACCGGGGTGATGATCAGGGGTTCAAGCACGTGCAACAGGATTAAGAAGTCATGTGGCTGCCTGGAGTGCTTTATGTACCACTTGAAGGCCAACTTAGCATTTTGCACTGGCATCGATTGGAAGTACCACAACACGCCGTTCTGCCATCTTTTTCCCTAAAAACAATGCTGTGATTGCGCTTTGAATGACTTTTATATTTAAGCGCGCTCATTCACGATTGGTTACTGTACGCAGCGTATTCACTGCCTGCGCGCGGTCACACTTAGGTTTACCGAGGTCCAGACACCTATAAGTCAAAACCCTAATGGCACGAGAACTGAAATATCGATCGATAGGTCTGCCAGAACGAGGGTTTTCACAACAGATTGCAATTAGCATCGAACTTTATCGATCAATCTCTTAAAAGTCGCTTTCCTCTGGATGAATAAAAGGTGTACCTTACACGATACTAAAAATCTATAAGCCTTCAAGATGGATTCCATCCAATTTTTCGGGTAAAAAATTTTAGCGTGAAGTTTTCACATGCAAAAGGCCTAATAATCTATATACCAAAATTTTAAAACAATTTTTTACCAGAATATGACAGTTTTCGAAAACATGCACAGAAGATCATTAATCGCGAAGCATTCTGCCGTAAGAGTTGAAGGACCCAACTCGAACAGAGCAGGCTATTATTATAGCCCCGGCTGCGTGAAAACTAATAATCGGTAATCCGAACTCCTGGGACTGACCTTCAGAGATATGATTCTAGAATATTTGATGGCACACGAAGAGGGAGGCGGGTGTTTCAAAGTTGTTTTTTGAATTTTAAATTCAGCAGAATTCAGTTAAATATTACAGTTTTTAACTCTGATGAAAGTGAACGGTACGGACCGCTTAGATGCTCAACCCGGCAGGCCACGAAAGTATTTACACTTCCTAGGAGTTAGCGCAAGGTCAGCTGTGTACCATGGGGGAGGGGGGAGGGGGCGGGGAAGGTCGTTGCTATTCCCATTTCTCGTGGTTCAGGGAGAAAGGCAACACAATTTAAAATTTAGCAGTGTGGTTTAAATTTCATCCAAAACGGTTAACACTCACATAATTAAGGAGATATTCAAATTATCCTACGCGGAAACTACTTGAAGGCCACACCAAAGGAAAATAACCCTGGAACAGTATGGAAAGTCCCCGTGTCATACTTACGCTGCTTGCGAAAGATAAATTTGAAGATGTCTTCTACAGCTAATTTAGAGCTAACGCAGAAGGTCAATATGTCATTTCAGCCGTCTTTACCGATGAGGTTCACTTTTGCCCCACACCAAGGTGGGCGCTGGAACGGTGACCTGAGCGTGAATTAATGTATAGTAATAGTGAACTTGGGCTGCGTTGACCATACTATCTTCTCTCACTCACCTTGGCTGGATGCCAGGAGAGACTGAGAGTGGGAACAGGGGTAGTGGCTGATGGACTTAAACAGCCCGTCTACGCGCGCCACACAGTCCTATCTGCACACTCTATAGGTTTCGGAAAACAATAGACCTAAGAGTATTCTGTTTACGAACTTTTAGGTGTTTTGGAGGCGGTGCGGAGTTCTGACGGCGTGCTAAGGAACTCGAAGAGACCAAAGAGTGTCATGGTGGCGTCCTCCGGACAGAAGTCCCAAGCTAAGACAAAATTGAAGGAAACAGACTTGCCATGTGAGGCACGGACAACGTCCTGAAGATGTGGAAGGGGGCAGACGTAAGAGGTTGTGGCGTTGTTCATGGCCCGATCCTTCCGGTATGGGTACCAGCAACCAGTGGCATTCTGTGTGAAACAAAGGTTGTCAGACTGAAGGAAAATGCCCATCTATACCATGTACTCAATCATATTCTTGGCATCAGTCAGACTTATAGGCGTGAAACGGTAATGTGCTACATCGTGCGGTGGGTTCCAGGCGCGCAGATAGGGACTGAGGGTGTTGGGGTTGGAGATATTGACCTGGAGTTGTAGAAATGAGCTAGTCTGACCGGCGTTTGAGACGGCAGGGTTGCCGGATATCTCCGAGGGAAGGATGCCACTGAGGGGGGCAAGGAGCATCTGAATCACGTTCGACTGCAACAGGCTTCGAAATCTTCAGCATCCCCTTATTTTTGAGCCTGGTCTAGTCTGATCTGGCATTTATGCCAGTTAGCAACGTCCACAATATCGACTAGCCGGTTGATTTACGGACTCTCAAGTAGTCAGTATATGTTTAGAGTGTGGCTTGGGAAAGAGGAATACTGAGAGGAATATGCTTTCTCTTTAAAGTATAAATCAAAAATTTCAGCAAAATGGCTCCATTTACTGTGACCAGAGTATAAGTTAAAATATGATGCACATCTGTTACGGGGACAATTCAAGTCTCCGTTTACGTAATCGGGTCTCTTTACGCGTACGTTTTCGCGACAGAAATGCCAATACAGAAGGCTGATATGCTGATGTCGGAAGCCTCGGCGCATGTACAGCAAGGTTTCGTAACAATTAGTTCGGAGTGAAGGGGATGGACATTGTTATTCAGCATTCGATCAGCGAAGTGCTTAACCGTTTAGCAATTTCAGTTTCTTATGATACCTACCAAAAAGTCAAAAGAAACATCAGCAGCAGAAGAGAGCACTCAGAAGACACATTTAAAAGCCAGCGTACTTATTCTAGCTATTTTTTTAAACAAAACAGGCAAATAATAGGAGAAAAATAAGAAAGGTCGAGGAGAATGCAGACATCTAAAAATCTCTAGATTAAGGGTTGAGGCGTGTGATCGGAACGTAAACTACGAATTTGATAAAATAGTTTACGAATTTTAGTGAGAAGGATTTTAATATGAAGGGAGCATGAGAGCTTTGATAAGGGAGAAACACCAAGGTACCGGAAAGGAGGGTTCCTTGTTGGGAAGAATACCCAAGGATCCAGGAATGGGACAGGAGCACAGTTGAAATGCATACTGGACTGCTTTCTGTTTAGTAAGTAGGAGACCCTTTTCCAATTCCATGCAAAGACTGATTCAAGCCATCATTCTAAAGCTGTAAATCACTCTGATTTTTAAGAGGGTGACTAACAACCATATTGTTAACATACGTAACATACAGTCAGTCATTTTAAAAATTGAAAGTCATCCTTGCGAAGGGAGAGCAGGTGAGCGGATCAGATCAAATCTTGAAGGACTCCACAATTATTTGGAAATACAGTAGATATCCGGGCAGTTGAGCTCCTTAGCTCTGTCAGACAACTGACCAGCTCGGACAGGGGATTGGTAGCTAAGAGAGGGAAGTGACGGAGTAGTTGATTGTCTCAGTGCACATTCCTCAGTATAAAAAAAATCTGACGCGCTCAAATCCATCAAGCTGAAAAGCATGGTTTGGAAGATTTGCAGTTAATGAGCTGACTCGGTTCTCCTCTGACGACAACGATTTAGGCGACGATGTAGCCTTTATGGCGTTCGCACCCCCAAAAGCACCCGTCCTGTTTCCTGTCGAGTGAAACAGTGGCACGCCTAGGTACGGATTCTCACCATGGCAGCCACCCGTGTCCGATCCCGCTCCTGTATTTTTGATTATTTCATGACACCGGGTCAAGGCGGATGAGTAAAAGTGGGTGCGGGTGATGCAGCGCAAGTCTAATATCACGATAACCTACTTCAGACGCAAGTCCCCGTCCCTGCACCCACCTTGCTGTGGTGCACACGCTGAGCATCGACGGAATCGGTGGTCTAACTGTCATATGTTCAGCTGAAAGGTCAGTTGTATAGATTAGGCGGGCTTGCTTTTAGGTAGAGCAATAACACAGTCCAAGGACGCCTTCGGTTAAAAAACTTACCCTAAGAATTTACAAACCCAGCTGCAAGCTGCCAAAACTGCCGTTGTCCGAATCTATAGCTGACATCCTACAATGTGCGCAAGTAGTATGGATATTCGCGTGCATATTAGGAAGTGAGCCTAAGGACTCGAAAACGGTCAAGTGGGAGGCGTGTACTCCATTACGGCTACCGAATACAACTCTTTTGCCATTTCCAACTGCATTTATTTGATTTTGGGCGAAATGACCCAGGTTAAATGAGTTAGATTATTTATTGCCGTTTTTAACCAAGTTTGCAATTAGTCGATTAAACACCTCCGCAGAGTTCAAGGGGAATATTTAAAATTCAATGTACGAGTTGCCCTGTTACAGTTTTCTAAGGGCATCAAGTTCGCCATCGTCCACATACCCGGATCGTTGTGTGTTTTCATATCTTTTAATACAATACAATTTAAAACAACTACTGGTGTTTCGGATCTATTTTCTGACAGGTACGAATATGTAGGATCAACCACTTGGATACATTAAACAAAAGAAAACACATAGTCACCTCGGTTTACGGCCCTCATCCAGTTCTCTTGCGAATAGAAAATACTAGTGAGACGAGAGTGCCCAAACGAAAGTCAGATTGGGTACTGCACAGCAGGTTGTCTTCTTCCAGGAACTGCACTAGATGCCTTTTTATAAGGCGCTTCATTATGTTGCAAGATATGCGTGTTAAATTGACTGGGCGTGGAGCTGACTAGGGCGCAGCACCGGTGCCCTCGAATAATTTCGCGAATAAAATTCTTAATTAGTAGTGTAACTAACTCATGATGTTTTGGGAATATAGAACATAATTGCCTTCTCGTTATCGATCGCATTAACAAGTAACGGAACAGTGAAACCAACGTCTGAGTCCAGGGAATGCAACACGCTGCGGCAGCACTTTATATGAATTGTCTGAAGTTGGGGTTAACCAAATAATAGACGGAGACGGATAACATCGGTATCGTATAGCAGTAGTTTCCACATCACCAGGCTCGGTGTTAGGGATGTACGAATTGTACCCGAATTCCACACAGCAATACAGTGCGCTACCGATCACACACAAATTAGTAAAATTTGCGAACATTGGCTAATCACTCGCAAACGGGCACCAGAGAATCTGCCAAATCTTTGCAATAATCAGGATCAATCTTTAGTAAATGTACAACTTAAAAGGAAACATTTTCCAGATAAATTCGTTTCGTGTTTCCAGAAGACAACGTGGCTCCTTACAATTGCCTTTACTGGATTTTTATTAACTTAAGAGCAGATTTTCCGGTTGTATAACGATTTATTTGAAGCTTTTCTAACTTAAATTAATGTTCCTCTATAGCAAAATGCAAAACCCAGAGGCTTGGTTATGCGAAAGTAAAAGAATAGAAAATACTTGAATATCCGGAAGGCTCTGAGTTCCCCCAACTTCTGCCTGTTTACCTTCAAAAAACCTGATTGGAAATTAAAGGTTGTTTAGTAAAAGGTTATGGAACCTCAAATCCATTCAAAAATCAAAATAATAAGACTAAATGTATGCTAAACGAATCGCAAAAATGTTGATCACGACATTGTATGAGTTAGGTCACCTAATATATGCGTTTCGCTCCGTTTTATAATAAGGCAAACTTACGCTTACAACTCGGCGCACAGTCTAGAAGAAACGTTAGGATCGGATTGCGTTGGTGTCTTTGAAATATTTGAAGTTATCATTTCTCAACTTGCTTTTGTAAAAAAGGTATACTTTCTTGTCGGCGATAATTTTGAGCTAAAGATTAGTCGTCACTACGCGGCTGTCCTGCGGGCTGTTAAGTGAGGTTTCAAGGCTAAAAAACAGGCATCTTTGAATAAGCAAAAAGACCACGGAATGCAATGTTTATGTAACAAGGACCGTGCGATATGCATCCGGCTCACATGGTACCTGTCGTACAGTTTGGGATTATTTTAGTACAAATAGAGTCAGTGGAATTTTACTTGACATTGGTTGTGCTAAACACCAAACTGGAGCGTCTAAGTACAAGCATAGTCACAGATGATTCACGAGAAATATTTAATCGCAAAATAACTCAATTTGTCGTGTTTAAAAATTACACGTCTAATAGGCATCTGCAAGCAAAAAGGCACGGTTAGCAGCATAAGTGACAGAAAAAGTTCGTCTATGCAGGGGTCTCATTCTTTTTGGATACTTTATTTAAGATTTGAAAAGCGGCAATAAAACCTGCCAGTTACTTGGTGAGACTGTGAACCTTAAAGCAATACTAATAATTCTTTGTTTTCCTAAACCTATGCTAATTCTATGAGGTTAAGCTATGGTGCCGGTGAGGATGCAGTAATCATTGACGCATTAATCAGTTCATTTTACCATCCAAACGATATAATGAGGCATCAGCGTCGACGGTTCTCTTTCGTCACCTTATGCTCAATGATACTTGGTGATAAATGCTAACTTCCCATTCATGCACAGTTATTTTTAATAACTAAGCTTGAACGAAATGAGCCTTTTGCTTGAAACGGTAAACAGTTCCATCCAACAAAAATGCCAATATAAGTAGACAAGAAGTTGTATGGAGGTTAAACTCCCTTTCAGTTTGTTTCATGAGAACGGAGAATGTGGGCATCCTCAGGTAACTGGAAACATTTTTTTCAGAACTAACAATAATATGGCCAAAACATTAAAATAACATAGCCAATGACCTCCCACTTTCAATTCGGATTCTTTTCCTCTGAGCTATGAATGGCCCACTGCGCGAATTATCTGTCCCTTTTCCAACTCGAACATTGATCCTGCTTCCCTGTTCGAGGGACCTTTCTGTTGGCATTGGGTCCTGAAAATGTTCATTATAGTGATTACTCATAGGCTTATTGACAGTTATCCACTACGACATAAAATATGCTTTGGGGTGGAGTCTAACTGGAACCTCCTTCAAGTAACTTGAGCCGCTAACCTTTATTATTCTGGCTCTTAACTGGGAAAATAGGCTTTATAAAACTGGCGACGAGGGGTAAGGAATGCACACAAATATAACCTGAATTATAGAGAGTTCATCACTGAACACTATCTTACGACGTAATTCACATCTCACCCCAATATTTGATGCCGTTTCTTAATATTGGTGATTAAGAATTTCGGATGTATGCGAAATGCAAAAATAATTAATTTTAATTACATTGGTTTTTTAGTTATGTCAAATAAATAAGTTTGATAGATCCAATTTGCCGATTTCTTATCCAATTATTTGTAACCTGTCGCGTTTTTATCAGTCACTTGTTTAATTTACTTTTTAGCATTTTTACCATAACTGCCCTACTTGCTATGCTTTCCCGCTAGTAGCATCATATAAAGACTGGATGTGCTCATCTCGCGACGTCTCACGATAGAGCTGTTGGGAAATATGATTGGTCAACTGAAGTAACTTATGCGCACAATCACTGGTTACCAATTTTTCGAACACTGGTGGCACGCGCACATAACACCATTATTGCGTGCATCTGACGTGCTGCCTGTGCTCTGCAGTACTCCATTACGTTTTTGCCATGCATCTTAATTCTGAGCCACAGTTCAGTCGTATGCTACAAATGTAAAACGCAAATCTAAAACGGACATTAAGAAGACTAGCTGAAAATGATATCTAGGAAATGCTAAGATAAATAGTGGAAGAGGTAGATTCTGATGCCTCCAGCAAGGACTAAATTGAAACTCTGCCAGGACGCTGGTGAGCTGGCAACGAAGGTAATACAGCAAGCCGATAGGTGACCTTCTAGTCCTGCATGATCCTGCAATATGACTAGCAGCTACTGTGTTAAACGTCCCATTTGATAAGGAAGTCTCAGCTACCGTCAAGTACAAAGAAAAACAAACAAGGAAGGAATATACTGCTCGTCGTTGCATGACATACGTAAAAGTACGTTTTTGACTACATAATGAGCTTAGCGTAAAATAGACGTGCACGCAAGCTGAAAAAACGTGAGTAAGTTGATGCCTATGAGTTTGAAGCAACCTTTACCGAGCGACTCAATACAAACCTGGATGAGCTCTGAAAGGGGTGTGAAAGGCCCGGTTTATTATTGAAAGTGGCTACCGTATAGTCCTAACGTCTGATTTAACTACTCTCATTTAGCACTACTCGTGGATGCAACCTTCCTATCACCGTCCAGTCCGGACAAAAGGGCTTCGAATGATAGGCGAAGGTATTATATTTTGTAGTCTATTTTAGGCAGTAAAATTCCACAAAATCCTTAAAAGACTTAGCGTAAAGTAAATTCCGTGGTAGAGGGTAGGGAAAGGGTGGTAGTGAACTGTCAGCTGTAGGTGAGGGTAGCTCTTACCGTAAAGCGCCATATCACGGCTTTTGGCCGCTATTGCCATAGTGCCGAAATGGACAAAATCCCCTAGTAATCGAACATAGCTATCGGGAATTTTCCACATCGATGCACTGTGGCCTCGCTAGGAAATTGCCATTAGAGCCATTTCACCCAGATATTTGGGCGGAAAAAAAGTCGTGTTAAGCTTTCTTTACTATTTTTTCCTAACTTTCCCAAGTCTGCATTTTTCTAAGATCAACATTGCTCAGCTCGTATGCACTACTCACTTACAGAATAGCGACTAAACGGATCACAAGAATTCCGTGGGTTCGATCATAATTTTGAATATCCACTGTTTTATCCTACCATAGATTTAAGCAAACTATGAAGGTTCAAAAGTCTTTTGAAGGGGAATCTGTTGCAACTTCTTATGTCCTCCAGATTTCCGGGGTTCTTTATCTGTAAAGGAATAACAGATGGCCTTTCAATAACGAAACACACCATCAAGAACATTTATAGAGCCTTATTTTCGTTCTTTTTATGCATTTCGTGACAACTTAGAATTGCTTATTTTTCTTATTTTTACCATTTAATGCACTCCAATTGTTTTACTTAAGAAATGCCCCACGTATTCTTGGTTCAGCGGTTGCATATTCATCTGACTGTCCAAAATCCTAGACAACTTTTTCTTCGGGGCGTTCGTTAAATTTTCATGCCGAGGACCAAGTTCTTATGCGATGTTCTCGATGAATCTTTTTATCAATCGTCCTACAGAGACAGGAGAAGTGATGTACGTTTGTAGCGAATGCGTCATCTTGATTTTTTACTTGGTTACTCTTTCGATATGTATCGTTCTGAGCCTTTTCACCCGCCGTACACTGTTATACTTAGGTAAATTGAGAACGCTGAAAAATCTTCCTTTAACTTTAGCTTCCAAAAGTTGATTACGTTGTAGGTTCCTTTTCTAATCATCAATCAAAGTCTGTCTAAGTGTAGAAAATCATGTTTACGTGCGTTTTCTGGCAGCCTTGTGTGTTATATATTGCGCCTTAGCGTTCCGTTTGAGTCACGGCCATGTCACCATGTGAATTTTCTGTTGCATTTCATTACTTTCTAAGCTCCCAGCTATTGATCTTATTTCTTACGTCATTTTCTAGGCCTCCAGTCGAGAGCTAAGCAAGGTGCTCTTGCGCAGTACCACACTTTACATTGGAAACCTCTCCTTCTACACCAGAGAAGAGCAGGTTTGGGAGCTTTTTAGTAGAGCGGGGGAAGTAAAACGTGTCATAATGGGCCTTCACCGCTTCGACAAAACACCTTGCGGGTTCTGTTTCGTAGAGTATGAGGACCGCGAGGGCGCAGAGATGGCCATGCGTTATATCAATCGATGTCGCCTTGACGATCGGGTTATCCGGACTGACTGGGACGCAGGTTTTATCGAAGGTCGTCAGTACGGCCGCGGCAGAAGTGGAGGCCAGGTAATCATAAACTGCTGTTTACCTCGCATATACTTTACATTAACTGCATAAGATTGTGTTCTGTTGCGTTTCTCTTGCTTGCCTTGTTGCGCACATCGAGCTTGCATGATTTTTTTAACGATCTTTGCTTCAGGTGCGGGATGAATTCCGCAAAGACTACGATGTGGACAGGGGTGGTTACGGCAAAATTGTGGAGAAAATGATGCGTGATTGAAGATCTGTCGTTCTTGTTGTAACTTGTAAATAAATATTAACCGCTCCCGTTTTATAATTTTCGTTTCTGAGTTTTTTGGCAAAACGTTCTTTTATCCTTAATGGTTATGAGGGCTGAATCCTGGGTTCGACTAAACAGGTAATAAGTGTGCTCATCGCATTCCCCTTCTGTCTTCGCCATAATACTTTATGACGAATTCTGTGAGTATTTGACTTACTGAGCCATGTTTAACTGATTTGGGGATAGTCATTTGTCTCAATTCCATCTCTTCTCGACGGCTGCCTCCTTTGATCTTCACTGCTCACTTGCAAAGTATAACGTTCTCAGTATAACTTATGCTTCTGTTATCCCTTGCCCGCAATGCCTATATCTACTGCAGTTGAAAAACTGGCACTTATTTGTGTATGACCTTCCGAGCCTAGATTGTCTCTCACTCCACGTCTCCATTACCGACTGTCTTGGAAAGTTTAGCAGCTCCTGCCTGGGCAGTTAGTTTACTGTGCCAAGAATGGTAGCCTTGGTCGGGCAGCTCAATTTTGGGTTTAAACTGTCCTGGTTCATACTAGGATTGAGTCAATAGCGGCCAACAGAGGAAATAAATTACACACTTTTCAACCCATGACTGAATTTATAACTGCTATAAAATATTACTATGGGCACGATATCCGTCTTAAGAAGAAGCGGCGAGTATGTAACGTTTCCGTCAAGAAAATCCTCTATTAATGAGACATGAGTCGTCCACTCAGGAGAACTGCACCGTTCAGAAGTATACGATCGATGGTGCTTGTATTCCATTTTCCTAATTAATAAATCTGCAATGGATGCCTACCCAGTTGGTCTAGAGCTAAACTTATCAGCTCATTTAATGAGGTCTATGCCATATGTCGCATGAACCTCGCAATGTGCTCTGTTGTTCTCCAGCTTCACTCTCGACCCGGATACCCACACGAGAAAACAGATTGCCTTCACAGTGGTAGTCAGTTCCCGGGAATCCTACAACGGAACGAAAACCTAGACCGGACTAGCCAATTTCGGCAGTTGGGCAACATTCTGTTTCAGCGGAGGGTAATCTCGGGCGATGAAGCCATTCGTTTAACCCGTGCCTTGATAATTCCAGATTAATTCTGATAGTTAAGACAGGTGGATCGCTATACCAGGCCAGCCGCAGGGTCAGATGTGCCTCCCCCTCTAGTAAAACCGTTGACCACTGCCCACTCAATATCTCGTGCAGTTTTGCTTCAGAAACATTTTTTGTCTCGCTCTGCAGAACGTATGGCTTCGCGAAATAAGCACCCAGGTTTTGCCTAGCGTCAGTAAGTGTAAAACTATGATTATTAGCTTAATTGGTTTCATAGTTATCTACAGTTTGCGGAAAAACACGCCGTATTCTCGCGTCACATTTAATCTAATTAGAGCGTATACCTATCCCCTAGCCAGTTTTTTTGAGTGAAGATGTCTCTGAGGCTGATAGCAATGTCAGCGTGTCGAATTCTCTGGAACTACCCGAACTAAAACTATCTGAAGCGACACAACTCGGAGATTTTCTTCATCCTTACACCTAACGACTCTAATTGCCCAAGTCAAGTCTTTGTCTTCACATTCCTTATAACACAGCTCCATTAGAATCATAGGAGGCCTTGCATTGATATAGTGGGAATATTTGTTGGCGCCTAACAGCTCAGGAATACCCCAAAGATGACCCTCTAAAGTGTTTATCCAGGAGTTAGGTGACGCCCAATTTGTGCTGTGCCAGCGCTCGCGCGTTTGGACATTGTTTCCTACGTTGAGAGTTTTTCAAGTGGCGCACAATCAGGTTAACTCGAATATTCATTATTCATCTCATTGGCTGGAGTCTGGACACCACGATTGCCGCTGCGCTGTTGCATAAATAAATAGTATCAGGATGACACAGGGGTCGGACTCAAATGGCTGCAAGTAGACAAGGCTTGTATGAACATATAAGACAGTCGATGGTATATTATAGGCAAGCATGTTGACAGAAAGATCTGTCGACCGTAGCTTAGTACCCTGTGCACCTGATGCGTACTCGGGACATAGGCGGTTAAAATTCCATCTTGAGTTACTTGTTTTCGGACTGTCACCTATCGTTTCCCATGGTTTACATCACCTGGAAAGATGATTCTCATTGAAAGCCTTAACTTATGTGAAATTATGCTAGGCGGTACTTGGCTGTCTATCAGATAAGCAGTGATTCATCGATATAGATTATCTGAAACACGACGTCATCCAGGGAGTCGGATGGACTTTTGTGATAGATATGCAAGTCGTCTTGTTTCGCGCATCTCTATTTTAATTCTGAAAAACAAAATCAAACTAAATAACAGACAACCAACATAATGAGAATGAGGACAGCGAGTCTTCAACCTATTGGGGGTATAGATTGGCAACCACAGCCTCAATGATAACCTTATGTAGCGTCCGTTATCTGAACAAGGCCTAGCTTGGTCCTCCTATACCCATATACTTTGGGAAGCGTTATCCGTAACCAACTTACTTATGGCCCTCTATTGTTACTACGTGATTCGACACAATTCAGTAGTTAATTTGCAGTCGTAAAGTTCGCTTGTAACGTTTGTGGCATGTGCCATTACTAATCGAACATGGATCGCAGGCTTTAACTGTATCACAAGATGTAGAATAATATTCATGTGATGATTAAGTAGCTCGTAAGTAAGGAATATGCTACATGACAACGGCAGATAGAGGTATCTCCATTTTGCCTTGGAGCTTCAGACCTAGAGCCTGCACTGGTGCTTGCATAGTGACTAACAATCCACAATCGAGAGGCTTTGCCAAAAAAGAACACTGGAACGTGTGTTTCTGCCTCAATCGGCATCATCAGTCTTTGTTATCTTGGCTTCAGGTGCTGGCATGTCATTTAGCATCTATGTCACGCTCTCCACGGCTTTAAATGCCAGCCCACGTCTAGTCGGCTGAGAACAACACTATGCGAGTAGACTTTACCAATCTATCCTGATTACAGGACGGGTCTCTTAGCTTTAGAGCTCTGGGAGCAATTGAGGAGTTTAAGTGTCGGCCAAGTATTATTTTGGCTGTCTGCGTAAAGAAACTGCCGGAAAATGCCGCTGATATCTAAAAACAGCCCTACATCAGTGCACTGAGGAAAGTTGGTTGTCTGATTAAATAAACACCAGTGAGTGTTTATTGGCGTAAAAATGATGGGTTGCGTCTGGAACACCAATTTCATACTATCAGGAGGAAATATTCGATAGCATTCAACGGGAAGATGATACTATTTCGTGTTCTATCAGGACTAGAAGGTCGCTGACTGTACCCGCACATCGTCCATCGACCACCAAGTTCGAATGAACACCCTGAAAGGAAATTATTAGGCTGCTTAAGGGGATTGAACACCAAAGAAAATATTGCTCTCAAGTAACTCCTAGGCTCCTTGCATGGGCCGCTCCTGAGATAGAATTCGCCTAAAAAGGTGCGATGCAGCGCTCGAACTGTCAAGATAAGAAGCAGAAGAATCAGCAGCAACAGCAGTAGCAGCAGCAGTAAGGCAGATGAACTCGTATCTACCTGTCAAACTGGGTGATCATATCACAAAAGCATACGTTTGTTCTCCCTTGTTTGCAGCACACGGAATCTTCGGGCTGCACTTCCATAAAAAAATGCCGCACATGGGGGTAGGAGAGGTGTGGTGACATGTAGGCTAACGTCGGGCCAGCCATTTGCGCCCTAAAATACCGCCCGTTTTCTTGGCTCATTCTCAACACAGGGCACACGTGGGTGAGGGAGGAGAAGGTGTGGTAGATACAGCGAAAGTCTATTTTCACTTAAAACTGATTCACGCGCAAGTCACCATCCCTGCGCCCCGGTGCTGCAGAGCACACGATGGACCTCATCTGATACGACAGGTGAACTGTCATGCAGCATGCTTACATCTGGGGAATAGCGGAAGTGTCTGGAAAGATGATCTAGACAGCCTAATTCCTTTTTATACGAAAGCAATAACAATTTTGAAACCCTTAGGTGTCTTCGCTGACTTGTAGAGCGCTCGAATGGAATGAAATCAATCCTCTTGACTACTGCGTGCGCCGCTGCGAGGATGAAAAGGAGCGTAAAGAGCAGTCAGAGGAAATAATTGTGACTTAAAATGTTGTCTTACCGGTAGGCCATGAGAAGTGGCATAATGAATTTTATAGGTCCATATGATTTTTTGGGGCTTCTTTTGAGTTGTTGTATATCCGAAGAAGTTGTACGGATACACCCAGAACAGGATGAAAGAGGGAGACAAGATTCCTCGTCTCACAAAACCGAAAATGGGGTCTCAGCCTGATTACATACACTAACAATGGTGTCCGAGTTCTTTAAATCGGTCTTTACATCTGACAGTACAGTTTAACTAAACCCTAAGCCTAACTCTAACCAAAACCTAAAATGTAACCATAAAACCAACCTAGCCCTAACCACATCTTATACCTAACTGTAATAGCCTTGGAAGTTAGCTCAAGACCACCTCTATTACGAGGCGCTTACTGTTCCCAGGTCCATCTGGGAGAGAGGGGGGAGACAACGTATAATAAATTCCCATCCTTTAACCTTCTGTCCAATCCATAGGCTGCACAGTTGCACACAGGCATAATTCAGCCAAGACTGAGCTGTTCGGCATGTGGTTTACCTTATAAACAGTGATGAAGGAACCTCCCCCCACGTAATACAGGTGGTCTCTTCCAGGAAGTGTAAATCTTTTCGTGTCCTTGCTCTATCACTAAACTTTAACCAACCTCACCCTAACTCTAATCTTCATGGAATCGAGCTAAGACCACCCGTATTACAGGGGTCTCTATTCATGTGTCCTACCTTGCTGTCCTTGGATCCCTCAACAACTACCGTATTCAATTGGTAAGGCGGAATCTGGACAGACGAAGGTGCAGAAAAGCGCACTGGCTAACAAATTTACAGGACCCGTCAATGTTTATCCCGCATGTGCTGGTCTCCAAAGGGGTTAGCCAGAGCCTTACACCGCTTGAGCCACTGTGACGTATTCCATCAGAAGTCTGCCGTCAGGATTGAAGGACAAGATCATGACTGGGTAACCTGTTTCACGGCAATTCATTGCATTCCTCACTTTTATAAATGTTACCAATCTGAGTTTAATACAACAGGCTTAACTTTGCAGCTTTGCTGGTTGCCAGTTATAACTGGATCTCTTTTATTGCAAGGGTTCAGACCCCGATGGATCCCCTTACATGATCCCTGCGGCCTCTTTCAAGAGTACGAGTTGCAAGCCTGTGTGTGGCGCGCGGTATTCGTGGCTAGAATACTCTTTATCTTTTCCAGTCAGCTCGAATAGGATAAGCCTCTGGCGTACGGTTGAGGCAAAAGTGTATGAAATCCATCCGACTGGGATGCGGCACCTACATTCGTCAATTTAAACAACTGCAGTACTTTAAAAATTAATGGGAAAGTTATGCCTTTTCGGGTAAAATCAACGTTGAAGGTCAGTCTACAAAGAATCATCCTCGTATGGCATTTATGACTCACAGGAGAGATTCTAGACACAAAAACTTTTGTGCTTGGTATGTCACACATCGATGGACAGTTTGGTTCTGTCAGCTCTTACGCTCATCCATTCTCCATTTCTGATAAAACTGACCTAAGTGTTGCATCGAAACGTGGCAGACAGAGTGGGGTGAGACAGACGCAAAGAAAGTACGCTCTACAAAAAATAAAGGAGTGGACAAGTTGCCTTTATAGTCATTTCATAGGGCACCTCATTGCTTCCAACGATCGAACCAACCGTAGTACTCCTTCTTAATGTCTTTATGACATTTCGACTCAGCGAGAATCCGTGTTGCATGAAACCCCGGTGCATTGTGCGTGAACGAGGCGTGCGTGGCACACGTAGACTAGCTGTTTAGCTCTGCGAGCTTTTGCGTTCGATTCCACCTCAGGTCTTCGTGACTCTGTTTTGACACTGCGTCCAGATAGGCGAGGAAGGTGAAAGTGCGATAGATTTTTCACAAGTCTACTATCACTTAACACTAATCCACGCGCAAGTCCCCGTCCCTGCGTTCACCCCACTGTGGGGCACACAGTGGACATCCGCGGAAGCAACAGTCGAACTGTTTTCATTATGGTGACCGAGTGAGTACGCGGTTACTATTGAAGTGCAGGCTTTGAGTTGCTCTCCTAGATAACCGGCCATTTACTGGATTGTTGAATTATTGCTTTGCGCAACGCTTAAACGACCATCTCCGAATCGTTATCCTATTCCGGTCAGTATACGTTGGTAATGAACTGACAGCGTATATTCACTGCCTACTATTTGTGAATAGTAGGCAGAAATAAAAAATCAAGATATTTCCCTTGAAGATATTCCGGGCTTGAACATTTCTGAGCTCATCATCAACTGATGAGGTTAAAACAATAGGTGCTTTTATACGCTCAATAACTGACAGAACCATCGTACACCCTTAAAAAAATTTTCCCGTAAACCTCTACCTTTTCTAGTGGTTAAGTATTCGAATTTTTCGGAACATTCCTGTCCACCTGGTGCTGCGCACATGAACTAGGTTAGTTTTGTAGACGATCGAACAGTTTAACTGATTATAAACTTTTCTCCTGAAGGCCTGGAGGTTGCCATGACTGGGATCACGACTTCAGGGTTAAATTAAAGTCGGTAGTGCCTTAACTTCGACGCCATTTCGCTGAATTTAAACTGAACCCTCTATTAGAAACTACAACCAAATATCCCAACGAAACTTCGAGGTAGCATGATCAAACTGACCCAGTTGAATACCTCATAGTCTATTTCATAATCTCTATTCAGGAATTGGTATGAAAAGCAAAATTTTACGTTTCGACTTGGAATTTTATTTTTCCCGCTACAATGAAACAGGCGACAAACAACAAGGTTCTGCTCTGCACTTAGTCCGGGAATAGATCAGTTTCTGATGTTCAATCTCACTAGTGCTTGAACGATGCAGGCCGATTCCGACATGTCGAAGACACTGTTAGCTGAAACCGAAAAATGTAATAGATGCGATTTAGTAAGTTTTCATTCGGTGACGTATGCTTCTATAGCTTTCGAAATAGCACATTTTCAGTTGTTTTTGAAAAATCACATCAGCTGAAAACATAAATACCTAAGTACCATGCATCTTCCATTGAATTTGGATGCAGTCATAAATCCAAATATCTTTCATACACCCTTGTTTCTTATGCTCCATTTGTAGGGGCATTACGTCTCCTTCAAAGATGAAAGATATCTATTATATTTAAGTAATTTTACCTTAGCCCGTGTCACATTAGGTAATTTGCCAGCTGAGTGACCGGCTCGGACAGTCAGCTGCCATATGAGAGAGAATGAGAGTGAGGTAGACACTCAGGATTCCACCCTCCCAGGGCATGTCAGAGGATTCCTCTCTAAAAAAATGTGACGTACCTGAATCTTTCGATTATGAAAGCTAAACGAGCGCTAACGGAACTCGCTCGTCCCGTTTTGCCTTGTGGCTCACTCTCGAGCCCTAGTATTATAGGAAGGTGAACAATGGCAACGAAGACGAAGGAGACTGCAACGACCATTTCTGGCTCATTAGCCGTCATCAGCCAGTCGTGCCTAACCAAAGGTGGTGCGCTACTCGAGTCTCGAACCCACAGACTGCTGATCAGAAGTCCAATACTATGACCCACTGTGCCACGGGTTTGATTTATTGCCTTTTGGGATAGGGAATATTGGCATTCATTGATGAACGCTCACCGATCGCTACCTTGAGGCTCACTCTCGAGCCATTTTTTAGTCTTCTTGTCTTCGGTGACAATGTACATGTGCTTGAGTCTATGGTTAAAAAGGTATGTAAACCACCAAGACAGCAAGCCCGTGGCTCAATGGTTGGAGCGTTGAACTTCTAATTAATAGGTCGTGGGTTCGGGCCTTGGGTTGTGCATCACCTGTTATGAATGGCTGATGACAGATAATGAGGCAGAAATGGCGGTTTCGATCTCCTCTGACTTCGCCGGGAACTTTCATGTGCTTGAATCTATCACTAACAGTTAAGAGTCGTGGCTAAGAAATCCGCCAGCCCACAGGATAACTCGGTCCTCGTGGTCAGTGCTGTGCTGCTTGTGTGTGTGTGTGTGTGTGTGTGTGTGTGTGTGTGTGTGTGTGTGTATGTGTGTGTGTGTGTGTGTGTGTGTGTGTGTGTGTGTGGGGGGTGTAGGGGTACTAGTTAGGGGTAGCACTACACAGATAGCATTTGGTCGCTCCATTTGTCTCGTACAGGTGGTGAATGCTCCTGTGGCCGCCTCTAACTGGTACCCAACTCTCACCTGTGGCTCCTCGAAGTTGGGTTCTTCCCAGCGGCCACACCCCGGGCAACCGTCACGACCGGCGGGCTAAACCAGGTGAGGGTCTTCGGTGTTGTGTGTGCCTCCACACCCGGTATGCCTGACTCCCGAACTTCCCACCTCCCCCTCTCAAAAAGTCCTACGGTGGGGGCGACAGCAACCCCGTAGGCGGCCCAAACTAACTCGGGTCGTTCTTCCACTAAAAACAAAACCGTGACCCATAGTGGAGTTCGGCAGCCGTCTGGGATGTCCGAGCAGCCCTATTTAGGGATAGCACTGCTTGCCTCCTCGCGGAGGAAGGGGCTAGAAAATGTGCCCTAAAAAAATTGCTGGTTCTCACGTCTTCTGCAGCCGGCCGCGGCTCGCAGATCGCAAACTACGCGGTCGTAAAAACTCAAACAAACAACAATACCCCCCGTCCCCATCCCCCTCGCCATACTCTCCAGGCTGCTCGGGTGAGTCCACTCACACTAGCAGCCTGGAATGTTCGTTCCCTTTTAGACAATCCTAAGAGCAACCGGCCGGAACGGAGGACGGCGCTAGTCGCTCGGGAACTGGTGCGCTACAAGGTGGACATTGCTGCTCTCAGCGAGACCCGATTCTCTGAACAGGGTCAGCTGGAGGAGGTGGGGGCCGGCTACACTTTCTTCTGGAGCGGCCGGCCAAAGGCAGAGCGACGCGACGCTGGTGTTGCCTTTGCCATTCGTAACGACATCGTGGGACGTCTGCCCTGTCTGCCGCAGGGTATCAATGATCGCCTGATGAGCCTCCGCCTGCCTCTTCGGGGAGACCAGTTCGCCACCATCATCAGCGCCTACGCTCCCCCAATGACGAGCTCTGATGCGGCGAAGGACAAATTCTACGAGGACCTGCACGCCTTGCTGGCGACTGTGCCGAAAGAGGACAAGTTAATTGTCCTTGGTGATTTCAATGCCCGCGTCGGGACGGACCACGCTGCCTGGCAGGGAGTGCTGGGTCCCCACGGTCTCGGTAGCTGTAACGATAATGGCCTCCTTCTTCTGCGCACGTGTGCGGAACACCGTCTCCTGCTGACCAACACCTTCTTCCGCCTTCCGACGCGGGAGAAGGCCACGTGGATGCACCCTCGGTCGCGGCGCTGGCATCTGCTGGACTATGTTCTCGTCCGGAGGCGAGATCGACAGGACGTGCTGGTAACCAAGGCGATCCGCGATGCCGATGGTTGGACAGATCACCGCCTTGTCATCTCCCAGATGAGGCTCCGACTGCAACCCCGACGAAGGCCCCAAGGTAAGAGGCCGCCATGTAAGTTAAATACTCTTTTTATTAAATTTGCCTGCTCACTGTTTTGATTTCAGCAACCAAATAACCGAGAAACTGGAGGACCTGCATGCTCCAGATGATAACGCTACCGTGGAGACACGATGGTGTCAACTGCGAAATGTCATCCAGTCCACCGCCCTCGATGTACTCGGACGCGCACACCGTCGACACCAGGACTGGTTTGACGACAATGACGCCGACATCAGCAACTTACTCGCGGAGAAGAATAGACTACACAAAGCCTACATGGACCTTCGAACTGACGCCACCAAAGCAGCCTTTTCAGATGCCGGCGCCTTGTACAACAACGGCTGCGGGAGATGCAGGATGCCTGGATGATCCGAAAGGCTGAGGAAATCCAGGGGGTATGCGGACCGCAATGAAATGAAAAACTTTTTCAAAGCCATCTACGGCCCGTGTATCAAGGGGTCCGCACCGCTGCTCAGCTCTGACGGCACAACACTGCTGACAGAGAAATCGCAAATTCTGAAGCGCTGGGCCGAGCACTTCAGAAATGTCCTTAACTGTTCATCAGCCATCTCCGATGCTGCCATTGACCAGCTCCCTCAAGTGGACACGAACAATGACCTGGATCTCCGCCTTCCTACCAGAAACCATCCGGGCCGTGCAGCAGATTTCCAGCGGTAAAGCACCGGGATCCGACGCAATCCCACCGGAAGTCTACAAGCACGGTGGGCCCCGGCTGATGGCAGAACTCACAACACTCTTCCAGGAGATGTGGCGCCAAGGACAAGTTCCTCAGGATTTCAAAGACGCGACCATCGTCCATCTCTACAAACGGAAGGGGAACCGGCAACTCTGTGATAATCACAGAGGCATCTCGTTGCTCAACATCGCCGGGAAGATCTTCGCCCGTATCCTTCTCAATCGTCTTAACGGTCACCTAGAGCAGGGCCTGCTTCCGGAAAGCCAATGTGGCTTCCGCCGACACCGCGGAACAACCGATATGATCTTCGCCGCCCGCCAGCTACAAGAGAAGTGTCAGGAGATGCGAACTCACCTATACACTACCTTCGTGGATCTAACGAAAGCCTTTGACACGGTGAATCGTGACGGACTGTGGAAAGTCATGCAGAAATTTGGTTGTCCTGAGCGGTTCACGCACATGGTGCGTCAGCTTCATGACGGGATGACGGCGCGCGTCACTGACAACGGGACGGTATCCGAAGCATTCGCAGTGACCAACGGAGTAAAGCAGGGCTGCGTACTGGCCCCCACCCTCTTCAGTCTCATGTTCTCGGCTATGCTGATGGACGCCTACCGTGATGAGCAGCCTGGTATTCGCATCGCCTACAGAACTGACGGGCGCCTTCTCAACAGTCGGCGTATGCAGGCTCCAACGCGCGTGTCTACGACTACAGTCCATGACTTGCTCTTCGCGGACGACTGCGCCCTTAACACCGTGACGGAGGAGGACATGCAAAGGAGCATGGACCTCTTCGCCGAAGGCTGCGCCGATTTTGGATTAACAATCAGTACAGCCAAAACGGTTGTCATGCACCAGCCGCCACCCAGCGCGGAATACAATGCTCCTCGAATCAATGTCAACGGTGCTCAACTCAAAAACGTGGAGACCTTCGCTTATCTAGGAAGCACGATTTCGCGCAACACGAGAATCGATGACGAGGTTGCCCAACGGATTTCCAAAGCTAGTCAGGCCTTCGGCCGGCTGCAGGCCTCCGTGTGGAATCGCCACGGTATTCACCTGAACACCAAACATCCATGCCATGCTGAGGCAAGTGCAGCTGCGATGGAGCGGCCACTTGGTAAGAATGGACGACGAGCGACTACCCAAACGACTTTTCTACGGAGATGTCGCTACGGGTTCTCGTCGGCAGGGGGGTCAAAAACGACGCTACAAGGACACTTTGAAGAAATCGCTGAAGCAACTGCAAATCAACTCGGCGACCTGGGAAGACCTCGCCCAGGATAGACCGGCATGGAGAAGATCAGTGAAGACTGGTTCAGCAATCTACGAGGCCAACCGGATCGCCGCCGCCAAGATAAAAGAGCGGCACGAAAGTCACCAGCGCCCCGCACAAACACCGCCAATGCCCAGGCCCTGCCAACATGCCCGCGCTGTCAACGCATCTTCCGCGCGCGAATCGGCCTGGTCGGACATCTTCGGACGCAATGCACCAACAATCCCACAATTCCAATTTCTACGTCAAATTCTGCCAACCCTCATTCTGACTCCCCCACCCTCACTCCTGACATCAATTCCATTACTCCCACCATCATAGAGACCACATCCATCTACTCATCGCCTGTTACCCCCACCACCGCAACCACCATTGCCTTCGCCTTCACTACTACCACCACAACCACCATCAGCGATGGGGAATCTCTCTAAGCTGTACTCAATGCGACCGCACATTCACCTCACGCATCGGCCTGGTCGGTCACTTGCGAATACATCGTACAGAGACCGGTGAGCCAGTGCCTGGAACACCATCACACAGCAGAGATCGTCGCCTCCACTGCCCTCACTGTACTCGCGCATTCACTCATCGCATGGGCCTATTCGGTCACATGCGCATCCATGACAGCGGAATTCACCACAATGCCGACAACACCGATACACCATTCACACCCTCCGCTCCTGCCATTCTTAGCGCCCCGCCACCCCCACTACCATGAATGACATCGCCCCAGCCTCTACCGATTTCTCCTGCCCACACTGCGCCCGCAACTTCAACTCACGCATCGGCCTGGTCGGTCACCTGCGAATCCATCGCACGGAGGCTGGTGAACCAGTGCCTGGGGCTCCGACATATAGTCGACGCGCCCGCCTTCACTGACCTCCTTGCTCCCGCACATTTACACACCGCATGGGCCTCTTAGGACACATGCACCTCCACGACAACCTCCGGTAAACCACCGGAGGCTAAGCTACATCAGCACACACTACCTACACCAATACATCGACTACACCCTCACAATCACCATTTACCAGAGTATATCACGGTTTCCTAGAAACCGTGGCTGGGAAGTCTGCCAATCTGACGCTTCCACCAGACCACGCCGTCGGCTCAGTGTATGTGCTGTGTGTGTCGAGTGGCTGACCAGTGGACTGGGAGTCAGACGGCGATGGCTGCTCCATATCCCCTGAGTTTGTGAATCCTGGTGTGTGCGTTATGGGGGCCAGGTCGTGCTGTGGCGCGCGAAGACGGGTACGCCGATCCGTCAGCCAATGCGCCCACTCCCACATCAGGCAACTGACCGGCTCGGACAGTAGTCTGACTGTGGGGTCGGGGGAGAGAGTGAGGTCGACAGCTCAGTGCATATTCCTCACTATAAACAATCTGACGCGCTTGAAACTATCACGGTGCGCTAAAAGCCGTGGCTTGGAAGGTTGCCAACTGACGGGATAACTCGGACCGCGTGGTCAGCCCAATGTGTGTTTTGTGTGGAGTGGCTGACTGGCGGACTGAGAGTCAGGTTGCAATGGCTCCTTCTTAATGTGGCCTTTATGGCACTCCCACTCCGTGGGATCCGAGCCAGGTGTGGTGGCACGCCCAGGGGCGGCTCCGGCCGCGCCAGCCACCTGCGCCCTCTCCCATCTCCGGTCTTCTTGACTCTGTCTTGACACCGGGCTCAGGTGGGGGAGGAGGAGAGAGTGCGGTAGCTGCAGCGCAAGGCTACTATCACTTAAAACTAATTCACGCGCAAGTCACCGTCCCTGCACCACCTGGTGTGGAGCATACGGTGGACCTCGTCGAAATCGACGGTCGAACTGCCAGTGTGTGTGTGTGTGTGTGCCCCTAAATGGGCCGTGGTAGATGCGTTGGACCAACACGGGGGGCCACATCAGGGCACGGCATGCGTTATTCGGGTTGCGCTCCCGCAACAAATGCCGAACATGGAGGTGTGGTGGCACGCCTAGGGGCGGCTAGACTTGGGGACCGGCCGCGCCAGCCACCTGCGTCCTCTCCCGCCTCCGGTCTTCTTGACTCTGTCTTGACACCGGGCTCAGGTGGGGAGGAGAGAGTGCGGTAGATGCAGCGCAAGTCTACTATCACTTTAAACTAAATCACGCGCAAGTCACCGTCCCTGCTGAACTTTCCCATGAGCATACGGTGGACAGCGATCCGGACTACGGAAGTCCTGGAGCTGATCGGATCCTCAGCATCCATGCGTGCTGAGTGCAGTGCAGCTGCGATGGAGCGGCCACTTGGTAAGAATGGACGACGAGCGACTACCCAAACGACTTTTCTACGGAGATGTCGCTACGGGTTCTCGTCGGCAGGGGGGTCAAAAACGACGCTACAAGGACACTTTGAAGAAATCGCTGAAGCAACTGCAAATCAACTCGGCGACCTGGGAAGACCTCGCCCAGGATAGACCGGCATGGAGAAGATCAGTGAAGACTGGTTCAGCAATCTACGAGGCCAACCGGATCGCCGCCGCCAAGGCCAAAAGAGCGGCACGAAAGTCACCAGCGCCCCGCACCAACACCGCCAATGCCCAGGCCCTGCCAACATGCCCGCGCTGTCAACGCATCTTCCGCGCGCGAATCGGCCTGGTCGGACATCTTCGGACGCAATGCACCAACAATCCCACAATTCCAATTTCTACGTCAAATTCTGCCAACCCTCATTCTGACTCCCCCACCCTCACTCCTGACATCAATTCCATTACTCCCACCATCATAGAGACCACATCCATCTACTCATCGCCTGTTACCCCCACCACCGCAACCACCATTGCCTTCGCCTTCACTACTACCACCACAACCACCATCAGCGATGGGGAATCTCTCCTAAGCTGTACTCAATGCGACCGCACATTCACCTCACGCATCGGCCTGGTCGGTCACTTGCGAATACATCGTACAGAGACCGGTGAGCCAGTGCCTGGAACACCATCACACAGCAGAGATCGTCGCCTCCACTGCCCTCACTGTACTCGCGCATTCACTCATCGCATGGGCCTATTCGGTCACATGCGCATCCATGACAGCGGAATTCACCACAATGCCGACAACACCGATACACCATTCACACCCTCCGCTCCTGCCATTCTTAGCGCCCCTGCCACCCCCACTACCATGAATGACATCGCCCCAGCCTCTACCGATTTCTCCTGCCCACACTGCGCCCGCAACTTCAACTCACGCATCGGCCTGGTCGGTCACCTGCGAATCCATCGCACGGAGGCTGGTGAACCAGTGCCTGGGGCTCCGACATATAGTCGACGCGCCCGCCTTCACTGACCTCCTTGCTCCCGCACATTTACACACCGCATGGGCCTCTTAGGACACATGCACCTCCACGACAACCTCCGGTAAACCACCGGAGGCTAAGCTACATCAGCACACACTACCTACACCAATACATCGACTACACCCTCACAATCACCATTTACCAGAGTATATCACGGTTTCCTAGAAACCGTGGCTGGGAAAGTCTGCCAATCTGACGCTTCCACCAGACCACGCCGTCGGCTCAGTGTATGTGCTGTGTGTGTCGAGTGGCTGACCAGTGGACTGGGAGTCAGACGGCGATGGCTGCTCCATATCCCCTGAGTTTGTGAATCCTGGTGTGTGCGTTATGGGGGCCAGGTCGTGCTGTGGCGCGCGAAGACGGGTACGCCGATCCGTCAGCCAATGCGCCCACTCCCACATCAGGCAACTGACCGGCTCGGACAGTAGTCTGACTGTGGGGAGTGGGGAGAGAGTGAGGTCGACAGCTCAGTGCATATTCCTCACTATAAACAATCTGACGCGCTTGAAACTATCACGGTGCGCTAAAAGCCGTGGCTTGGAAGGTTGCCAACTGACGGGATAACTCGGACCGCGTGGTCAGCCCAATGTGTGTTTTGTGTGGAGTGGCTGACTGGCGGACTGAGAGTCAGGTTGCAATGGCTCCTTCTTAATGTGGCCTTTATGGCACTCCCACTCCGTGGGATCCGAGCCAGGTGTGGTGGCACGCCCAGGGGCGGCTCCGGCCGCGCCAGCCACCTGCGCCCTCTCCCATCTCCGGTCTTCTTGACTCTGTCTTGACACCGGGCTCAGGTGGGGGAGGAGGAGAGAGTGCGGTAGCTGCAGCGCAAGGCTACTATCACTTAAAACTAATTCACGCGCAAGTCACCGTCCCTGCACCACCTGGTGTGGAGCATACGGTGGACCTCGTCGAAATCGACGGTCGAACTGCCGGTGTGTGTGTGTGTGTGTGTGTGTGTGTGTGTGTGTGTGTGTGTGTGTGTGTGTGTGTGTGTGTGTGTGTGTGTGTGTGTGTGTGTGTGTGTGTACGAATATGGACTGACACGAGGATGAGGTCAGGTTCTATGGTTCCTTCATACTATGGTCTCGATGAAAATCAGTAATATGAGATTTTGCCTCCCTTACTGCAACTATCAAGTACACGGTGTGGGAAGTTTAGACGGACTGTTAATCCTTGTCACTCACCTTACCCGAGCCCATCTCCGGTGGTTTGACATCGAGGTCTGACGGATGAGGCAGAGCAGTGTGTGTGCGTGTGTGTAGTGAAGGGGGTAGGAGGGTAGGGGTGGAGGAGGGTCTCCGGTGTTGTGTGTGCCTCCACACCTTGTATGTCTGACTCCCGAACATCCCACATCGCCCCTATCAAAAAGTCCTACGGTGGGGGCCACAGCAACCCCGTAGGCAGCCCAGGCTTACTCGGGTCGCTCTCCCACTAAAACAAAACTGTGACCCATAGCGGAGTTCGGCAGGCGTCTGGGATGTCAGAGCAGCCCTATTTAGGGACAGCGCTGACTGCCTCCACGCGGTGGAAGGGGCTAGAAAATGTGCCCTAAAAAATTGCAGCCGGCCGCGGCTCACAGATCGCAAAATATGCGATCGTAAAACTCAAAAAACAACAATAGTCCCCGTCCCCATCCCCCGAGCCATACCCTCCAGGCTGCTTGGGGGAGTCCACTCACACTAGCAGCCTTGAATATTCGTTCCCTTTTAGATAATCCGAGGAGCAACCGGCCGTAACAGAGGATGGTGCTAGTCGCTCGGGAACTGGCGCGCTACAAGTTGGACATTGCTGCTCTCAGCGAGACCCGATTCTCTGAGCAGGGTCAGCTGGAGGAGGTGGGTGCCAGCTACACCTTCTTCTGGAGTGGTCGGCCAAAGGCAGAGAGCTGCGACGCTGGTGTTGTCTTTGTCATCTGGAATGACATCGTGAGAAGTCTGCCCTGTTCGCCGCAGGGTATCAATGATCACCTGATGAGCCTCCACCTGTCTCTTCGGGGAGACAAGTTCGCCACCATCATCAGCGCCGACACTCCCGCAATGACGAGCTCTGATGCGGCGAAGGACAAATTCTACGAGGACCTGCATGCCCTGCTGGCGACTGTGCCGATGGTGGACAAGTTAATTGTCCTTGGTGACTTTAACGCCCGCTTCGGGACGGACCACGCTGCCTGGCAGGGTGCGCTGGGTTCCAACGGTCTCGGTAGCTGTAACGATAGCAACCTCCTTCTTATGCGAACGTGTGCGGAACACCGTATCCTGCTGACCAACACCTTCTTCCGCCTTCCGATGCGGGAGAAGGCCACGTGGATGCACCTTCGGTCGCGGCGCTGGCAGCTGCTGGACTATGTTCTCGTCCGGAGGTGAGATCGACAGGACATGCTGCTGACCAAGGTGATCTGCGATAGCCGATGTTTGGACGGATCACCGCCTCGTCATCAGTCAGGTGAGGCTCCGACTTCAACCCCTGATTTCAGCAACCAAATAACCGAGAAACTGGAGAATGGCCATGCTCCAGATGATAATGCCACCGTGGAGACACGATGGTGTCAACTGCGAAAGGTCATCCAGTCTACCGCCCTCGAAGTCCTCAGACGCATACGCCGTCAACACCAGGACTGGTTTAAAGACAATGACGCCGACATAGCAACTTACTCGCGGAGAAGAATGGACTACACAAAGCCTACATGGACCTTTGGACTGACGTCACCAAAGCAGCCTTCTTCAGCTGCCACCGCCTCCTACAGCAACGGTTGCGGGAGCTGCACGACGCCTGGATGATCCGAAAGGCTGAGGAAATCCAGGCGTATGTGCACTGCAATAAAATAAAAAAACTTTTTCAAAGCCATGAAGGCCATCTACGGCCCGTGTATCAAGGATACCGCACCGCTGCTCAGCTCTGACGGCACAACGCTGCTGACAGAGAAATCGCAAATTCTAAAGCGCTAAGCCGAAGACTTCAGAAGTGTCCTTAATTGCTCATCAGCCATCTTCGTTGCTGCCATTGACCAGCTCCCTCAAGTAGACACGACAAATAACAGAAACCATCTGGGCCGTGCAGCAGATTTCCAGTGATAAAGCACCGGAATCTGACGCAACCCCATCGGAAGTCTACAAGCACGGTGGGCCCCGGCTTATGACGGAACTCACAACACTCTTCCAGGAGATGTAGTGCAAGGAACAAGTTCCACAGGGTTTCAAAAACCCGACCATCGTCCATCTCTACAAGCGAAAGGGGAACCAGCAAATCAGTGATAATCACAGAGGCATCTCAGTGCTCAACATCGCCGGGAAGATCTTCGCCCGTTTCCTTCAAAATCGTCTGAACGGTCACCTAGAGCAGGGCCTGCTCCCGGAAAACGAAGGTGGATTCCGCTGACACCGTGGAACAACCGACATGATTTTTACCGCCCGCCAGCTTCAAGAGAAGTGCCGGAAGATGCGAACTCACCTTTAAACTACCTTCATGGATCTGACGAAAGCCTTTGACACGGTGAATCACGACGGACTGTGAAAAGGCATGCAGAAATTCGGCTATCCTGAGCGGTTAACGCACATGGTGCGTCAGCTTCATGACGGGATGACGGCGTGCGTCACTGACAACGGGACGGTATCCGAAGCATTTGCAGTGACCAACGGAGTGAAGCAGGGCTGCGTACTGCCCCCCACCCTCTTCAGTTTCATGTTCTCGGCTATGCTGATGGACGCCTACCGTGATGAGCAGCCTGGTATCCGCATCGCCTACAGAACTGATGGGCACCTTCTCAACAGTCGGCGTATGCAGGCTCCAACGCGCGTGTCTTCGACTACAGTCCATGACTTGCTATTCGCGGACGACTGCGCCCCTAGCAACATGATGGAGGAGGATATGAAAAGGAGCGCGGACATCTTCGGCGTAGGCTACGCAAATTTTGGATTAACAATCAGTACAGCCAAAACGGTTGTCATGCACCAGCCGTCACCCAGCGCGGAATACAATGCTCCACGAATCAATGTCAACGGTGCTCAACTCAAAAACATAGAAACCTTTGCTTATCTAGGAAGCAGGCTGTCACGCAACACGAGAATCGATGACGAGGTTGCCCAACGGATCTCCAAGGCCAGTCAGGCCTTCAGCCAACTGCAGGCCTTCGTGTGGAATCGCCACGGTATTCACCTGAACACCAAACTGAAGATGGACAAGGCCGTCGTCTTGGCGACACTCCTTTACGGAGCGGAGACCTAAACCGTCTACTCGAACCAAGCCAGGAAGCTGAATCACGTCCAGCTCAGCTGCCTCCGCAGAATACTGAAGCTGAGATGGCAAGAAAGGATCGCGGACACGGAAGTACTGGATCGGACCGGAATCCTCAGCGTCCACGCCATGCGGAGGCAAGTGCAGCTGTGATGGAGCGGCCAGCTAGTAAGAATGGACGATGAGTGACTACCCAAATGACTTTTCTACGGAGATGCCGCTATGGGTGCTCACCAACAGGGAGGTCAAAAATGAAGCTACAAGGACACTTTGAAGAAATCGCTGAAGCAACTGCAAATAAACCCGGCGACCTGGGAGGAGCTCGCCCAGGATAGACCAGCATGGAGAAGATCCGTGAAGACTGGTTGAGCAATCTATGAGGCCAACCGGATCGCCACTGCCAAGGCCAAAAGAGCGGCACGAATGTCACCAGCGCCCCAGACCAACATCGCCAATGCCCAGGCCTGCCAACATGCCCACGCTGTCAACGCATCTTCCGCGCGCGAATTGGCCTGGTTGGACATCTTCGGACGAAATGCACCAACAATCCGACAATTCCAACTTCTATGTCAAATTCTGTCAACCCTCATTCGAAATCCCCCACGCTCAATCCTGGAATCAATTTCATTACTCCCACCATCATACAGACCACATCCCAATACTCATCGCCTGTTACCCCCACCACCACAACCACCACCGCAACCACCACCGCCTTCGCCTTAACGACCACCACCACCACCATCAGCGATGGGGACTCTCTCCTAAACTGTCCTCAGTGCGACCGCACATTTACCTCACGCATCGGCCTAGTCGGTGACTTGCGAATCCATCGTACAGAGACTGGTGAACCAGTGCCTGGAGCACCAAAACACAGCAGAGATCACCGCCTCAACTGCCCTCACTGTCCTCGCGCATTCACTCATCGCATGGGCCTATTCGGTCACTTGCGCACCCATGACAGCGGAACTCACCACAATGCCGACAACACCGATACACCATGAACACCCTCCTCTTCTACCATTCTTACCGCCACTGCTATCCCTGCTACCATGAATGATATCCCCCCCAGCCTCTAACAATTTCTCCTGCCCACACTGCGCCCACAACGTCAACTCACGCATCGGCCTGGTTGGTCACCTGCGAATCCATTGCACGGAGCCTGGTGAACCAGTGCCTGGGGCTCCGACATACAGTCGACGCGCCCGCCTTCACTGTCCTCACCGCTCTCGCACATGTACACACCGCATGGGCCTAGAAGGACACATGCGCCTCCACGACAACCTCCCGGTAAACCACTGGAGGCTAAGTTACATCAGTGCACACTACCCACAGCAATAAATCGAAAACACCCTCAAAATCACCATTTACCAGAGTATATCACGGTTTCCTAGAAACCGTGGCTTGGACGGCTGCCAATCTGAAGCTTCCACCAGACCACACCGTCGGCCCAGTGTATGTGCTTTGTGTGTCGAGTGGCTGATCAGTGGACTGGGAGACAGACAGAGATAGCTCCTCCATATCCCCTGAGTAGGTAAATCCTGGTGTGTGCGTTATGGGGGCCAGGTCTTGCTGTGGCGTGCGAAGACGGTACGCTGACCCGTCAGCCAATGCGCCCAATCCCACACCAGACAACTGACGGGCTCGGACAGTGGTCTGATTTTGGGGGTAGGGGAGCGATTGAGGTCAACAGCTCAGCGCAATTTCCTCATTATAAAGCAATCTGACGCGCTTGAAACTATCACGGCACGCTAAAAGCCGTGGCTTGGAAGGTTGCCAACAGACGGGATAACTCTGACCGCATGGTCAGCCCAATGTGTGTTTTGTGTGTAGTGGTTGACTGGCAGACTTAGAGTCAGGCTGCAATGTCTCGTTCTTAATGTGGCCTTTCTGGCACTCCCACTCCGAGGGATCTGAGCCAGGTGTGGTGGTACACCCAGGGGCGGCTCCGGCCGCGCCAGCCAGCTGCGCCCTCTCCCATCTCTGGTCTGCTTGACACTTTCATGACACCGGGTTCAGGTGGGGGAGGAGGAGAGAGCGCGGTAGCTGCAGCCCAAGGCTACTATCACTTAAAACTAATTCACGTGCAAGTCACTGTCCCTGCACCACCTGATGTGGAGCATACGGTGGACCTCGTCGAAATCGACGGTCGAACTGTCGTGTGTGCGGTGGATGCTTTGTAAGTGACCGTTGATGCGCCCACTCTGCGGTGCACGTGATGAACGTGGTCAATTGCATTAGACACTTGAGTTGCCGTTGAAGTATCACCCAAAGTTTCCAAATTACGTGCTATCAAATTAAAAAGGTGGCAAATACTGCTCTACAATGACCGAATTATAAAATCAAATACAGTGCACAAAGGGCCACATTTTGAAGGTCTCTATCTGTAAACAGGGCTTTTTCGGATCATAGATGAACGAGCCGAGTATTTTCTCATCTGTAAAAATAACCACTTGGAAACTCACGACAAAAGTAGATGCAGCTACCATGTTGTAACCTTCACACAACAGGCGTTGCGAGCCAAAGGAGGCGCTTAATGCCTCGGTCAGGCCTCAAGAGCATAGAAAAAGTTATAAAATCCAATCTTTCTCAAATCTTTATCTAACTTCGATGGCGTCCTATTTCGCTACTTCACAGCGAAAGAGCCTAGTAGTACCCGAATACACAAGGAAAATATTCCGAAGTGATTCCCAAAATCTTCCCAAGTATAAACAAACATCCAGAATAAATCAAAGCTAAGAGATAAGGCAACAATCGGATAAGAGTGTCTCTAGGCAACAGTCCTATTTTCAATGTTTATTTGCGGTTCAGGACAGCATTTACTATTTCGCAAGAAGAATGTAGTAAATAAAACTTTCTGAAGCATATGCGGTGCATTTTATTGTGTTTGAACAGGACAGTCCACCGCATGCTCGACAGTCAGCAGTCGGTAGTGAGCACTGGCACAAACTATTACTAACCCTGAAAACGTCAAATATAAGGAACACGTTTGAACGAGAAAGAGCTTGTACCTTTGAGGCTCTTGATGCTAGTAGAAGTCAGGAATTCCTCGAAGCAGAGCATAAGAGGAGTTATGCCTTAATAGATATTTGAATCGGGTGTTTCCAAAGTTGTCAGAAATAAGTGGAAGAGAACAAATCAATTCCAACTGGACAACTTACTGCAACCAACACAAATTTTTCACACGCTAATTCATTGTAATGTTTGTTGCAAATTTGTTATCTAGCCAAAGAGTACTTGTAAGAAAAAATATTTTCGGTTTTCCTATATGCTTTAACAATCTAATTGCATTTATTGAGATGCACGTCTTCCAGTAAGTACCAGTATTGTCCAGTCTGCCGTATGCTTACAGGATAATTGACTTGACATGTATTTCATCGTCCAAAGTTTTTGCACAGCAGTTGGATGTTCAGTGAAACTGGGGGTTATCATATGATTGACTGTCAGAAGTTTTTGACCGGAGAAGTGATCTTTTCAAATGACTTCAAATGTCCATGCCTGCATTTGGTAACCCTAACACTTCACCTATAAGCTTTCAAGAAAAACTCAAACGTAATAGTAGCCTTAACCTAAACCTTAAAACTTCAAACCTAATCCTAAGCCCGAAACCCCAACCATAAACTAAACCCCCCACCCTAGCCTGAACCGCAAATCCAAACCACCACCCAAGTCTGACAACCCTAACCCGAAGAATGACTCAAACCCACATCCGAACACTAACCCGAAGCCTTACCGTAAATTAACGCTAAGCCTGCGCCTGATGGGGCGGCTTCAACATCATCAGCGCTAATAAACGCCAAAATCTACGTATCGCATACCCCCTTTCGCCAAGCAAACTGTAATTACCCGCACCTACCTAAATAAAATAAGTAGGTAGAATTTTGCACCACGTAGTGGGGTTGCATGCCATACCCTCACCGACTCCAGAGCTAATTGAAGTAGGATCTGCTTATATAGCGAAACCTCGGAGGATGCTTGTTCTGCTCTTGCGAGACAGAAAGATTTATTCAAGTAGAATAGAGGTGTAAAAGCTTGGGCAAACTACCTATGGGACTATGTTCAAACTTTCCATGATTGCCTAAATGCAGACTTGGAACCGTAAACAGACATGTTTATCAGCGCCAACTGCTTGAAGCTGGGACAAGAAATGCATTAAGCAAGATCTCAGTATTACCGTTTTGGTGATATTTTGCATAATCCTCCTCCGTTTTCCACTGGGTCACTGTAATATAATTGGGCCTTGTCATTCCCATCATCTGGTTCACTTTCGAAGTGCCCCCAAGAAAGGTCCCGCCGTTTTCGCTGCAGCACTGGGGCAACTGATTGACATACCATTGAAATCGCTTCGGGTACTTGACCTCGTAAAATGTGATTTCGAGGTACTCGTAGTCTGTAAGGGAACATACAAATACATACATACAAATAACTGACAACTGAAAATATTTGCTGCGCATCCCATTTCTGCAAAAAAAACTCCATTTCCATCCCAGTGAACAAACGTTTTTCTTCTGTCAAGGATCAACCATCTGGCTAGAAGATCGTCTGCATCGATTTCAGACACATCAGAGGGCTTTCTCGGGATTAAAAATGCCTTACACGCAAACAACTCAAGACTTGAAGGAGTGACCTTCAAAGCTTTTTAGTTTTGGGCAACAAAATCCGCTTGATTTATAGAAAGCTTTACGAAGGCATATAAGGGCAGTCATGTGCCAAATTTTGGGGCAGTTGGTTTAGGTCGTTACTAGACCTACAACAGCATGCCGACTAACCCCGACCTTCCGAGATGCTGTTCTGCCATTTAAACTCCTGGCAGTTACTATCCACTTCCACACGTACTCTAGTACCGCAGAAGACGATGGTGTCAAAAGGCCTAAGAAGGGTTGCGCTGATAAGATTCATCAGCAATTAACTCGTACGCATATACATAAGCTGTCCAGGTGTGTTAAGCTTAAGCTATGAAGTGCAGCTTTCTGCATCACGGTCATGTCGCGAACAGACAGGGCAAGTTTTGTACACTAAAAATAGGAAGGGTTAGATTATACTATGCGTGGTTGGTAGGTCGAAGCAAACCAATTTGCTCCGGAAAGTAGAAAAAAGAACAAAATGGTGCCTGGTCTCGGAGGGAATCGTGAATACAAAACTATAAAACCTCAATCCTACCTTCTGAATAGTCGAAAAATTAGAACTTGATAGGTTTACTCAGGTTGGCAGGTCACGCAATCATTAAGGCAATCCAAAGGTTGACTTCCATACCGAAACCACTTCCCAGCCCATGGGACACGCCGTTTTCTCAGGACAGAGGAATGCTATTCTTGCCCGATTAAAATTCATCAAATTATATTCTTCAGTTAAGAAATATTAATTTGCCTCCATCGAGTTAACAAACCTCTTCTTGCTAAGGTTGAGGACGCAGGCGTTATTTTTTCACTGAATTTTGGAATGATGATTTAGCATGCACGAATGACAGGGTATAAGCCTCCTAAACTCTCCGTGAAGAGCATTCACCGATCGGGTTATGTGCTTTTAGGCTCACTCTAGAGTTCTTGCAGGCAGTCACTTAGCAACTACTAATATATGCTGGACGAGAACATCGACAAACACAAGGAAACTAGAATGGCCATTTCTGGCTTATTACCTATCATTAGCCAGCCAGGCGCGGAACACCCATTTTTAAAAGTGGAGATCTTCGGTTATTGCGTAAAATGCTCTACCATTGTGTTACGAGTCATTCAGCTCTACCTTCATCTCTTTATCATCACTCATACGGACACCTCAAGTTTGAATAGTTTCCTCTATTCGCATATATTCCTGACCCATATGCGACTGTCTAAGGGGACCCTAAATTGCGTCTCAAGGTACAAAGGAAGGAGCAAGTCCTGTAATCCGATCAGTGTAAACCTGCATACGATAATAATCTTTCTAATTGCAATAGAGGGAAAGAGAGAGAGAGCACAATGATCTTGTAACTTAACGGTTAGGACCATCGACTTCCTGACCTAAGATCCCTAGTTCGAATCCCGGGTGCTCTAAACTTGCGGTTGGGTATGCTTGACTGATGAAACATACTAAGTCAGCAGCGGATATTTAAATCTCTCTTTGTCGAAATCCATTCAAAGTTTACTTCATTTTACAGATGTTCAGGTCAGGAAAGCAAGTTGGCGGGAGACAGTCCTGATTTACCTCTTATGAAGAGACCTGAAATGTCTAATAACTGCCTATTGATATAAATGCAACGAACGGTGCAACGAAAAAAGCTTGAAATGGACAGTTCGAAGTTCTGGTGAGAAAAGCAGTCAATGTAGCCTAAAATATGTGGAAAGCGAGAAAATGTAGCGTAAGATTACCAGATGCTATGTAATCATAGTGTGTACGAGATTCATGAAACATGGAATGAGAGAGGTACTTAAGTAGCCTAAAAAATGTGGAAAGCGAGAAAATGTAGCGTAAGATTACCAGATGCTATGTAATCATAGTGTACGAGATTCATGAAACATCGAATGAGAGAGGTACTTAAGTAGGGGTGCAATCCAGAATGCTCCGAAACAAAATATCTGTTGCTTCACGTTCATTAGGATGTTGCATTCGGACTAGCATATATATCACAGTCACAATATAATCACTAATTAGGGAGGTTTTTCTGTCATGCTTCCGAAGGTTTGCATTACTTCAATAATACTTCTCAAAAGGGTGATGGAAGTGTCGATTTTCTTTGAAAATACAAAGTATTTTATTCAAAGTAAGCTCCTGATTGAAGAAAATATCTTAATTTATTTATTAAATTTATTAAATAAATAAATAAATAAATTATTATTATTATTAATTTTTTAATTTAATTTATTTCAAAGTAAAATTACGTGTAATGTAGTCGTTCGACTTTAGAAATTACAGGTTATGGTTTTATGAAATACCAATCCAGTTCCATTCTGTCTCATACAAAAAGTCTGCTGGATTTTTTACAGGCATCAAAATAAACGATAACCAAAGGCTAGTGGATTAGCAATTTTTCATCTGAAGCTCAACCGGCGAACAAAAGCTGGCATGCTACTTTTCTCTAATCAACCATGCCTCACTCTAATCTCTCTCCGAAGGCACATTTGAAGTTTTCCATGAGTAGTTAGCAAGTGTTAGTGCATAAGATGCCTTCTCTCATAGCTATTTAATGACGCCCAACCCAACGCTTGTTCTTTCTCCACCTCCATCATCAACGCATGGATTTTGCTGCAATATGAAAATTCCCCGTGTCTGAAGTGATGCTCCTAAAGGACTGTTCACATTTCGTAAACAGTGCTTGTGCGCCTAGAAAACTGTCAAAACCTCCTGGTGTTCTCATAGTTACGTCTATCGCCATATTGTTGATAAATAACGTCATTAAAACAAAAATGTTAAAAGCATGCAATAATGCTATCTTAAAACTCCCGGGTGTTTCGGTATGGATGCAGAACCACTGAAAACTCTTAAGCCATTTTTTATGTGAAAAATAGTTTACTGACAGGCTTTAATGCCTCAAAAAGTTAAACAGGTAACAGTGACTGACATCGGAAGTTTCAACTGTACCAAAGCTGTCACCCGGAAGGCGCATCTTTCAGTCTTTTTCATCACGGAATCCAGCAAACTAAACCACAAAAATCATGCTCTTGGGCCTGGGTAGAAAATTTACCACCCATAATTTGCAACGGTTGGCATCTAGCTCTCTAGCAATAGACTCGCGCTCGTTCGCCCCTTAGAGTGCTTGCGCACGCAGGACAAATTACCGGCTTTGTTGACCGTCAGTACAGGGACATCTGATTGGCTCAGGGCGGAGTATAAATACACACCACTGCAGACGCCCAGATCTCCAATCGCCTAATTCGTGGACGCGGGCCTCGCGTGAGCTCATCGAGAATTATGCTATTTGCTGTTCGCTCGATGCGTTAGATAGCGTAGGGCCACCCATTTAGTACATGCACAAGTTTTGAAAACAAGGTCAGTTTAATTCTGCTTTAATGCCACATTTATTTACTTGATATCGATGGTGTCTTATGCTCCAATGTTGCATTTAATGCTTTTGCTTCGAAGATGACATTTTCTCGAGTCCTGTACGAATAGACAAGTGTGAGCATTTCACCCGATGAAGCATTGTAGAATAGAATTCCGGCAACCCTTTGTTGAGTGGCGCAGTCATGAATAAATTTAATATTACTACGTTTTCGTCATTGTCAAGCAGTGTGAACGAGTAAACCATAGATGCTTAAAAACAGTCTTAACATGGATGTCTGGCCAAGTGACTCCATTAACGTTGCTACCAAGAGACTAATAAGCTTTTTAGTCGAGTAATGACTACTTTTAGGCAAGGTATTGGGTTAAAAACCATGGAATTAGCACTTACTCGAAGGGAATTTTACCTACTATCATTCAGTGAGAGTTTTTGAGCGTAACCCTGTGAGAACATTTTGAAACACTAGACATTTGAGCTAAAATACTAGACATTCTCGCCAGCCCTGTGTACTGGATTTATGTAAGTTACACCAAGCCACCAAGCGAAATATAACACAGGTCTCATGCAATTTCTTCACATTTCAAACCAATTTCTATCAACCAAACGCGCTGGAAATGGTACCAGATAAAACAACACCAAGAGACCATAGACTAATTTCGATCCAGAATCCCTGGTACGGGGCGGTGGTAACCGTTTATAAAAGATATATAGGCCGGAAAAGTATATTTAAGGATTAGAATTTTACAGATTTTCGAACTAGATGTAGAAAAGATGGTGTTGCTCTGAGCTGCCTTCATCCATCCGACGCGCACCGATTCTTTCTGACCAACTCATCCTTCAGGAGACGACGTTTGCCCTAACAGCAGGCTTAGTTCCCTTGCGTAAATCTGTGACGATCCTCATGTAAAGGCAAGCTTTTAAAACAACGACTTCCTTAATGAACCCTTGCCTTTTGTCCTGGACACTGACAACGAAGAAGGCACCGCTTCGAATCATCCTGGAGGTAGTTTTGGAGGTTTGCCTTTACACCGGCCGGATCGCCACAGACTTGCCTAAGAGAGGTCTCCGGCTGTTAAAGTTCACGCGCCTTCTGAAGGCAGCCTTGCTCAGACAGCCCGGTGGGTGACACGTTGGATTGATCGAAAGGCTCAGTTGCAAACGGTTTGACACAGTTTGTTGGGCATCTATTTATATAATTTTGGAGGTGCAAATCGACCGAGAACGGCACCCCTTTTCAGCTAGGAGGGTACACGCCCTTTCAACTGAGGTTATTAGGAGCCATCTGAGTAATTTCACTAGCCTGTCTCAGCAGGTTCTAGGTGAGCTACGGTGTGCTTAACAGGCAGGAGCTAGCATTCGAAGCGTCAGAAAGCGCTTACATTTTGACTCCGGCAGCCGTGCTGTGCGATGCACCCTAAAACGCTCTGGTAAGCGCAGTGAGTCACCGCTGTAGGCAGGCTCCTCTCTCGTATTTCGTGGCAGGATAGAGGCCTCATAGAAGTGAACGCACCAAAAGGACACCAAGTGATGAGTGCCATAGAGGTCTCGATTCAGGTGTTACAGAAGCGTGTTGACTTTTGAAAGTGAGATGTCTTGATTGCTCGCCTCTTGCTCAGTAAGAAGTTTCATGCAGACAGGTGAGGACGGGTGAGAAGACCTCGTCGTAGATGGAATTTTTTCAAGCATTTTACTATGTCAGCTGCCTTTTCATCAACAAATCAGATTTCTAGCCGTTTAGACATCAAGAAATACAGTAGCGTTGCAGGACGCCAAGGTGCCTTTAGGAAATCAAGATTCGGGAATATTTTAGAGGAGATTAATTAACAATTAACTAAGAATTTTATTGATAATGCTAGTTATTTAGATTTCCGAAAAAAGGTTTCTGAAACCCCAGTTCCCTGCTCAGGACTCTGCTCAGGTCACCCACGTTGACTGCTCCATTAACACATAACGATGCGACTATAATCGGTGAAGGTTTCATGGTTTTTGATATCAGCGAATCGAGCAGTTCGATTTTAGGCCTCTTGCGGCTTAAGTCAACTGCCGACCACATTAGCAGGCCACCTACTGCGCATAGTTTTGTTCATCTGTACTGGTCCGAAGTAGAAAACGAGTCGCTCCTGCTTGAAAAGTAGTAGCGATAAAAACAAATGAGGTCAGAATAATCTTTTCTAAATTCTTCTTTACGGTCATCCGGGACTACCCTAACAGATACCTGTAAAGAGGACTTATGTGGCCCGCAAAATAGGATATGAAAACAGGAAACGCCCGCAATATAGGTACCTTTACGCCACGTTCAATTGAAAATAGGGCGAAATTTATAGTTAGGGTTACAGTTAAACTTAGGGTTAAGGTTAACCTAAAGGTAAACTGAGGTTACGTTTTGGCTGGCGGTTAGTGTTAACAGAACTCACTCGTTCCGTTCTGCCTTGGGGTCCACTTTTGAGCCCCACCAGCAGCCACACAATTGCTACTAGTAAAGTTTGATGAATAATGCCGAAAAGGCAAGGGAGACTAGAACTGCCATTTGTAGTTCATTAGCCCTTATCAACCTGTCATAGCCAACCCTAGGTGGCGTCCCACCCGAGGTTCGAACCCGCGACATATTGATTAGAAGTCCAAAGCTTTAACTACTGAGTCAAAGGCTCGTTTTCTTGCAGGTTATGGCTATTTTTAAGTTAAGGCCACGGAAATATGTACCCTTCCTGAAATTTTCTGCAGGGCCGCCTTCATTACTTGGACGGGGTGTCCCTATTCATGAGTCCGGTTTATGGTGCCATATAAGTAATCCTCATACGTATGCCAGTAAGTCTCAAGACTTGACGTTTCTTACCGAAAATTCGGGGTGATGTCGCTGGTTTCCTTCCTGGACTCGACGTATGGCTGGCTGAAGACAATCACTAATTCAATATTGAGTATTCCCGCCTGGCTACTGTTCAGTAGAGGCATTTATTAGAAACATTCGCGTTTTAGTCCACAAAATAATCGAGCTTAGAGTCTAAATGTGCTGCTATTGCAACAGGATCATTAGCCCCTCGTCTCTACATGAACATTCGGGGACGCTCTCCAAGGCTGCATCTTAAACCTGGCCGACTTGCTAGCTCATTTACTCGCGTGAGGGGAAATTTTCCGTTCAAACTGACGCAGCCTAGGCTCCGGATTCAACCGACAGCGCCGCAGTCTGGATGACCGTCCGGAGCTGGGTCAAATGCCAAGGTCTTCTTGATTGGGTGTCGTGCTGGTCGATAACGACAAATAAACCAAAAGCCGTATTTTCGGTCCCTCGTGTATTTTTGCCTAATAACCTTTAAATAATATGTTAAGCCCCACGAGGTCGACTGAGGGCCTTCCCGAGAACTCCAGCACAAGAGACAAAACCATACTCTGACCGCCACATTCACACATTCAGATGTTTATGCTAAATTTCGGACTGAGACCAACTGCCCGTTTTATTATTAACATGATTTTTTCTTGTGAAAATGTATTTTCAGTGTCCAACTGCTTCGAGGGACACCGGCAAAAGAACCAGTTAACAGTAGCCATCCTGGTCCACCTCTCACCTTAAGTGAAGGATTTTGAATAAGCCTCACACGTGGAGATATAAATAAATGAACTTCGGAGCAGTTTTCAACATAAGCTGAACAAGCATACCACAAACATTATATAAAATTCCCGCTCTCTACCAAGGATTACGTGTTCTGTCGTTTAGTTTTATCCGAATTTGACCTCTAAAATTCTACCACGTGGTGATGCTTCTGGCAATAACACCCATAGTTTTTTTAATTAAAAAAATTAGCTTTGAAAATCAATTTTAAGGAGGCAAAAACAGGCGATCATAAAATTTTCTTTCTACATCTCACGTCCGAATAATCAGAAAAGTGCCTAGGTCTCAATAGGTACTCAGAGAATTTGGATTTAGATACAGTTGATATTAAAACACAGCTGTTTGGACTATTTCAAGGCGCAAGAAATGTCCGAACCTTGGATTCAAGACTTTGTACCGGAACTAAACACTGCTACACTGCCGCCATGTTCACGACCCCTTTTGAGCGTCTATTTACGTAATCGTTAAAGGTATTTGGCATTTCCCAGGCTGTACCTTTCAAGCTCCCAAAACTGTCAACACTAAATTTATTAAATTCTCTTACGGGAAAACAAAGGGAAGTTATGAAGTTCCAGATTTAGACCAGCGGAACCACTTTTTAGCATCCTTTCATTAAGTAGTCTAAGTTTTCGAGAAGATATGAGTTGGTCTGGAATTACTGATGTCTGTTTAAACTGTCCAGATACTTAGGTTCGTAGCCCCAAACTCCCAACCGTAGAAGAGATAAGGGTCACTGAAAACTGGGATGTAAAATTTCGAGACTGTGGTGAAGGTATTAGATTTGTGAAATGCCTACCCACGTGAAGTCTGTGATGGTAATGAAACACATGCCTACTAAATTGTGTATAAGTAAGTGTTATAACTAGTAAAATATAAAGTGCTAGTTGACTAGTTACGCTGCATGGGCCTTCAATCGGTCATTTATTCCACCCACTTAAAAATTAATCATTGGTAAACTGGCAAAACTTTATAATTATGCATCAATACAAGCACGGGGTCCATAATTAAGAGGGTAGAGCACCCAGTGCCAAATCGGGAGGTGAGAAGTTCGCTTCGACTCCTTGGTACATGCATCCTTTTATTCATGTATACTTTTACGAAGTAATAATACAGTCGGGTTAATTGTCACCCCCTTAGCCTAGATTACAAAGCATTAAATGTTTAATGTGGGTTCTAAAATGTTGGAAGTTATGGGGGAAATAAAGAATAGCCTAGAGTTGAAGGTTATAACTAACTTTGGTACTTTTTAGGAGGGGAATCGCCAAGTGTATACCCTAATTTACACCGTAAGTGAAAACGTTTTTGATCTTCGGATCCCGTTCGGAGAGCCTGCGCCTATTTGTGCTATAATACTTACTCAGATGAAGCATATTTTGCGTGGCATTTAAATCTTTGATACAACTCAAGTCAAAACTAGATCCAAAACTACAGGACTGAGGTTGAAATGCAATTCTTAAGTTACGCATATCTAATCTAATTGAATATTCCATTCATATTTATTGCCCGATAGTGACCATGGTGTTTGCGAGAGCTTTCGAAATTCCGGGGAAAAGATTTACATCCAGGACCCAATCGAGCCTGGATTCACCATACTCCAAACTGAAGGATCAGCGGCTACATGATGCAAGTATATTGTGTTGGACTTATCAGGGTACCAAGCATTCCACTGGGTTTCTTAATTTAAGCTTAAAAGTGGTGTTTTCTACTTCCAATAGGAAGCATTAAACGAAGTTAGAGTTGAGTAAAAGGAATTTGTATGTAGGCCCTTGATTGTATCGTGGAAAATTCGGCTCGAAATGCCATTTTCAGGGCTTGAAATTCATTCATTGAAATGATGGGTGTTTTTCGCGGAAAGAGCTTCATCCAGCCCCCCCCCCCCGACTGGGGTACTAGCTAGGGGCTCCAGTTCATATCTTGCCAAATGTGCTGCAGTTGAAAAACACCACTGCACATAAATGGGGCTTTCCAACGTTTCTCACAGGTTTTCTAATAAAACTCCCATTTACAAACTATCGTCTTGCATTAGTGTTCAGTCGGACTGTCCGTCTACCGACGACAGTTCTTGAACAGAAATTTATGAAGACAAGAAGGAGAAAGGTATGGGGTTGTGGTTACATTTTCTCAACTTGACACGTCAAGTGGGTATCGAAGTTTGCCTTACTACACAAGGTAGTTTTGCTTTGCTTAACTTCCAAGGAAAGTCATGCGCAAACTTGGAGTCAATCTATCGGATAAACTCCTTTTGCGCGCCATCTACCAAGGAAACACGCAGGCAGCGCCGAGGGGCCCACTGATGAGTCGAGCCGCTTGTTTCTACATCCTTCATGCAGCGGCGAAAGATCAGAGAAGCACGCATGTGCGTGAGCTGTGCGCGCTGTCAGTGGGGTTAAAGCAGGGCACGACAGGCGTTATGCGGGTTGAGCTGAACATGGTGGCACGCGTAGGTGATGGCTGAACATGGTGGCACGCGTAGGTGAACATGGTAGGTGGCACGCGTAGGTGACGGCTCACGCCGCACCAGTCACTCTGGCCATTTATTGCACTTCCACTCTGTGGGATCTGATTCAGGTATGGCGGCGCGGTCAGGGGAGTTTCAGGCCGCGCATGCGATCGACTCCGCCTCCGGTCTTCTTGATCCTGTCTTGACACCCGGCTCAGGTGGGGGAGGAGAAGCGAGTGCGTCAGCTGCAACGCAAGTCTTCTATCAATTAAAACTAAGCCAAGCGCGAGTCACCATCCCTGTACCAAAATGCTGTAGAGCACATGGTGGACCTCAACGGGATCGGCGGTCGAACTGTCGGTATAAACGAAGAAGTGCTGGCCAGCACACTGACTGCTGGTGATAAAATGCGCAAAGTACCGGAGCCAGGTGACCCGATAATGTGGAGGGCGAATTCAAGTGGAGTTTATGGCTAATAGTGATGTTCCCAGGTGGTCTATTACATTGAGTGAGGAGAACGGAGAGGTTGAAAGCGAGTACTGAAAACAACCCAGATCATAATAATAAATTCGTTTCTCTGACACTAAAGATGATCCAGAGGTGCGTTTATGTTTTCGTCTACGCAGCCGATGGGCTAGACCACACCAAGTCCTCACTTGTAGCACAAGTCAAAGCCTTCAATCAGGTAGGCAAATACAAATGCTGGGGCCTTTTTCGGAAAGGACACCTTGTATGGCCACCTAAACAGTACCTAAGAGCAGGAAACGCCCGCAATAAAAGTGTATTTATTCCAAATTTCGAGGAAATTAGGTTTAGGATAAAGGTGACAGTTAGAGGTAAGTTTTCGGTTAGACTTAAGGCTAGGGTCAAGGTCAGCGTTAAGTTCAGAATCATGTGAAGGAATGAGGTTTGGGTTCGTTTTAACCGTAGGGTTAAGGGTTAGAGTTAATATTAAGGTTACAGTTTATTTTTTTTGGGGTTAGCGTTAGGCTTAAGATATGGGACTATTTACTCTTCCCGAAATTTACCACAAGGACACTTATGTAAAGAAGGCGGCACGTTCCTCTTCCCGTGTCCAGTTGAGGCGGCCATACAAGGTATCCCCCACCCATTTTTCCTTTACGAAACAAATTTACGTATCTGAGTGATCCTAAAAATGAAAGGATGTGTTCTCTTATGGTTCGGGATTTGTGTTTACCAAGAGTTGACCTACTGTGGATGCAGATTTAACCAGAAGAAAGATAATTTCCGTTGAGTGGTACACGCCAACTGCCCATCATGTGATTCACGCTAAAGAGGAAGCTGGTGACTGCAAAATGGGGCTTCTAATGTTCGTCAGCAGATGCGTACCAGCACCAGAAGGTTTTCTTATAAGAGGCGTCAGCAGCATAATGGACACTGAGACGTCAGACGGTCCTCGAATCAACCGTCCAGTTGTTACTAAATGGACCTAAACAAGACTCAAAATGGAAGGCCGACCACTCTTAAAAACGCCAGTAACCGTACAAATGTGTTCCGGTAAACAATTTCGGGGCAAAAACGTAATATGTTACTCAGTCCAGCAAACTAAAGATAGCTCAGCGACTAATACGGGATCGGATTTGTATGGATGGGGCTAAATGAAGAAGAGGAGAGCGCCAAACTTATCCTAACCCTATCCATTATTTTCGTTAGGGTTAGAATTCTATGCCGAGTTATAAGGGTCACAAAATAATTTGTTGCTCAGACAAGCGTACGGAGTGCAAGCTCCGATGGATTCATCTCATGCACGATATCATTGCTAGCTGACTTGACCTACGTTTATACGGACCCCTGACGGGAGTAAGAATGAGGCCCTCTCTGCACGATGTTTCAGTTTAAAAGTTAACCCAATGAGTTTTGAAAGTACTGCAGTGTCCTTATAGTCGCCGCTTGGAAATTCACCATTTGACCCAATACTTAGTTTCTCATATCGCCAACAAAACAGAGTGTGTCCCTACTAACTCGACAATGAATGCTTACCCTAACGAACACAATGGATGAAGATAGAGTTACGTGGGCTTGTAGTACGGTCATGTATTACAGGATGACCTATGCTTTGTCAAATATTACGTTCTTGTCAATTTCAGTGTTTCAGAATATTTACCCAGAACTCTGAGCTTCGCAAACCAAAGGTAACTACGGTTCGAAGTGGGCTGATAGAGGCCAGTGCAGCGTACAGCACAGAGGGTCAAGTAAGGCAAAATAGAAGCGGATTAAATTCAACTCACCTCCCGCATACATGATCGGGTTGCATAGCGCAGGTATGAATACCTCGACGTGTTGCATAAACTCGGTGTAGAGATGAAGACTGTTGTAGAGCATCCTGGCCGCGTCCATGTTGTCGAAGGCGATTACGATGACGGCTGTCTGTCTGTGCCATGTTCCACGAAGCGTCTTTGTACCCTTTGATGAAGAGATTTCAGGAGGAGGGGTTAGCAGACGCCGTGGGAAAAACTACTCAATGTCCTACAGAAGTGTAACTGCCGATAAAAGTCAAAGGGCGGATCCCAGGAAGTAATTGAGAGGGAGTAGACACGCTCGCTGAGACAAGAACGTTATTCACTGGACGTTTCGAATTCTAACTCGAACAAATCATCAGTGACAGCAGCAGCTACAAGTTATTCGTATACAGGGGGATGCAGTATTTATAGGATGCAGTCTCTATGCTACTGAATACATAGGAAAAGTAACAGCTCCCCCCTTCATAGAGGATAGCGGCCCTAACTGCTTGATGATCTGCATGCGGGCCGTTACCTACTGAATTTTTGTCGTACGTATTGGCTGTGGGCTTGATGATAGTTCGGCCACCTGGCTCACCGGCATTGGCGTTGGGAAATGTGTTCGTCTGCGCACTTGCCGACTGGCTAATTATTTGGGGTAAACTAAGTCTCAGCACCGCCTATGGGTTGGGGAGGTCATTGCACTTTTTAATAGACTAGGGGCCTGTAAACTGACTGAAGCAACTCATACCTCACGCGATTGTCACCTCTTTCGAGAATTTTGGACTCATTGAACTTGAATGTGTGAAAGGGTCTCGAAAAACTGGTCGTATTTGTCGCAAGTACGAGGCAAGTACCAAACTTCAAGAATAACCATCCAATTGGCCACAACTACTGTTGTGTACGGGCGCTATAGCGGGATGTTGAGATGCACTGTAGTGATCCGAAAGAAAAGGTTGTCGAATTGCAATATCGTCGACGAATGTGCAGAGAAAATGGCTACCGTTGCGAATTCGACAATTATTAGTAGACTCCACACGAGCACTGACGCTATTCCTTCTAACGCCTGGGAGGGTAGAAGCTTCTGAGCTTCCGCAATGTTGAGAAATTTCAAGCGACTACCTCTCGGAGTTTTATTTCAAGTAGTTTCAAACACCACCGGTAAAATTACGCGTACTATACCGTCCTGATTCCAGCTTCAGCTCTCATAAACGGTAGTAAAGATGATGGCCGAAGAAAGACCCTCTGAATGGCGACCTTAAAGGTTACTGCAACAAATATTTCGCTATTCACTTCTGACCAGATTCTACTTTTTACACGCGTTAGTTCATTCACTTTCCCACCACGTGACCTACGAACGCCAAGGTCACCTGCTTGCTCGCGAAGTCGCAGACTGTCAGATTAGTTTGACCTTGGCGTGTGTCTGGGCGACATAAAAACAGTCAACGACCGTGATCCTGTTCAGTGCAAATTACTGGTCATCCCCTCAATTGTACTGGCCGCGATCTGATTCAGAAGTGCAGTTGACTTGCTCACCCCATGGCTTTTGAAGACGTTGAAAGTTAATTTAAATAAATAACCCATAAATTTGGATTTTTTTGTTTGATTTGCTTTTTTGGTTTGTAAGTCTATCCTGCTAGGTGTTGGCTAGTTAAAGGATGATCGCAAACCTCTGTATATTTACCGAAAATCCCTTTGCATTACCTCCGATGTAGTTTCAGTCGTAGACCATTGCTGTATCCGGAGCCCTTATACTTGTTGGTCATCCCGTGAAACGTATGGTAAGAGATCCTGCAGTTATGTCTTGGGCCTCATTTTATGAGAACAAAATAAATCACAATGTCCTCTTACATTTATATTATGACCCACACAACTACAGGGTTGATATCCGCGCCGTACCTCGACTATTGTCTAAAGTTGATTCGCACAAGGCCGCAATTAGCATTTCTGACGATAGGATCCCGTTCTCTGTAAGATGGAATGTAATATAAAGTAAGAAAATAATTGTCGGACTGACATAAGTAGTTCACCATACGGGTGGCTGGGTTTAGGTCACATAATGTCCCCACCGAAAGACTTTTACATTATCTCTACATGTACTGTCAGTGACCGATTTAATGAAATGTTAACCGAAATTCTGAAATAATTTTTTGATAAGGAAGAATTAATAGGGGTTGTAGTATTAATCATAGAACAGCATAGTCCCATTATATTGGAAACATACCAGATTTTGATTATGCTTCATTTTGGCCAACTCCGAAAACTTCACTCGTTACAAAATGACTACTTAAGTACTGTGCATTTTTCCTATCGATTTCGATGCCCTCATAAATTCAACTAAATTATATAGAAGAGATGCACAAAAATATTCTTGCATGTACTCATTTGATAAACAACCACACCATCTTCAAATTGAAAAAGGCTATTTTTTTCAGGTTCTCTTCTGTACAAGATAGAATGCAATGTAAATTAAAATAAAATAATCTAGCTGGCTTATAGCTAGTCAATCAAGACGACAGCTGGCTTTAGGTTGAATCATGGCTTCACCGTTTTACCATAATAAATTCTCACAAATATAATCTCCTAATGTCCTAATGTCTTCATAGTGAATCACGTTAAGACGGAAGGAGAAAAACGCGGCAATAAATTCAACATTTAATGTCGCTTTCTGCCACTCAACCGTTGATCTGGCTGAAGGTTTTAAAGGACAAATTCGATAGAGTAGAGCGCAATCATATTGAAGGATGTCTCCATACTGGCGAAGATTGTAACTCTTACTTGAATATATGTGTGGGCTATTGGCTAAGTCATTAAGCATCGTTGCACTCAGTGGTCCACAAAACTGTCTGGATATCTACAACAGTTCTATAAACGACTTCATTCTCGGTTCAACAATAACGACTATCTCCTGTTCTACGAACTGCAAGCAAGGGGCCGGAGGTAATTTCACACTGTAAATCCGGGCATCAATCGCATGGAAGCTCTCGCTCGCAGTTATTTCTACTAGCCTCACCTGGACCACCAACTGGAACAGTTGACCCGCTCATGCACCACATGCATCCTCGCATCAAAGGCACCAACGAAGGTCATATTCAAGGCATGACCTGTCACACAAGTCCCCTAGTCCAGGGTCCACATCGATTATTCTGGACCGATCAACGGTCAGAACTTCTTTATTGCCGTCGACGCATACATCAAAATGGCCGAAGTCCCGGCGACTGTTCAGCAGATTGGTTGTCCAGAAAGTTTGGTAAGTGATAACGGAGGGCAGTTCACTTCAGCATCCTTCGCCCGAATCTGCAAACAGTCATGCACTAACCACTTCCTTTCACAACTATATCGTACACAGTCTACCGGACAGGTTGAATGATTCGTAGAACTTTTCAAGCGAGCTCTTCAGAAGTTAAATGGGGTGGGGACTACTGAAGAAGTTCTTGAAATAGTCCTGCTGAACTATCGGGCAATTACAAACACAAACTCTTCAAATGGTGTCTCTCCTGCAGAAGCTTTGATGCGGAGGAAACTTCGAACGACATTCAACGTAATTCGTCCGCTGTCATCTATGGGAGGAAAACGGGATGTTCGTCGTGATATAGTCCACCCGAAGTTGATGGAAAGGCGATCCAGCTGATGCCACGGCAAAAGCAATGGTCGTTCCATCAAGGTGAGAACGTGCTGGCAAAGAACTACAGACGCAAACAGAGAAACAAGAGCACGCGGAATTGCCTACCGAAAGTGCGCTGACCTCTTCTACGAGATTTTGGTCCAATCAGACATTTGGGCCCATCACGCCAATCACTTGAAGCACACCGAATGCACTGACTTGCCATATCCACGCCCAAATCTATCACTGGAATTGCTGCTGGTTACAGGCAGTTTTCCAAAACCCAGGTGAGAACACCCAGTTCGGTGGCGAGACGATTTATCAACCATTTAGACGATCGAGCCGAACACGAACGCAAACAGTACCATTGTAAGTGAACCCACGGATCAAATCACCCAATTCAACCCAAAGGGAGAAGAGTTAGGTGGAGCCGTCCTAACCAACTCGCTCACACGCCCCTCTTTCTATCGTGCGCAGACTGATTTCACGCTAGTTCCCGACAGGATAGGAGATCTACCCAACCAATTAGACGAGTCAGAAGTTCATTCGATATGCTAATAAGTGAAGGACACTATCAGATTGGTCCGCTTTCAGTCCGACCTTGGACGTTCTCGCATGTTCCATTTTCGCCTTAAATACGCTGTTAGGGTACGTCAATACACTTTTCTTCTGCCACCCTTGCTGCTGAGTTCTGATTTGTGGATTAGGACAAGGCGAGTTGTTAGACGAGTGGCTATGGAGGCGTACGGCAATTTCCAAACATGGACTACATCCGGAAATTTGCAGCAACTCGAATAAATATCTAAAAATACATTCTCGATTGTGCAACTGGAAAGTCAATATCGCGTTGAGTAAAGTTTATGAAAAAGTGATCTTCCTGAGCTTACATCTGTTTGATAAAATGCAAACAAGGAAGACAACTACTGCCTAACTTACGTCACCAGCATGACCAATAACCTCGCCTCGAAGGGCCCGAATAGTGGAGAGCTTCTTCAGGATAAAATTCCGCACACTTAAGAAAGGCTGCATTTGGGTTTCCACCGTAATGATCATAAGGCATTGTGCCGTGTTGGTCTTCATATCCTACAAGTTGAAGGTCGCTATGAAGCCAGCAGACTGCACCTACTAACTCAACATGAGTGTCTCCAGGTTCCGACTTAAATACTAAATAAATAAATAAAATAAATAAAAAAAAACTAAATAAAAGAGAACATGTTACCATTGTGTCCACAGGGACGTTGCTGCGTGCACATGCTTAAGCGTGGACAAATGTGCCACTGTTTTCCAGGCTGCAATCGATAGAACCTTGCGAAGTTTTCAAAATTCAGGCCCACGGAAAAACTCGTTGTTTTAGACCTTGGGCAAGCAGAATTGTTACGATGTCTATAGAGTGCTCTAGAGGTTGCGTGAATGTGTGAAAAACGTCATAATCGACATTCACTCAATAACAAGAGTATTTGGCGGTCCAATGACATAATTCGTAAATACAAGAATTGACGTACCATCAGTGCAGCAGACCTCACTGTAGGTGGCATACAGTTTGCCATCTGAGTAAGATCTGTGCAATTTTCCCGTGAGGGTTGGTGTCATAAGTTCAATACCGAGATCAATTGAAGCAAATATGTGAATTAAGCAATATTGGAAGAGAAGTATTAATAAATTACAAGAAGTGAGAATGTAGCCCTCAACAGCATGCAACAATAAAGGAGTCAGCATCGGGAACTGGGGACGTCATTGAGTGCCTACAATTATAAATTTCGTTCCACCAAACGGTTTCCAGTGCCGTTTATTTGGTTTAAGCTGAGTTAACCATCCACATGACCGTACTTTGCGTCTCATACTACTTCATGCTCACCTGTGAGATTTAATGGCTATTGACCGAAAGTCACGCCTGCTTTTATTTCATGTTTGAGCATTTTTAAGTGGTAGCGCAAATCCGTGTAAACAGTAGACAGTTTAATGCGGCGGGTGATTATGCGGTGCCAGATGGGCTAAATCACTGCAGCGGCAATACCCTGTAATAATCACGGTGATCCATTGACCCGACTGTGCTGAAGTCAGACTTATCAGCAATTTGGATATTATGCCTAATATTGATGAATCTGCAACCGACTTCCCTGCCGACAGGTAAAGTTCAAGGGGTTTATCTAGGTTCTTTGAATCTTTCTGAAGCAACTTATTGTTAGTAACGGATGGAAAATGATTAACCTCGGAAATCGTTTTTTTTCTTGGTGGAAAACTGTTCAGTTGGGTTTGTGTTTTGATTCCCATTCTGAATATCCGAGAGGTCTAGTCAAAGTCTCTGAGGATCTCTTACAAGCAGGATGGATTGCCATGACTTAAATGGGGTTGAATCCTCAGTTATTTCCACCGCCAGCGCCTCTCAAAAGATGTGCATGCTCTCACTTCAGAATTGGTTCCAAGGTGGAAAAGTTTGGCCCCATTAGGTGGATTCCACTCACTAAAGCGCCTGGTTGTAGATCCCTCTTTTTCACAGTAACCCACCGGAAGTTTCACTTGCGTTTATGATTTATTCTTCGACTGTTGAATTCGGTTGTTACCACATGACAAGCTTTTGCTATAAGTGAACGGAATCCTAGCAGGAGAGGCAGTTCTATATCTCCTCAGGAATTTCAAATTAATTTATTCGTACAGTAGCTTGCTCACTCATGAAATGTCTATATCAGGATTTGAGGTAGTAGCAGGACAGGCATTCTAAGGTGTTAGTTCCATTTTTTGTATTAAATTGATGAACAAAAGGCTGTTTAATAATAAAGAGATTACTTCAGATCAGTTTATTCATGGAAAAACGGGGCTAAACGGGGCAAACCCAAAGTTTCTTGCTATCCAGGAATTTCCTACGTTATTATCTGGCAGTGAACATGATTTTATCAACATGATGCAGCCTAAATTTCAGTGAGTTCACCTCAAAAATACAGTTTTAGAGATCTCGAAAATTGATGACTGCTGTAGCATGCAGTTGCTGAATTTTCAGCGAAGAAAATAAAGGCACTGATTCCGTAGTTCAAAAAGCTAATGAGACCTCTTCACCAGCCGTT